>CM060971.1:46557468-47084997 GCA_030765045.1 Tenodera sinensis | reverse complement strand
GAAGAAGAAAGAAAGAAGAAGAAGAAGAAGAAGAAGAAGAAGAAGAAGAAGAAGAGAAGAAGAAGAAGAAGAAGAAGAAGAAGAAGAAGAAGAAGAAGAAGAAGAAGAAGAAGAAGAAGAAGAAGAAGAAGAAGAAGAAGAAGAAGAAGAAGAAGAAGAAGAAGAAGAAGAAAGAAGAAGAAGAAGAAGAAGAAGAAGAAGAAGAAGAAGAAGAAGAAGAAGAAGAAGAAGAAGAAGAAGAAGAAGAAGAAGAAGAAGAAGAAGAAGAAGAAGAAGAAGAAGAAGAAGAAGAAGAAGAAGAAGAAGAAGAAGAAGAAGAAGAAGAAGAAGAAGAAGAAGAAGAAGAAGAAGATGATGATGATAAGAGCAATGTCAAAACTCACTATCTTAAATATAGCTTGTGTAGTAGATCAATATTTATATCAATATAATTCCGGCGACATAAATCGACGTGTCACTTAACTGTGTTCTGCTACTTAGGCAAAAGCGAGCAACTCTTCCCCGAACAACAAGCACGTCTAACCACAACATAAGAAATATTAATTCTATCCAAGTCAAGCTGATGCTCACCCTGATGACTTCTGCGTTAGTCCCCTACTGCTAATACCATGTGGCAGCGTATTTTCTACAATCCTATGCTTTCAGTTCCAACCTCATCCACAAATTTCTCAGAATACCCTTTCTCAGCTAATCTGAGAACTTTGCTTTGCTGTTTTACTTACGCTTTCCGAACTACCACGAATTCGCTGCAGAATCCAATCACTGCAAATTACCCATGTACCTACCTTGTAACCAAAAACCAACTGTCCAGTACTGAGAAATGTTATGCAGCCTAACTTTATTCCTCTGATAGGCTTCATTGGCTTCTGGATAGGCGGCGTTGTTGCTTTCCAAGTACACTCTACTAACAAGGAAACTCGCAATTTCCAACAACTATCAGTTTGCATGTAGTTTTACATATAGATTACAAATATGTGTACAATATTTACCATTGCAATTGACTACTGCACTTTACAAATGTATTATGTTCAATCACCGAGATCAAAAATGGGTTGCTGGTAGCTTTTGGCAAAAGATTACAAGGATGAACGTATGTACAGAGTATAAAGTACCAAAAACAAGTTTTTATTACGGAAGGAGTACTATATGAATGCCTGCATTAAGGGACACTCGGAGTGAAATTTTGGTCAATATTTTCAGAGTCGAAAATTGTTTTTTAACTTGGAACTTCGATGCATCTGGATCAGCTAACATTTTTCATATCCCCCACTCCATGTGGTCATTGTGGGCCCTTTCAAATAGAGTCCTTCCCTTAACGTACATAGTATGTTTCTATATAAAGGCCTGTTTTTCTCAAAAGTACATTTCTCCACATTCCAAATGTAGGTCGCGCCTGAGTTTTCCTTGAAATTCAATTAAAATTTCCAAAAGTATTCATAAATAGCAGCTACACAACTCTATGATTCAATATTGATGTTATTATTAACATGAGTTCCAAAAACGTTTTTTGTATGAAAAATCAATAGTTCTTATGATTAAAGTTTCTTTGTTATTAAAAAAATATATACAGAATAGTCAGCAAACCTATTTGCAATATCTCTTCATACAATTGTTACCCATGTTTTAGAGTACTAGTTCTGCCAATATAAACCAATTGCCTATTAAATTCATAAAATAATTTATATGTCATAAACGAATTATCGAATTTAATTAAACTTGGTGTACCTCCTATTCTCATAAAGTATAAACACAGTAAAGCTTTCAGAAAATCTATCAAGAAATGTAGAGCTTTCAAATTTCACTACCAGTGTCCCGCAGTTTTCCGACTCACACTACTTTTGAACACCGAAGGTATCTGAAACCTCTCTGGTCGGAATTCATGACATCCACCAAGAGTCCAGGAGAACCGAACTAAGTCTGCGAGGACTGGAGAACAGAACTGATTGGGTAGAATACACATCAGCAATGAAATT
Source organism: Tenodera sinensis (assembly GCA_030765045.1). Taxonomy (NCBI): domain Eukaryota; kingdom Metazoa; phylum Arthropoda; class Insecta; order Mantodea; family Mantidae; genus Tenodera; species Tenodera sinensis. The sequence goes on along the minus strand of CM060971.1, from coordinate 47,083,024 downwards.
GAACCCTTCAACGAACGCATTCGATCCGCTTCAGCACCGCCTTTTTTTTAAGAGATTACCGCTTTGTTAAACATTAAGTTCAGCCGTTGAACACTTGCCCCTCTATTGTTTATGTAGGCCCCCCCCCCCCGCCCAGGAGAGATCAGCGATTGTATTACTAATACCTCTTTTTTTTTTTACAAGACGTGCTGCTTTATTTGTGCCAGACGTAAATGTTGTGTTTAATTTTGAGTGTAAAGGTGAGTTTGTGTTACAAAACATATTTTACCTTCAAGTGTAACTATTATAAATCAACTTTTTGTACCCACAAAAGTCCAGATTCTTTGTTTTGTCGTAGAAAAGTAAATATAACCTCAACAAACGAGCAGCATAATAAAAGCAAATTCTTCTCCTAACATGGCCCCTTGAAAAGCAACGGCTAATAAATGTTTTTCACAGTTAATTCAGTTTTGCAAATTTATGCATGTTTAACTATTTGCATAGCTTACTCACACTTAAGCGGCTATATTCGGAACAGTTTTGTCATTAATAAAGAAATGCCACTTCATCATTATTTGCTAACCTCTAAATCAAGTTATTACAGTGATCTTGTATCTAATTGTAAACTTACATGATTGTATATGAAAACATGCATTGTCTTTCATACCAGGTATGCCAGAGAGTTATAAACAAGAGTGCCATATTCGGGAACCTTAAGCATACTGACATGTAGCAGTGCACTCTGTCGGAATGTATGGAGAACCTTATCGCTTGAAGCAGGACCTTCTAGATTAACGGACCTGACACTGCCATCTAAGTTGTACAAAAATGGCGTCGGCTGGTGGCCGATGATTTCTGAGGTGTTTCCACACGCTGTTTTTCGTATTATTTTCTATGTCTTCGAGTTATTGTTTCTTATAATAATTCCTATGTAAGTTTATCTTCATATTAGCAAAGCGAGTGTTTCAAAAGTTTTATTTGGGCAGTATAGGAACAGGAATAAATGTAATAACGTTTTGACTGTGCCGTGTGCTATCCACGTGTTCATGTTTATTGTGTTCCATCTAGGACTATGGCTACATTAGCCGTATAGTGTGGTTAATTTATCTGTTTGCAAGTACAATTTGTGTCACGATTACAGTGGTGAGAGGTTGTTGAAGAAAAACTGTTCCAGTAGTGTATATTAATGTTGCCATACTACAACCTAACCTCAAACACGACAATGCACCGTAACTGTTGCATTCCCGGATGCAAATTAAAAATCAGAAACTTTCAGTTAAAACAAAAGGTAAATTACAACATAAAGCTTCTAAATTCAGTATTTAATTACAATAAATTGCAGCGTTATGTGTATTAGTTGCCGGTGTGTATATAACATGGTGAATAGTGTGAATAGTGAAAGACAACAATTTCGAGTGAATTCAATTAGTGGCATCTGCAACACCAACAGTTTGTTTCATGTAAGTAGTATGCTGCTCATATTTGTACATTATCTTTTGTCTTTGTAATTTAAATGTGTAGCTGTAGTTTAGAAGAAATGTGTTATGTTGCTGCATGTAAACTGTAGACTATAGCAAAGTTTGGTAAATATTTACAAAATCGTCCGCTCGAGAAAACGAATGAAACATAGTGCAATGGATGCAGTTTTTATTGCTGATTACGATCTTGTAAGTTTTATTGTGCGCTCAAGCTTCGTGTTTTATTTATGAGAAAATTTCGTACGGTCGATGAAGTGGTTTTATTTCGCTTATGCGGCGGATATTTAGCTAATAAATGTGCATAAACGAGTGTAATATATGCTACAATGATTGATTAATGCATTTACGTTGAAATGATTGCATAAACACTACCCAAATTGTAAATATTTCGATAACACAGGACCCTGTCACCCCACTCATATGCAAAACTAACCTAACCTAAGCTAACACAATGTTGCTTTACAATACTGATTTAAGATTACGTATTTCATGTATTTCATTTACAGTGCTGTTTTACGGTTATTATTTTTAATATTTCATCTGCTTTTGTGGATTCCCCCTGTAAAATAAAGTGTCCTGAAGTGCTGAGTAATATGTTGTTGCAAACTGAGTAATCAAGTTCTCAGTAATAGTAAAAGCAAAATTTCACCCTAAAGGTTTTGAATTCAGTAGGTAGCTTTAGGTCATTCTAAATAGCAGCATTTGTATATCAGCCATCCAGTATAGCATGTTTGTGTAGGTATATAACATTATGCACATTGTACAAATGTGAAAAACAGTGTAAACAATGATTAATAATTCTGAGTCAACTCAATGTCAACACTTCTGTTTTATTTAAGTAACATGCTGCTTGCAGTTTTGTCTATCTTCTTTGTAATTTGAGTGTGTAATGAAGTTACATAATGGCATGTAAACCTGTAGATTGCATGAATGATATTTGAGGTTATATATTTCATTGCCCATGGTTTATCGTTTAATATTAAATGTCATTCTTTTTTGTTTACTTGAGTTTATGTTTAAGACAGTGTTTTTGTGTTTAACACAGCCCATATTCACAAAATAGGCGTGTTATTACACCACATTTTTATTTTACTGCGTTGAAATCGTACCCTGTAGACGAGTTGTTTACAAGTAGTTCCCACCACATAGGCCGCCATCTTGAATCACAGTGTCAGGTCCGGTATTTAGGAGGTCCTGCTTGAAGTATAGAGAAAGAGGAATGAGTCTGAACACTCAGTTAGCAGCACTGTTTGACGCATGGCGGCGCCAGTTGTGTTTCACGGGTGTTATTTCCAGCACTCTAATGATATTGTGGTAAAATAATAGTAATATTAGTAATAACTAACAAAGACAAGAAATAAGATTTATTTACTACGAGATGAATTAAAAGTTTCAATAAGATTTTTGTGGAAGTACTGAATCGGCTGTATCAGTTATCCTGTATTCGGAGTGAAATCAACCTCTCGTTTTGTTAAATCGCAACCACAATAAACTTCGTTTAAGAGGAGTAGCTCGTCGTCGTCGAAGAAACTCAGTATAGGGGCTTTGTTGCCGCGTACGAGTAACAAACACGTGTAACGGTTTGGCGGGATCATTGTCGTGGATACAACTGCCATAATTTAGGCGGGAAAGGCATGTTCAAATAATAATTTTTTGTAGCTGTTTTATGGAGTGTAACTATTGATTTCTTCAAGTGAAGTGTAAAAAGTGTTGTATATATATCTGAGCAGTGTAAATAATCTCTTTTTTTTCCGTCTATATAATATTTAATCACTGTTCTAGTTTATGGATAGTGACAGTGGCACAGTGTTTTGTGATAATCTTAGTGACAAGTATTGCGTGGGGCGCATTTGGCGTTCCCCCGCGCACAAGAGAGTGACAACATGGCATCAGCGGCACCACATGTTCCCGGGCCGAGCGCCGAGAGCGGCGCGCCAGCGCCTATATTTATAGACTCTACCACCACAGCCGCAGCAGCACAAATCCAGCCCTCCCCATCCACATTGGCGGACGAGATGGACCACGAACAACAGATACTGGAGGAAGAGCAAAAGGCGCGATCCCTCGAAAAGCTGAAAAAAGAAGTGGAAGACATCCAGCAGGAGATAAACTATTACAACAACATACTGGCAAACCTTGACGCAGACTCGACGAACTTCAGCAAATTGTCACAGGACCTCGCGTACTGCTACAAGGACTACGCGATAAAGAAGCGGTAACTTGTGAAACAGAGCGAGGGGTGGAAGATAGCGGCGCCCAGGAAGAAACGCACAAGAGACAGTGGAAGTGACTCTGAGAGCGAACGTCCATGCCAGTCTCCAAACAACAAGAGGCAACCACGACAGTCTACACCGCCCCACCCCCTCACTCTACGCAACTCGTTCGCGCCACTGGAGGTAGCAGAACGCGAGAAATTGGACTTCCCAGCACTTCCTACACCCACACAGAATCCCTTCACACAGTTCCACAAACCAAAGATCCCACCACACCAGAAGACCCCAACAAAATCCCGCCCCCCTCCCCTCAAAACCAGTCCCCTCCACCTCAGCAGCCACACCTACAGCCCCGACGGCCACAACAGAACAAAACCAAAAGCCACCAAGAATCATCATACCAGACACTAAGCAGGCTGTGAAGGTCCTTCAACTACTGCGTAACAAACTGCAAAACGGAACCTACAGAATACAAACCACGAGGGACTGCCTGAAGCTCTTCCTCCAGAGGAAACAGGACGCTGTCCCTACAATGCAGCTCCTGACGAACGCCGGTGTGGAAAGCTACAGCTTCACGCCGAGGAATGATCAGCCCCTGCGTTATGTAATCAAACGCCTGCCTGCGAACCTGCAGGTAGATTACATAAAGGAGGACCTGGAACAGAAGGGTTACACCGGCGTTCAGGTACGACAGATGGTGTCCCGCGGCAGGCCTCTCCCGAATTATCAGGTAAGCCTTGATAGAACTACTGACAACCAGAAACTTATACAGGAAAGAGAAGTGTGCCATATGATGGTCACCGTGGAGGTCTTAAAAACCTTCCAGAATATTACACAATGTTTCAACTGCCAACAACTAGGCCATACATTTAAAATGTTGCACATGACCTCCCGGTGTGTTCTTTGCGGTGGCCTCCACCGCCTAGCTGACTGCCCAAAAAAGGCAAAGGAGGACACTGTACCCCACTGTGCGAACTGTGGAGAGGCGCATCCTGCCAGCTACAGGGGGTGCGAGACATTCAAGATGGAACGTCACCGCCGTCAACTGGCAGCCGCAGCCAGGAACTCTCCTGGTACTCAACCAGGGCTACGCCCCATCCTCCACCCGGCCCTGGTCAAAAACGGCACCTCTTTTGCAGGAGCCGCCGGAGGGAAAAATGCACCCGTGCAACCACCGAATGGTCCCTCTCCACAATCCCAGCCCTCAGAGGCACCCACCAGCGACCTGGGAGACTTAAAAGAAATTTTTAGCCTTTTTAAGGATTTAAACCTCCCAGCGCTATTAACAAAGTTGCGGCCCATAATCGCAGGATTAAAAAGCTGCAACAGTACCATGGAGAAGCTAGAAGCCATCATATGTTTAGTAACCACTATCTTCGAGTAAATGGCCACTTCAAGGGGAGGCATAACTTTAACTCGCGCACTCCTGTGGAATGCAGATGGCATCCACAGGAAGCAACACGAACTTGAAAATTACCTGCGGCGTAACAAAATTGATGTCGCATTCATTTGCGAAACAAAATTACAGCAAGAGCACACTTTTAAGCCCCAGGGGTATCAAATCTTTCGGAACGACACAATTGGCAGACAGGGGGGTGGGACTGCTATTTTGCTCAGAAACACTATTGCTCATGCTTCTGTTACGCTGCCTGCAATGGCAGCGTTAGAGTGCACAGCACTTAAAACACATGTAAATAGTCAAACGGTGATGCTGGTAGCGCTTTATCGGCCCCCCAACTCCACAGGTTTCATACGTGACCTCGAACAGATCCCCGCTTTAGAGGAGCACGTTATAATTGCAGGAGATTTCAATGCTCGGCACCCCTGGTGGTTTTCTCGCCGAGCAAACGCGGCTGGAAATCTCCTGGTTGAACTTATAACGGATAATGACATTGAGGTACATCTTCCCCCAGATCCCACATTTTGGCAGAAATCGGGGCACTTTGACCCCGAAATTTTGGACTTCGTACTAACAAAAAATGCGACACCTTTAATTAACTTTACAGTGTATCACAGCCTGGACTCCGACCACCTTCCCCTGCATTTCGATATACAGGGTGACATTTCAGCCGGTGCCTCTTGCCCTCGAAGGAGGGCTGAGACCGACTGGAATGAGTTCACCATGGAAATGAACAGGATGGCGCAACCCAGGCTGTCATACTATAGCGAGGCAGACATAGATGTCGCCATTGAAAACTTCACTGCCGCGCTACACACGGCCAAGAGAAGTGCTACCACTTACACCACAAGACCACCGGGTTTTTGCACTTACCCCGAGGTAGAGCAACTTATTGCGCGGAGACGACGCTTGACAAGACTGTGGCGGTATACCCGCCAGCCTGAATATAAAGTGCTAGCAAAATGGCTACGCAACATGATTCGGCATCAAATTATAATCAACAAAACTGAACAGTGGGAAAACAAAATGCTGAGTACCACCCATTCGGACTCTTCCTTGTGGAAATTATTAAAGGCATTTAAGGTCTCCACGAGCGTCAACTCCGCAACTGAGGCGCTGCACACTCATGGCGGCCTGCACTTCTCCGAAGAGGAGAAAGTCGAGGTCTTCGCTGACTGTCTTGAAGATAGATTCAGCGAAAACCCAGTTACCAACCGCGATATAGAACGGGAGGTACAGACATGGGTAGAAACCTGGGTGGCGCAGAAGCAAGAGCAACAGCTACCCCTAATAACACCGCAGGAAGTTTACAAGCTCATTAGGAAATTACCTAATGGGAAAGCTGCCGGCCCAGACAAGGTGACTAATGAGGAACTTAAGCATCTCCCGAGAAAAACCCTGGTGCAACTGACCAAACTATTTAACGCCTGTCTGCAGCAAGGCTACTTCCCCTCCACTTGGAAACGAGCCAAGGTAATTATGCTCCCAAAGCAAGGAAAAAGCACCAGATAACCGCAAAACTACCGCCCCATTAGTCTCTTGTCTACTAATGGTAAATTGCTCGAAAAACTTATACTTTCTCGACTTCAAAAACAAGTTTCGGAATCCCATGAACTTTCAAATTCACAGTTTGGCTTTGGAAAAGGACATTCTACTGAATTACAGCTTCTTAGGCTAACTGATGACGTAACAGAGCAATTTAACAACGGGGCTTCAACGTTGGCGCTATTTCTGGACGTAGAAGCCGCATTCGACCGGTGCTGGCACAATGGCCTTATTTACAAACTGCACCACAATTTCCCGGCTCTTCAAAGTTATCTATACTTGCTGCACAATTTTTTTAGAAAAACGGAAGTTCTACGTCCAAGTGGGCCGCTCCTCCTCACGGGAGCGAGTGATGCGGGCTGGCGTCCCACAAGGGGCAATCATGTCACCCTTTTTGTACATACTATTCACCAACGATTTTCCAGTGGACGCCAGATGTAAGGTCGCCATGTATGCTGACGACACTGCAATATACAACCACCATAGAAATCCACGTTTCGGCCTTGCAGAAATGCAACGTTATGTTAACAACTTCCTCTCATGGCAACATGACTGGAAAATTAAAATTAATCCCGACAAATGCCAGCTGATACATTTCTCTAAGCGGCATCACACTTTGGCAATGGACCTAACGGTCGGTGGTCAGGTATTGCACTGTCGTCGGCAAGTTAAATACTTAGGGGTTACCTTGGACCGCACAATGTGCTGGTCCACACACATAAAAATAGCGCTAACAATGGCAGACAGCGGCTAAAGTTATGTGCCCCTATCTTCCGCAGCAAACATCTGCAATTGAAGTCCAAACTCGTCCTGTATAAAGCTTTCATCCTGTCAGTGGTTCTTTTCGCGTGTGTGGCCTGGGCAAACGCCTCAAAGATCGCCCTGAAGACGATCCAATCCCTCCAAAACCTCTCCCTCCGAAAAATCCTCTCTGCTCCCATCCTAACCACTAACCAAACCCATCACCACGAAACCCAGATCCAATCCATACCCGAGGCAAAAACAAAAAGAGCCACTGTCGCGTGGGCGCGCATCAGGAATCACCAAAATGACGTGATTGCCAATATTGGCAAGTGCGAGCCAAAGCATCGTAAACATGCTAGAATTAAAATGTTCTAGACATTGCATGGCTCGCCAATTGATGCGCACCCATGTAACCCAGGCCCTAGGCCACACACTCCGGAAGAGGTCTATGCCTCGGAAACGCCACAGGAGCTGCAACCTGGTCCGCACAGGAAAACTGCGGAAAAACTATAGTGAAGTGTATATAGTGCAGTGTGTGTAAATATGTATATACGAGCGTGTGTGTGTGTGTGTGTGTGTGCGTGTGATGGGACATATGTGTGGTATGCCCTGGAGTGAGTGAGTGTATGTATCCGTGTATATAAGTTAAAAAAAAAACTATCAAAAACGGACAAACAAAAGACTGAGAATACGCCTAAAACTGTTCTCGGTGGGCTAAAGCCGCTCACTGTATGGGTTTTTTGATGATATAAAAGCTAACAAGAGTACCCATGTAAATATTGTAAATTATAATTAATGTCAATTTTAGCCTGTAGGCCGGGCCCCTCTGTACCGGCACCAGGCAAAGTTTTTCCTCAATAAAATAAGTCTAAGTCTAAAGTCGTTTAAGAGAGAAAGTTTTTAGCGGCGAATGACGTTGCGGGAGTAAGTCAACAAATTTATGTTGTATTACAATATCATTGGTGAAGCCTAAGCAATTTACGCCTAAATCCTTGTATTTAGATCCTAACCTCATCTGATGGTGGTCTTTTTTGCACTCTTATTACCTTTTCTAGAACACAATTGAGAATTCAATAAGTTAGCTAGTTTTATATCGTGAGAAATGTAGATTTAAGAGCGTAACTGTGTTTTATTCTCCAGTAACTAACCGTTTGATGATTGCCAACGAGTCTGAAGTAAGTGTTATTTTTTTTTAATTTTATTTTTTTTTCAATATATATATATATATTATTTTGATTATAGTTATTTAAAGTGCAAGGCGTGTTATGTACGGCTGCATTGATTTGCTGAGACTAGAAGTTATCAGTTGCCAGCGTGCCTGTCTCAGAAAACTGACCCAATCGTTCCTCTGCGCCACTGGGCCATTATTCTGTTTAAGGATCCAGTACAATGTTCCCGTTACCAGCCAAACCACACAGCGTTGGAGTGCAGTCTTCTGAAAATGAAATTTCAAACGCTGTAGCTTCTCAAGGCATGGTGGAGCTTGCGGTGGGCACCATTTGGCGATGTAAGTCCGGAGCTCTACCCAGATGACTTCAACCTGCTTACAGGAAGCAATCCGATGGTCCAGTGTGTCAACGGCGGTACAAGATGGACATTAGTTTGACTGTGCCCTTCCATGTCGCCAGAGTTTATCCGCTGTCGGTATAGTCTCATTTAATACTTCATAGGCGGTTTCCTGCCAATCACTGGGCACATGTTTGCAAAATAAATTCTGCCAGATCACTTTCCACTCCCTGGTATATTTCTCTGCCACTCTGGGAACCAGATGAACTGTCGTGAGCATACGGTAGTGGTTCCGGGTGCATTCGAAGGCCGTAATGTCATCGTTGTTGTCCAGAATTCGTTTTAGGTGAAGGACAGTGGGTTTAAATCCGTTGAGTGCCACCTGAGGGTTACGAAGCTGTTCCTTCCAGAAATTTTGGTCAATTGATGGGCCAGATCCGCGCAATGATTGTGTGGCGGTTTTCCCCAATAAGGCCATGCATTTCTTGGCAATGTCGACTAAGCCGCAACCACCTTTGGATGGAGGCAAACGTAGTTGAGGCCGGCTCACCTTATATGCTTTTCCAGTCCACAAAAAGTAACCAAGGAGTTGTTCCAGTTTCTGTGCGTCACGTTTTGAAATCGGGAGAATCTGTGCCACATGCCAAATTTTGCTTAGACCATAAGTATGCAGGTACCAGATGCGTTGTAGCAAATTCAGGTTCCGGATCCTCTCCATGGATAAGGAATGGCGCAAACTATTAATTTTTTCCCTCCAGGTAACTGCAATAATATCTTCTATATTTGCCATAAAGCATATACCAAGTATCCTTGTAGTGGTGACACATTGCATCCCCAAGGTCTGTGGTGGTTCCGGCCAATTTCCTAATATTAGGATCTCCGATTTCTCAGCATTTAACACTGCACCGGACATCGTTGTGTACTGCTCCAATCCCTGTTGCACGGTCGTCATATCTTCGTTATCTGCAGCCACCACGGTCACATCATCAGCATAGGCTGTAAGTGTGAACCGTTCATTGTATACACTGACACCTTGCATGGTTTGTTGCAACCTCTGGAGTAAAGGGTTCAATGCCAATGAGAACAATCCCATTGATAGCGGGCAGCCTTGACGTACTGATCGTTGTATTCGTACCGGCCTGGAAAACCATCCGTTCCATAAGACTCGAGACTGTGCCGTGCCGTAGAGTCCCTGAATAAGATTGATTACCGGCACTGGAAATTTCGCAGCCGTTAAGCAGTTCCACAGATACGAATGGCGCACTCTATCAAAAGCCTGTTGAAAGTCAAGATTGATCAAAGCCACCGCTTTATTGTCTCTGCGTAGATGGATCAACGTGTCACGCAGTTCCGCCAGTGTGACAATAATGTTCTTTTTCGATATTGCCGCTTGGTTACAATGCATGATTTCTGCATATGCACCTTTTAATCGGTTAGCCAGAACTTTCGCAAATAACTTATAATCGGCGTTTAGCAGCGTTATTGGACGATAATCCTTCATGGTGGCGGTTTTCTGTTTCTTCGGCACCAGGGTGATAACACCATCCGCGAAGGTTGCGGGAAACGCTGCTGTCTCCCACAATTCCTCATATACTTCTATGACTTCTTTCTTGATTATTGGCCAGAACGTTCTGTAGAATTCATAGGTGAGTCCATCAGGACCTGGTGATGTGTGTCGACTGGCTTGTTGAATGGCGACCATCACCTCCCGCTCCGTGATAGGGCTGGTAAGTATTTTTGCGGATTCCTGGGTGATGCCGGTGTCAAACAGTTCATGTTCCACACGCCTATAACGGGTGTCTGCTTCTGGCGCTTCTTGAAATAAAGCTTGAAAATGATCCGCTATAAGCTGGAGCTGGGCACGCGTTCCAACATGGGCAGTTCCAGTGTGCCTGTCCCGTATTGTTTGAGGATATCTTCCATGTCCCTTCTGCCGCTCCTTTGCGAAATAATAAAATGAGTTTTGTTCCGCTTCATGCATGGATTTCACTTTGGCTCGATCTTTGTGTCCTTCCAACTGGTGTAAGTGTTTTAATTTGATGATTTCTTTTACTTTTTTTATCTCCGTCTGCACCTCATAGCCCTCCCTTTGCTTCAGATGCAGCCCCCACAGCGCCTCATTGTAAAAATGTAGTAATTGCTTCTTGGCCTGTGCCCTCTCAATACCCATGGATTTAAAAAGGGAACGAATCGCCGGTTTTGCCGTGTTCACCCACCAAAAACTCTTCCGAGTTGAACTTCTAAAGGCCGATTGTAACTGAAGCCATTTGATCTGAAATTGTTCCCGAATGTCTGTGTCCTCCAGCATAGAATTATTGAGTTTCCAGTAGCCACGGCCGGCCGTCTCATGCCTTATTTCATTTATTTGCAATTGACATAGCACTGCATGATGGTCGCTAAAAGCCACCGGAATGACCCAAATTCGATGGACATTTGGAGCCATTCCGGGAGATAGATACTGTCGGTCGATGCGTGAGGCAGAAGTTTTGCGGATAAAAGTGAATTCCACTTCATTCCCATGCTTGATCTCCCATGCGTCAAGCAGTTGCAGCTGTGACACTAGGTGTTGTAGTATGATGCTAAAATTCGTAGCACCTTTTTGGTCCTTCGCCTGCAGCGTGCAATTGAAGTCGCCTGCTAGCAGAAGTTCCTTGCCTTGTAGCAAATGCGGGGTTACATCAGTTTGAAAGAAACGCTCTCTGTCTCTTGTCTATTCTGTGTCCCAGTTGGAGCATATATGTTAACCAGGACGGTCTCTTCCAAAGTAGCGGAGAGGACCCGGCCGTCGGGATCCATCTGAAAATTCTGCAGGGGAAGTCCCTTCCTGTACACTATTGCCGTTCCTCTGCCGTTTAAACCTAGGTTAACTTTATAGTCGTAATTGTAAAGAGCATCCAAGTTGTAAGTATTTACTTCTTGGAGAAAGCATATGTCAATGTTGTTCACCTGGAGGAAACTATTGAGCAGTTTTCGGGTTACTAGATTTCTGCATCCATTCACATTCACTGTTGCCACCATTCGTAGATAGATCTTGATGAAAGCGACTGTCGCAAAGATAGTGTAACTCGGGCGTCTACGTTCTTGGCCTCGTGCATTGCTACTAGTGTGCTACTGTTCGGTCTCTGGGTGTCTCGCTGGGGTTATCTGTGCCGGAGGATTTCCCCTAAGCCTTGGGTCACATAAGGACACCTGGGGCTTCCGTGTCACCTGAAGTAGGATCGGCGACTCCGCTTCTGTGGCCCTCGCATCAGGTTGAGAGGGATGAGATCCACCAGCCATCTCTGCACGCCGGTAAATTGCGACTGTTTCAGCTGACCGTGGTTGGTCCTCTTGGGATCTGTGTGGCCGTTCGAGTACTTGCGGTCGAGAATCACTCGCCGATGGTCGCGCCGCTACGGTGGTGCCGGGGGTGTCCTCCCGGTAATAGGAGTCAGCTCCTATCTCCACCGCTGGGCACATCACACTTTGTTGTAACTGTGCTGCTTCGCAATCACTCTGGGGATTGTTTCCCGTGTCCCTCCTTGCAGGTAGAACCTCACAGGTGTTCCTGTCACCTCCCTCCTCTAGGATACTGCTGCCAATCAATGCTGAGGCAGGCTCTTTTGTCAGTACTCCAGCCGTATCTGCTGTGTCTGTGGACGGGACTTGTAATTGACGTGCCTCCTCATGGGCTCCTTCTACAGCTTCCTCCAGCTCCATTTGGTTATTCCAGGATGGTTCTTCCTTATGGGCTTTGCTTATCTTCGCCCGCTTGGCCCGTTTCTTCTCGGTCGGGCGTTTCTCTTCTGCTGCAGTTGTCTCAGTCACAAGTGGACCCACCTCGGGTGGTATTATCTCCTCCGGATTGGCCAGATGTACTCGTTTCCCAGTGGTATCTTGAACTATGGAGGCATACTCCCTTTGTGGTGCAGACCTTGCTGCTTCCTGTTGACTGTCATTCACCAGGGACGTTTGCCTGTTTTCATCCGTAGGATGCGCTCCCTCCCTCTGCGTGTCCACTACCACCTTCGTCGGTTCTGTGTCGTTTCTCCGTCCAGTCGCCACTGGGCGTGTTGCGGTCGGACGGTGGGTGCAAAATTCCTTTAGATGTGCCGTGCTACTGCAGACGTAGCAGGATCTGGGTTGGCCGGCGTAGGACACCGATAATCTGTAGCTGCCAATGACGATAGAACTAGGGATGTTCGTCTTCAGTTGCATCTATACCGCTCGTACCCCATTAAACACCGGGACTTGATATTGTCGGCTCCATTGTTCCTTCCGGACGTCATATACCGTTCCGTAACGCTGCAACGCTGCTTTTAAGACCTCTGTCGGGAGCTCTGGGGGTACATCAAACACTCGGACATTGACAGCATTACCGGTCACGTGTTCGATAAGCACTTTAGTCATCTCACCATTCATATATGTGAAAGGTGTTTCCGCCGAGAAGTTATTGAGGGTTTTCTCCAGCAAGAGTGCCGATATTAATTTAACATAAATTGCCCGTTCACTTGCGATTATCTGTATTGTATCCCCATGTTCCGCATTTAACCGTAATGTATCTGCTATGAAATCATGCACTTCATATGCCGACGGTCGCGTTGCACTTAAAGCAAACTTGATCCGGAGGGTATTTTTTCTCGCGTACATTTCCATTTCTTTTCACTGTTAAATTTAGCTGATCTACTCACTTTAAATTCCTACACTTGGTGATAGACAATATCACTCACAGTGTGGTATATGTCTTTCTTGCTCTCACTCACTGTCACACTCACACACGCTGTAGATAAAACAACCGGTTCTCCTGGTACGTCCTCTCTGTCCGAGCGCTCGGGCTTGACTGTGCCTTGAACTCTCGGAAGAAAGTCACATTAAGCAGCTGAATGAATGATGTGCACGGATAGTCTTGACTGTATAAACCATGTTTTGAGGTCGGATAGCATCCTTAGCTATCATATTTTTACCTGATGGCAAAATTTGGAACTGTTTTGGGGGGCATAATTCGCAAGGGCGTTGCTCTTGCTGTCATTTAAATCCTTGCACACACTGCAAATAATTGCAATAGCTAGAGAGAAAATGTTTACGATGACTAAAGTTACTGCAATCATGATATCATGTTAGGTATGGTCCATTGTGAGCGGAATAACGAATCTTCATAGCTTACATGTTATACGCGATGGCAGTTTATATATGTTAGTAATCAGCACCTCAAACAGATTCATACGAACCAAACCGTATTGGCAATTGCGATCGCAACTTGCGCTAACCCCCTAGTAAGTACTGTAACATAGGTTGCAGCGAAACGTTGGCTGAGTGAACTTGGAAAGTAACGACGCTATCTATCCACAACGACCTGCATACATATATCGCTCTTAATATTTAGATTGATTCTGTTTACTTGGTTTCTTATCAATTCTTTATAGATAATTTATGTGAATTATAACTACTTCTTCATTTACTTGAAGAATCCCACATCTGGCACCAGTGTGACAAAATGACAATGTTCAGTAAAACTATTTTTTTCTCTCACTTAAGTTTCGTTCTAAAACTGAAGCACAAAACTCTTCTTCCACGTTTCATGAATAAGCCATTGGCCTGTTCCACACTTCAACCTTAATATTGGTCTTCCTATCAATCTTCTGCCTTTAGGTTTGTATTCTAGCAACCTTTTTGGTAGTCTGCTTGACTCCATTCCACATAAATGGCCTTTCCATTTCCGTTTTTTATCCTCTGTGATATCTCCTATAGCACTACTCTTTGAATATTCTGTTATTTCCTCGTTAATTGACCTATCGCATCTTGTTATTCACTCAAGTGCTCACAAAAAATTCATTTCAGCTGCTTGAATATGACTTTTATATAAATATATTTCTGTCTTAAAACCCAACTTTCACTACCACAAAATTTTACTTGGATAACCATAACTTTATAAAATTTAAGTTGTGTTACTTTCCTTTATCTTTTTAAAGTTCTTCTAATTATTCCACATATACGTGGGTACTTGTGGATCTTATTGTGTAATTCATTATCACATAATTAACTTATATCACATCCAAGATAATTACCTGCTTCATTGTTTGATCTTTCACTATTATCTTCGATCTTACTGGCTGTTTTCCTGAAAATGCCATTACTTTCGTTTTATTTACTGAAATGGTTAGATACGATCGCCTAATATTTTATCCAACATCCAGATATGGCCTTCTGTAAATTATTCTTTTTTCTGTTATACACAGATCTGCATATAGTAATGCAGTAATAGACGAGTAGTAACTTAGTTTTGTGTTTCGATATAATTCTATTCCTTCCATATTACAATGATTTTTCTATGTTCTTATGGCATCGTCAATATATGTTGTAAACAGAATCCGAGCTAAACTACACCCCTGTGTTAAACCTCTATTTACTAAAATAGGCTTACCAACAAAATTAATTTATTTTAATACTATTTCTGTATTATTACATAGAAGCACAAATACAGTTCTCTATTACCGCCGATAATACAATCTACTGTTCATTGTAATCTTGCCTCTCGCAGCTGTTTTGTCCTACCGTAACATTGACACACACGCACGCACGCACGCACACACACACACACACACACACACACACACACACACACACACACACACACACACTTTTCTGTCTTTCACTTCTCTCTGTCGACATGGTGTCCCAAAAACATCGATAACGCTTAGTGTGTGCGGGACAGCAAACTGATGAGTTTCCAAATAGGAACCCTTGTCCGGAAAAGCACGGCGTGTTTCCTACTTCAAATAAACAATAGACTGAGAGGTACAATCGGAACTGAAAAATGGAATACCACAGCAGCGATTTGAACCACAGTCCTTCCACTTCACGCGCGGCTGCTGTAACCACTGAGAATTCATTGTCATACTGGCAAGTTGTCACAGTACCTCAGTGATTAGAACAACCCCGCGTGAAGTGGAAGGACTGTGGTTTAAATCCCTGCTGTGGCATTGAATTTTTCAGTCCCAATTCTACCTCTCAAACATTGCCGACACACGACTTGTGCGTTTAAAAACACCAGTAGTAAGCATTTTAGCATAAATAAAAATAAAGAAGAAGCTGTTGTTAATGCGAGTGAGCACTGTAGTTAGCCATGACTGCCCTGCTAGGGTCTTATAAATACAAATGTGAACTCGGCCATAAACCACTGAGCAACTTCCAGCCATTCGCCACGTCTAAAATACGTCTATAGATGTGTAGTGCCTTTATGACATTCGCTCAGAGATATCGCCAGTTTCACACTTGAATGTGCAAAATAGGCGAGAAAATTTGGCAGTCAACTGTTAATGGTGTGCAAGTGGAAAGTTACCTCACCCTGCTGTTGAGAGGGATGACAGCGCTAACAAGCATGAACAATCTCGCATTCACTAACTAGGTACCTCTAGTGCGTCCGGCGCTTCTTTTTTGTCTCCTATTTTGACTTGGGAGTAATGAGCTATAGCGGGAGTTATAAAAGTTATGTCCAGTTGAAACAGAACAGGATCAGTGCAACTTTCCACCAACTTTCATTTCTATCTTCTGTACGACATTCTGGAGATTTCAGGGGATATTAAATATCCCATTTGTTAGTGTCGCATTTACTACTCAGAAACTATATAAGATGGCAGTCGTAGCGCAGATGTTTACCAATACGGGGTGCACGCAGCCTTGTGAGATCCCGGGGAGTGGATGGAAGCGATTCAGGAGTTACTTGAGGGAAAAGCAGTGGCTCCAGGTTGCCAAAATCGCATTCGCCTCGAGGCACTGCCCTACCGAGGCCAACCCAATCCGAACAACTCCCATACGGGAGGGGTTCGATGTTCGGCCCGACATATTTCTAGTAACGTCAGAAACTTAAATAGCGTACAATACTTATGCCCAGCGAACGAGATGGGTGTGTGGTAAGATGTGAGCCTAGTATTCGAGGCGGGGTCGATTCCTGATGGCCGCTCATTCTAATAATGTGTTTTTATGTGGTTGTCTCCTGGTGTGCAAAGTGAATGCCGGTGTGGTGTCTCTTCCCACATCTCTCCTCTTCCCCATTTCCTCTCATTTCTTCAGTCTCTTTCATATTTCAGGACCACTCCAAGGCGTTGTGTCGGGCAGGCGACCTAGAGGCTTGGGAGCCTCCATTGTTGAAGGAGGTTTTCTCGGTTCCCGCTAGAGGGGAGCATCTGAGCCACATTCCAGTGAATTCAGTGGAGTGTTGTTGAGTACCTCCAGGTTGGGTGGTCAAGCGACTGTTTGGAAGCTCTGTGCGTCTCTCCATCCGCGTTGATCAGCGCTCCAGGGCGCACGTCCCATCCTTTCGTCGTACACGCATGTCCTGTATTCATAATTACATCGCTTAAGCTATTCCCCTAATCCTGTTGTATCAACAAGGAAATGCGCAAAGATGCAGTCTTAGAACTGTAAAACTAGCGTAGGCTACCGTAGACTATCATAAGTAAGTGCAGACTACGGTAGTTTTCCCAGTAGAATTGTTCAGTTAAGGGTCTACCCGCGTTACCTGTATGTGAGCTGTGTTGCATACCTATCGGGCGTTGCCTAATATTGATAGCGTTGTTTACATTATGTGATCATGTTTTACTAGATTCCTTTAGAAATCGCAGCCGCTTAACCTACGGAACATTAGTGTCTTCAAATACTTTGGAACCTCCTCTAAGTATGCTACAGTTCAGATCAAAGACCGATAGTGGTCACGAGTAATGCTATTTTGAACTGAAAAGTACAATTGTTATTTTGATCACAATGACCAAACTCATGATCACAGTTTTTGCTGATCGTTACGTTTTAATTTCTAGTAAATTTATTAATCCGTTGTATTTTGTATTATGTTTCTTTCCCTACCAATACTACCCTTAATCCTACTATTTACTATGTTATTTGTGTACTGCACCAGAACTAGGGTTTCTCAATTCTAGACAATTTCTACAAACGCTTATGTTCGATTAATTTGAAGTTATTGGTATAATAAGCCCTTTTACTTTTTCTTGTACGTATAGTAAGTAGGGGAAGTATTGTATTTGACCCAAAATTTCGATGTGGAGGTTTCACCCGAAATGTAGATATATTTTGAGGCCCCAGAATCCAAAGAAGTATTTTCAGAAAAGTGTCCGTTGTGTGAATGTCTGTGTGTCTATGATGTAACTGCCTGCCACGAGCATAGCTCAAAAACGAAGAGTTGGTTAAGAACCAAAGTTGATATTTAAATTTAATATCTTTCAAGGGTGTGGCACGAGATTTTGAACAGAATTCCTCCACCCTAAACATGGAAAATTTTTCGAAAATTTCTATTTCCTCAAAAATGGCTCTAACGATTTTACTGAAAATGTCACACGTTTAACATATTTTTGTGCCGAACTAAATTTATTTTTAAGTTTCTACCTGTAGCCTATGAAGTTGTGTTTACTCTAGATAACTTTTGCACAACTGGTAAGCCGTAAGAAATAGGCCAAATCGTACTCTACGAAAATGTAGATGTCTTTAAAACACACAAATTATGTCTGTATGCATTTTTGTGTTGTGGACCATTTTGGAGAAATAATTCCTTGTTATTTGTGTGAGTTTCGTTGTATTTAAACTTTTCTCAAATGGAAGATCGTTATTCACTTTTTTATCTGTTTGACTGTGCAAAGGGAAGAGAATTTCAAAGCTTTAAAGGATTTGACTATCACTCGAAGTGCATTTACTCCCACGTTCCTCTTTTATCTATAAGAAAATTATCAGTAGGATAATTTCTGCAAATGTTTATCTCCGCTAACATGATGGAGGTATAGGAATAAGAGTTACTACAGAGTACAGAAAGTTATGTACGTGCTGAACATTCAGATTTTTAAGAACAGTATGCACAAGAGTGAATAGAGGAAGTCATGTGACTGAAACGGATCATATTTTCAGCAAGGACCTGAAAGCTTCCGTAAGTTAAGTCACGGAAGTAAACGTAGCCATTTACCGACTTCCAAGAGAAGGTAAACGGACGAACAAAATGTTTGTTGCAGTTTGTGAATGCAAGTGTATGGGTCCCGCGCGCCTCTACCAGGTCAGCAGATCAGCTTTCTTTCCTACTCACGTACAGCCTCTACTCTTGGGAAACCACCTCCGATCTTATTAGTATTCACCCTTCCTCCTACTGGGAATAGATGTTAACCAGCTAGCATCACTGTCAGTGCCCTTAAATTGCAGTCAATTGCCACAGTCTAGGGCCAGTCTCCTAGGAAACTTTTCTTAAATTTTTATTTTCTCTACCACGTACATAGAATTCATTGCATTTAGATACAGAGATTCCACCACACAGACACACACACACACACACACACACACACACACACACACACACACACACACACGCTTATCATGTTGGGAAGAACATTAAAGAGAACGTTTTTCAAAAGGGAATCCCTGTCCAGAAATACTTGGTTTAAACGCTTAACTTTCATCGGAATATTACCTGTTCTGGTTGTACTACAGCTTCATCATGTAAGATGGCTGCAACACGACGGAGCTCCAGCTCATCTTGATACAAATGTGCGCCACGTACACCAAGCGATGGATTGGAAGAGGGAAACCTGTACAATGGCCCCCACGATAATCTGATCTTACACTTCTTGACTACTTTCTGTTGGGTATCATGTTAGCCGTGAAACACCACATGTGGATGTTATCCTATGAATCTCGGGCGCTTGGGATGGTATCGCTGTGTGTAATACTGAGCATAAAGCTGCACTTATCTAACCATGCACATCTGTCTGTCTGCAGTATCGATGTACCTCAGCATTCAAGTAGGTCAACACTTTGAACCTCTGTTCTAATTTACTGCACGGTGTGATATTATAGTTTGGTTCCTTGACGAAATATGGAATTCACAAGCATGAAGTTATCAGAAGTATCTACAAACTTAGACGCCCCACAGCTTCAAAATCTCAGGTTGTCTCTTGCAAAATGCTCACTTTAATATGCCGTCCAACATACAAAGCGTTATTTCTGTTTTTTTCTTTTCTATGCAACCTGTATATAAATCATCAGTTCTCCACTTAGGTTGACTCCTTGGATCCTAAATACTATAGTACCAGAATGAAAACGGGAAAGAATAACTAATAATTCCCTTAATGATTTACAGTTAAATAATACCTAGTTTTCAACAAGAAATTATTTTACAATTAAATAATTTGTGGTTTCATAATTTACAGCTCAGAAAATACTGAAATTTTTATCGTTAAAAAATTAAGCAACATTTTCCATTTTAGGTAAAGCTGCAAGTGTGTGTGCGTGTCCGCGAGTGTCTGTGTGTATGTATCTGTGTGTGTATGTAGGTGTGTGTGTACTCCCCAGTTCACTTGTACTTATAAAGAAATATCTAGTTTAACCTTTTCTTCAAATGTTTATCAAGATTAACACGTACTAGATAGAAGAATAAAGGTTTCGTAAGAACAGTTTGTTGATAAGTAGGTAGAGAAAGTCATATGAATGAAACACCTCCAATTTTCGGATGTGTATCATTAGAATGTAAACAATGGGCGGCAGAAACAAAGGAACTTATCCAGCACCTTCCCAAATCTTCTAGCTCAGTCATCGCTATGCGTACGTTTGAAGAGTTACTCAAAAGGTCGTGTGACGTAGTCCACATATAAAAGGACCCGAAACAGGAGCAGTTAGTCTTTAGTCAGTCTTTAGTTAGCCTGAGTGTAGGGCTATGAGAATAAGTCGGTCAGTATCGGTGTAAGACTGCTCTGCGTGTGTGTGTCACACTGAAGATACGTCGGTGGTCGTGATTGTAATCTATGTAAGTATATAAGAGATAGATAAAGTGAAGAAATACTGAAAGTACAGTTCAAGGTTATGAGAACAGTGGGTTGTGGACTCTATTAGCTACGAGAGCGGACTGAATTTGTAGTAGAATTTCGGAGGACAGTGGAGAGATAGAAAAGTAACAGGACTTAGATTTTTGCTGTTTTGTTACAACATTTTAATATCTCCCGAGGATAACTTTCCAGAAATTATAAATGCGTTTTAATCTCTGTGCAATACAATATTGTGATGCATGTCTATGGGCATGCTTATCTATTTGGAGATTGGCGCCCAGCGAGCGGCCAGTTTGAGAGATACATAGACCCGGTAGTGCTCTCGTCCAGTATAAAAATCAAAAGCGCAGTCGACATTTAAATAGAATCGTCGGGAAACGTCCCTTCTCCACGCTACCCGAACGTCCTGGAACTCTGAAAATTTCCAGTAGTGATATAACAAGTGAACACAACAAGCGGTCAACTCCTGGGTTATTGAAAATCTACAGCTGTCCTATCTTATGCATTGGAGAGTCTTCTTTTCTAACGTTGTACCCATAAAATACAATTTTTCTGCCCTATGATTGAATCACTTGACGTTTCTCATTAAAACACACAAGTTATGTCCTAATGAATTTTGCTGTGGAGTGAACCATTTCGGAGATATTCTTTGTTATTTGAATGAGCTTTTCGATACTTATACTTTTCTGAAATGGAAGGTCGTTATTCACTTTTTTATTTGTTTGGCCGTACAAAGAGAACGGAATTTTAAAGCCTTCATAAAGCGTCCAACTTTAAAAGAACTGACTATCGCTCAAAGTCTACTTATTCCCATATTGCCCTTACACTTAAAAGAAAATAAGCAATAACATAATTTATGCAAATGTTTACCTCAACTAACATGAAGAAGATGTGTTTGTAAGAGTAGTTGGTACAAGAGTAGCGAAAGTTATGTGAGTGTAACACACCAGATTTTTATTTATTTCTTTAGACAAACTGCTGAAAGTAAATATTAAGATACAGATTATGAATATAGGGCCACTTAAGCCGTTTGTTTAGTACTTAAATAGTTAAAATTAATTTTGTCAAGGAGCCTGGCTGATTGCGTGTCCTGTAAGCCGGAAATATTCCGGTGAAAATCGAGCTCGATGAGAATGGTCCGGAGTGTGGAAATGGGAGGTAGGTAACAAACTGAGAAAGCAATAAAAGTCAATTATACCAAATTAAGCTGGTTGTTTGTTTATGAGACACAACCTCAGTTTCGTTCTAAATGGAAATCATCCCTCTCTCCACACTACAGCAATTGTATTAAGTTGTTTGAATTTCTGAATTAAAATAATACATATAGTGCTGCTAACGCTTGGATACACTGACCTAAGATAGTATATCAGAGCTTATTCAATTCTCGCTGTCACTTCATTAATGTGATTTACTTCAATTTTACTGACACTTTTCACTTATTTACTCAGGCGTTTCGGTGCAGTGAATTGGGCGCTAAGGAATCCCTTGTTCCTTTCACTTCACTCTTTGAATCGTCGGACACAGGACTTTTCTAAGTACTTGCAGTAGCGCCAACCTTTGCATCATAACCTCGCTCATAGAAACAGCACTTTATGAACGACTTATTTTTTAACCTCCAGAATGAACAGCACTTCAAGGCTATTCCTAGATAATTCAGGACATTTATCTTATTTGCTATGTAAGTATTTTAATCAAATTCGTGTGCGAAATTTTTGAAAAAATAGAACATTTCCAAAAATAAACTTTGCATGGGAAGGTATAGGAAAAGTAAGCGTGTTTTACTCTCAGTTTTAAAAGTGTTGCATTAGATATAGGTTGCGGAGAGGGAACGCGTAAAAATAGAGTGAATGAATGAGAGCAACAGAGAGATGTAGGAAGAGAAAGGGGAGAATATATTTGTGAACCGATAATGTGTAAAGGGCTGAGACCCTTTTGTTGCCAAAAGTCTTGTACATTTTGCATGCAACTTGTCGCGGCAGTCGAGCGCAAAGGAGAATCAAAACCGGCTACCTCACACCACTACGCCGCTACACAACATGCGACTATGGGTGGCTAGGAACAAACCGTTCCATATAGTTCTAGTGGTTTTCGACGTATGGGCATTGTACGAGTATCTATCTCTGTATCTCTCTCTCCGTTTCTCTGTCCCTCTCCTATGAAATGTGTACAGTTTAACTTTTATTTTTCAATATTTACTTCGTCACAAAGAGAAGCATGACTGTCGCATGGGCTCAGAAACTAGTGAAGCAAATGAAAGTGGGGATTGGCGAGATTTTTTGTACCTATCTGTACAGTCTTACTGTTTATGGAAAATTGTTGTAGTCAAACATAATGCAGCGAGAGATTGACAAAGACAAAACAACCACTCTGCCAAATATTTTGGATGCTGGGGGGAGGGGGGGGAGGGGGAACGTGACATTTTCATTATTACACCTTATCACCACCATTGCATAATGATCTTTACTGACAGCCGACGTGTGTGTTTTTGTTGTGCATTTAAATATATAAAGCGCAATTCCCATGTCCATCACACGTTTAATTTCGTTAAGCATTTTACCAGCCTTGTTCCCGCGGATAAATATCGTGTTTTCATATCCCTGCCAGCTGGTATTTTAACCACAGTTTGTTATGGGGTTGTTTTTCTTTTTCTGTAAACAATTTTGTTTCGCTCTGCTGATTTCGTTCCTGGTTAGTTTATTTTAGGCATAACATAATTGTTTTCTTTGGCATTTTATCAGCGTTAAAATGTTAGATAAAGTTGGAATTAGACACAGTTTTCATCCACCACCATCCCCTGTTTGTACGGGCGTAAAAACGAGACAGTAAGGTGAATAAATTACCAAGTATTGTTTTACCGTCCAGTTTATTTTGATTTCAGATATACAGTAGCGAAGAGAACGATTATGCCAAGAAAACATCAGAATCTTTTGCTTTTCTAAGGCAGAACGACTTGAGTCTCAAACTTTGATGGACTTTAAAGTACTCCATAGCTTTCATCCAATGTGGATTGTTTTGCTTGCAGATGTTTATGCACATAAACATGTGTTCATTAGTGACTTCTTGGTACTGCTTACGTTTAAGAAGTCAACCAATATTTGGCGATAAAGTCGAAGAGCATAGCCTTAGAAGATACACCAAGTGATCGTCGCGTAACATATTGTGATACAGACTTATGAATGCTTATTTCTCTATCTACTGCATTTTAATCGACATAAGCATTTTCAGAAAGTGTCTTATAGCTAATTTTCTTGTAAGTGGAAGGGGAATATAGGAGACTTTGTGCGACAGTCAAATCGTTTAAAGCTTTGAGATTCCGTTCACTTTGCACACTTAACATATAAAAAAATGAACAACGATGTTCCATTTTAGGAAATGTTTGATTTCCGAAACTCACACACATAACAAGGAATATCTCCGAAATGGTTCACCCTACAAGAAAATGTATTCAGACATAAATGGTGTATTTTAGCAAGATCTACGTTTTTTGTACAGTATGATTTGGTCTATCTCTAACGGTTTACCATTTATGCAAAATTCGTCCAGAGTAGATACGACTACAGGGGCTATAGCCAGAAAATACAAAATATGCATTTCATTTGTCATAAAAATATCTCAAACATATGGCATTTTAATCAAAATCGTTAAAGTCATTTTCAAGAAAATAAAAATTCCATGTAAAGGGTAGTTTAAAATCTTCTTCAAAATCTTGTCGCATCCATGAAAGACTTTGAACTTAAATACCAACTTTGGTTTTTAACCGACTTTTCCTTTTTGAGTTATGCTGTCCACAGACTGACAGACTCACTCACACATACACACACACACACACACACACACACACACAAACACACACACACATACACACATACACACACGCACGCGCGGACCTTTTTCTAAAAATTCTTTTTTTTGGATTCAGGGGGTCTCAAAACATATATTTTGCATGAAATCTCGACATATTTTTGGGTGGAATACAATACTTCCCCTGCTCACCAGTAGAGTAAGTAAAAAACTAAAAGTATTGGGAAATTCAAACAAATAGAAAAGAATATCTCGGAACTGGTTCACACAAAAGAAAAACGAAGTATTTGACATAACTTTTGTTTTAACTACATCCACATTTTTATTTAGTGAGCTTTTTTGTCTCTTACTGTTTATGATTTATTCAAAAATCATCCAGAATGAAGATGTCTTCTGAGGACATTACCAGAAAATTCAAGCTATGACCATGGAATCGCCTGTATGTGTCCGTCACTAAATACTGAGTATCTGTCCCTTCGAATGAAGGAGTGGAGTGGGACATGCCCGCTCGTTACGTGAGTGTCTCCAAAGAGACAAGGTTGGGCATCCCTGGTTGAGACTAAATGACAAACAAGTACGTGCGATCATTTGGTTATGCTCCCCCTTTATACACATGGCTTTTTACGTTTTTGCTTCCACATTATTCTCCTTCCTGTTCTTTGTTTACGCCGAAGCTTTGTTTAACAATCCCTCTTTTTTGTGCATATTGTCACATGAATACGGACTATTAATTTTTCCCATTTCCCATACGAACATAAATCCTCGATTTTGTAGTTACAATGGACATTGGCTATAAAAATGTAAAATGTACGACCGCGTTGACGAGCCACATTGAAGCATGCTATTAATAACGCATTAACTCATGTGAAGACTTCAAATTCTCTTCTACCTGGGCGTTAGGTGAATTACGTCTATCACATATAGACTCTAATACAACTGGAACTGCATTAACCCAGAATGAGTTACTGCCTGAAAAATCTTATGTTTCACTCACATGATTTTGTCTACACTTGTAGCAACTACTCTTAGAAACTCTTATTCCTGTATCTTCTTCGTGTTAGTGGACATAAACATTTGTACTTTATTGCTTATTTTCTTGTAGGAGCAAGGGGAGTATGTAAATACAGTAGGCTTTGAGTGATAGTTAAATCTTTTAAACTTTCAAACTGCCATTCTCTTTGCAAAGCAAAGAGATAAGAAAGTGAATAACCATCTTCCTTTGAGAAGCGTTAAAGTACAGCAAACTCACACAAATATCAAGGAATATCTCAGAAATTATTCACTCAGAGAAAAAATACTTATGGAGCACATTGTGTGTGGTTTTACCAGACCTATATTTCTTGTGTAGTAAGATTTGGTATATCTCTTGCGATTTACCAGTTAAGCAAAGGTCATCAAGGGTAAACAGCACTACATGGGTGATAACGGAGAAATTCAGAATATACATTTCAAGTGCCATAGGAATATCTTAAACATATTGCAGTCTAATCAAAATCATTGGAGCCATTTTTGAGAAAATCAAAATGTTCGAAACATTTTCCACGTCAAGCGTAGTTTATGGTGGGGGAATTTTCTTCAACATCTTAATGTCGCATCCTTGAGAGATATTAAACTTAAATACCAACTTTTTAAGCGACTTTTGAGTTATGGTGTTCGCAGACACACACGAGCGCGCACGGAGAGACCTTTTTCTTCAATGCTGTTTATGGGTTCACGGGGCCTCAAAAGATATATTTCCGGTGAAATCTTGATATTGAAATTTTGGGTGGAATGCAGTACTTCCCCTACTCACTAGTAGAGAAAGTAAAAATTACAGGGTTGGTCGCGCAGTTATTTTCTTATTCACACAGAATTTTCGGTAATTATTCTGGTTGAAATGTACAGTTTAGTTCTTCTTCTTTGGTTCTACAACTGCGGGTGGCTTTTGGTCTCTTGGACAACAGCCCTCCATTTGTGTCTGTTCGTCGTTAGTTGTTTTCATCCTCTTAATTTCATAATTTCCAAATCCTTCATAACTCCATCCAACCATCTCAGTTTTGGTCTTCCAAACCTTCTCATATTGTATAATCTTCCTTGCAACATTTTTTAAGGATCCTACGTTTTGGCATTCTGTATAAGTGCCCAGCCGCCGCAGTCTTTGGGACATTGCGAATCTGACCATGTTTTGTCCTCCAAAAGATCCATAAATTCTTAAGATTTTCCTCTCAAAGGAGCTTAAAGACTTCTCTACTGTATCAGTTGAAGTTCGTGTCTCCGCACTATATGTTGCACCAGGCTGAATCAATGTGTTATACATTTTAATTTTCATAGTTCTTGTAATTATCTGACTTAGAATTATTTCGGTATTTGTAAAATTCAGTAAAACCTTGTTTATCCGGCCCTCCTTTATCGGAGTTCAGGATTATTCGGATCAGTTTTGTAGATTTATTTTAACTTCAATGTTCACATTAGATAATAAAGTTAACTATCATAGCAAGAACGTAACTATAAGTGAGTCAAAGGTTCGCTTCTTATTTTGATTCAATGTATGGTTATTGCATAAATTGCACAATAAATTACAGTAATACGTACTGTACTGTAAAATGCTGTTGAGTTTAAGATTTAGTAGTGTGTCACACGGTGTTGACGCGGTATGTCTTGCCAGCTATAAATACGCCAGAAGAAAGCGTTGTCCTTGATCCCTATCCGTCACTACACCTCCCTCAATCTCCCCACTTTTCCTACTGTTTCCAAACAGCACGTGTTAAGGTTATTGTGTGTGTTTCAACCGGATTGTTGTTGTGTCTTATCAAAGTGTTTGGGAGTGTAATTCAGTATACAAGTTTAAAATGACATCAAAGCGAAAAAAAGGATCGTGTGTTCAATGGATTAAGAGTTGGATGCTATTAATCGAATTGATAAAGAAGAAACACTGAAGAAAACAGCTGCTGTATTGGGAGTTGCTGAGAAACACTATGGCCTACTTGGAGGGACACCCCGACACCTGATAAAGTGTTTGCGCAATCGTACTTCGTTCAAACGTGTTTAAAACAGAAGACTGTGGATCAATTCTTTGTTACGAAATAATGTGATTGTATGTCATTAAGATTTTTATATTTGTTAATGGATTGTATACAATACTTAGTGTGTACTATACTTAATTTTGTTACATAGGTTTTACTGTTGTAAATGAGAAGTCTGCTTATTTAAGAATGTTTCTTTGCTTATTACCCATATAACCTTGATTCTCCGGATTACCTTTGGTGCCAGTTAGACCGGATGAACGAGATTTTAGTGTATGCTCTATTTCCAGCCAATATTCTATCTTTGGTAGCTTCCTGCATTCTATATTGTTATCGGTTTAAATTTTTTGACTTCCCCAAATACCATATAATCTACCACTATCTTCCAGGAAGGTTGTTGGAAGTGGATCTTAACGTATATTTGGTTTTCTCTTGGTTAATGGTCCCGTCTTTTAGCTGCTGAGCGTTATACGTTCTTTGAACGCTGGAAGAAAATAAAAAATATTTTGTTGTTTAACGACGCTGTCAATTGCCAGGATCACATCAGCGTCGCCGGTGTGCCGGAATTTTATCGTGCAGGAGTTCTTTTACATGCCAGTAAATCTACTGACATGGAGCTGTCGTTTTTAAGCACACTTAAAAACCATCGACCTGGGCCGGATTTGAACCCGCGACCTTGGGAACAGTAGGCCAGCGTCTAACCAACTGAGCCACCCAGACCAACAACGCTGGAAGACTTGTTGCAATTATGGTGATATCAGCATAAGCGCACACTTGAGTGGATTTGTTAAAAATTGTGCCATTTTTTTATCACTCTCCCGATTGCTTGATGTATTGGGAGGTTAAATTGCGTAATTGACAGACGAGCAGCTTGCTTCACTCCTGTACTGAGGGTAACAGATTTACTTAACTTGTTTCCGCAATTAATTTGTACCTTAGTATTTTTATAGTCTTATGAATGAGATTAATTAGTTTCCCTTACATAATATATTTCTTTATATGCTATCAAATGCTATCATATATAGATCAACATCCCAGTTATAGAATTTCTCTGCGATGTGTCTGGTGGTAAATATTTTACATTTCTTTATTTCGCTTGCTTGGTTAAGCTGTTAAATTTCTCGCAATTATTCCTTAATCATCTCCCTCTTTTTTGCTCTACATTGCTTATATTTCTCGCAATGATTTGCAGTCCTGTTTGCATCATCTTTACTCTAACTTTATTTTTCTCAACAATTTCAATTCACTTTCGTAGACTTAGAAAATGCACATGACTCTGTTCCTTTACATATTTGTAGGAAGTATTAGAGGATACAAACATAAAAAATTCATAATTAATACAATAAAAAATTTTCAGAAACATACTGTATCTAAAATCAAAATTGGAAAAGCTGTATCAGAATAAATTAAAGTAACAAAAGGCTCCGTCAGGGTCGCAGCATATTGCCCATATTATTTTAGATATTTATACGTAAAGCATTATCAAATTGGAACAAAAAAGTGTTCAGAAATGGGAGTACCAATTGGAGATGGATCTGTGTTGTTGTAGTGTTTAACGCCCGCTTTTACTACTACGGCACCGCAGGCGGTGACACTGATGATACATGAAGATGGAGCACCGGTGGAATGAGATGGTGGGGAAAACCGGAGTACCCGGAGAAAACCCGCCCTGACGCCGCTTCGTCCACCACGAATACCACATGCGGGTCCCTGGGATCGAACCCGGGCCGCCTAGGTGGTAGGCGAGCGCGCTAACCGCTCGGCCACGGCGCCGCCAGGAGGTGGATCAGAAGACATATTCATTATTAATTGCGGCGGGTAGTAATTGCACCAGAGTATGAAATTATACAACTTATGCTTAGAAAGTTACTAGAAGAATATGATAAATAGAGCCTCAAAATAAATTTAGAAAAAACGTTTTATATGGGATATGGAGCAGGAGCGAAAGATTCAATTCTGGAAGAACAGAAAGGTTGCTTTAGAGGTTGTGAAGAAGTTAAGTATTTGGGGTCAAAAGTAGATAAAGAAGATAAACAGGAAAATTTCATTAAGAACAGAATCAATAAAGGTAACATTATAAGATCAACGCTGAATAGTATCCTGTGGAAGAGACATAAATACAAAGAATAAATTGCAAATATATAATACAACAGTGAAAACCACTGTCATATATGGAGCTGAAACATGGAAATTTAACAAAAATTTAGAATCAAAACTTATGTCGATGGAAATGAAATTTCTAAGAAATAAGTTATAAGAGAAAAATTTAATAATAAGAACTCAGCAGTAGACTATGTAAGTTATAAGCAGCTGAACTAATATGGACATACTAGAAGAGTGAATGAAGATACATAGATTACCGAGAAAGATTTTGGAATGGAGTCCAACTGGAAGAAAAAGAAAAGGAAGACCTCGAAACTCATGGAATCGGGAAATAACAGGAATGGGAGCAAGAGGACTGGAAGAAGTAGAATGAATGGATAGGGATGAGTGGAGAAAGAACATTCTTTAGGCATAGAAAGATATGTCAATATTGAAACTCTATATAAAATTATTTCTTCACACTCTAAGTCAAAGCACTCTTGACAACTATTTGAGTGTATTCTTATTTTCTCTTCAGCTACTGCAAGCACTATAATTTTTATTTGTTTCCATTTCTCTTCAAATTTGTTCTCTTTATCTCCTTCTCTCTCACTGCACTCTTTCCTCTTTCCCATTTCTTCTTTGATTGGTTTTTCAAATTTTTATTCAGTTTTAAACTTTGCTACATCAAATCTTCTCCATTTTTGTTGTTACATTAGATGCTCGTATGCTTGATAGTGTCTGACTGTTACTTAACCAGAACATGAACCACATGCTCATCCCTGGGATTGAACCTGGGCCACCTTGGTAATGAACGGTCTAACCACTCGACCACGGCGCCGTCATATGAGATAAACACTACACAAAAAGACAACATCCATCATCTCAGTACAAAATTTCCCTGCTTCCAGCAAGTGTATACTATGAAACCATAAAAATATTTAATGCTCTTCCTAATGATATTAAGGCGAAAGTTGACAATTTCGATGTTTTTAAAATCCCTGCTAAAGAGCACCTATGCTCGAAATCATTTTCTTCTGCACGAGGTTATATGAATGACAAATTATCCTGTTAATGCTTATGTAGCTTTGTAAGTGGATTTAGCTGCTTTAATGACAAATCACTGTTAGTTACATTTGGTGATGCTCCATAGCTACTTAAACCTGTATGCATTGAACAACTGACAAAAGATGTCACTCATTGCTAATTGTATAAGAAAATAATGGTGAGTAGCGGGAGAAGCCTAGAAAAAGTTTTAAAAAAGTTTAATTTGTATTTATAAATATAGTTTTGCGGTACTTGAATCGTAAGTTAATCATTTCGAAGACATATTTGGTATTGTAAGCTAAATTTACAATTCATTTATCAACTCCCATGGCAACAAGGCTAAAACTGGTCTTTAATACTTACGATATCAGCTGAACTGGTCTTTTACCTGTAGGAAATGACGTCACCCCCAACAGCATACTAACCTAAAAATAAGTTATTAATGAATCCTTAAGAAAATATTCTAATAAACCTGTCTCAGTGGTATAACTGTTAACGTTTTAATCAAAGCACCACTTTCAGAAAGCGCTGTAAGCGTCAACATACCTTTGTTTCGACTTCGCTAGTAAAAGTGATAGATATGCAACTTTTTGAATAGCTAAGTTACTCATTTTTATAAAATTGTACTGCTTTATAATAACTATCAAGAGTCAAAAGATTCAATTCGGCTGCATAAACAAAAACCCTAGAAACCAAGACCTGTGCTACTTCAAGTAAAGAATCTATTGCGAAATTCATTAACAAAAGAATGGATAAGAAGGCTTTTCCAAATAATTTATATGTAGCTTTTCATTTGCTCACATAGGGAATTCATTTTTTCCTAATGTTAAACAAAATATGGAAAAGAAATTTTGATTTATTTTTGCCTTTTACAGTGCTTTCAAGTATTGCATAAAGTTATTGACTAAAAGCGAACTGTTACTTATCAGATCTCGAATGCTTGGGAAAGCTTGGCTCTGTAGGCCTGGTATACTGAAAATGCATTCTCGACTTGATAGGTATCACTTACATACCATATGTTAATCTCATAAAATATTGATTGCCTTTCTCGATTACCCCTGATTTGTCCTTTGTGGCTGTATATGTGTTTATATGATATACTGTACATTTTCATTGACGCATTCAATGTTCACGGGCCTCTATGACTACTTGTGAACTCGCTGAATGTAATCTAATCTAAACTCGGAAAAGTGTAAAAGTATTCATGTTGTGCATTTTGGTGCACACAGCTTGACATATTTGATCTGTCGTTCATATCTGATGTAATAGGGATCCTCAGACGCTTTGCTAAAATATACAAGGCTGTATCTTACAGTTTCGAATGATTTTTACACATTTTCATTATTTAAATACGTAAAACTCAGAATTGTTATATCACTGTATGTTTCTAGAAGCAAATAATATCAAAGTTACACGTCGCATTGCAAAGAAGAGGTTCGGTTAAGCTTCCAGTAGACAATCTGTGATTTTCCATAGCATCGTTCACTGCTCTTCAAGTGCCTCGGGGTTAGCGATTTGGAAAAGTTTTATTACATCTCTCAATTTTGGTATCCAAACAATACGTGCCCACAAGGGAAAGAGCTTCCAATTTCCTTGATTCATATGGAACACACTACATTTTCCTGAAGGTCTTCAGTGCAAAACTGGTATAGAATTATCTGTGGTAAACCACTAGAGCATTTCATATGACGATAATCCTGCGAGTGCGAAGCTCCAGAAAAATTATCCCTAATATGAAAACCTCCAATGGTATATTTTAGTGAACTCCGTGAAATAATTAAATAATTAATAAATTCATTTATTTAGTACTATTATATTAACAGTGATTTAAATCTATACAAGTGACAACATTTATACATTTAACTAGATTTATTTTCAGAGCTGGTACAGAGCTGGCTGTGAGAACAACAATAGCTCCAACGATTTTGATTAAAATGACATGTTTAAGATATTTTTATGACAAATGAAATGTATATATGGTGGCTATAGCCTATGCAGTCCTGTGTAGTGTGGATAACTTTTGAATAACTCGTAAACCGTAGGAGATACACAAAATCTTATCCAAAAATTAGATCTTGCAAAAACACACAATTTATATCCAAATAAACTTTTTTGTAGAGTGAACCATTTCGTAGATATTCCTTGTTATTTGTGTCAGTTTCGGAAAACAAACTTTTGTCAAATGCAACATCGTTGTTTATTTTTATATGTTAACCGTGCAAAGAGAACTGAGCCTCAAAACTTTAAAAGATTTGAGTATCGCACAAAGCCTACTGTATTCTAATATTCCCCCTGCACCTACAAGGAAATAAGAAATAAGATAATTTCTGCAAATCTTTATCTCAACCATAGCGGATAGAAGAGATAGTGTGAGCTCTTCGGGAGTTACTATGGTTCGCTCGCAAGATGGCACTGGTGTCGCGGTCACTTTACATTAGTTCACGAATGCATGGTGAAAATGGGTTTCATATTATCAATTAGCATTTTAAATACCTAAAATCGTAAGCAAGAACATTGGAAATACTGTTTTGAAACATCGTCTTTCCTTGACACATAATATAGGATGCTATTTTACAATAATGGGTATTATAGTTAACGAAGAACAATGGAAAATGTCTGCTTACATGATTTTATGCTGAAAAATTAAACCATAATGCAAATTATGTATGTTATGTATATAAAATATCGAAACTCACCGTGGAATTAGATGTTGGAGATCTTGGAGAGTTTATGTGTTGATTTTGCTGACTTCGATGACGTCATTTCTCTACTGATTTCCTTGGTACGAAAAAAGAATTGAGGTTTCTAATTCTTTTCTTCAGTGTAGCAATTTCATTATTGACACTTGTATTTGTGACCTTGGAGGAATTAGAACTGTTTTCTGTGAATTCCTCATTGTTGAAGGACGGCGCGTTTGAAATAAGAACTGGTTGACTGGATCCTGCATCTGGTAATTTACTGATTGTTGAATATTGCTTTTTCAGTAATTTTTTGTCTCTGTTTTGTGGAGATTTTCGGGATTTATGCACTGTAGTTAAGTACCTGGGTAAATTAGGAAATATACAGGGAATTGCCCCTGGCTTTCACCGCCATTTAATTCTAGGGATTTCAACTAGTTTTCCATGCACAACGAATGAATCAACTTTCACTAAGAAGTCCTCTGGAAAATGTTTGTCACAAATACTAGATTTAACAGATAATTTAGTGCCTTTCCTAGGAATAGACTTTTCCCATTTGTAAAACAGATTTTTATCTTTAGGAGGAGTAAAAAAATGTCTAGCTTCTGAGCAGTTTGTGTATCCTGAACGACACCCGGGTACAAAACAAGTTGGCATTTTTAATCAGTTATTGATGTTGCTTGAAACTTACGTTTTGAAGAACATACACATTTATGCACAAACTTAGAAGCAATTTCACAAGTTATGTACCTAATTACTCACAACACACAACGCATACGTATAAAATTGTCTGTACTTCCGAATCACATACTAGGCATTTCGGGCGCATTTTGAGGCGACTGCGATCGCCACGCCGCAGTTTCGGTCAGTTGCCACGGGACCACGGATCATGCACTAAACTAGCGGGAGAGCTCACACTTTCTCTTCTATCCGCTATGTCTCAACTAACACGAAAAAGATAAAGAAATAAGACTTTGTAAGAATGGTTAGTACAAGAGTAGAGAAACTCTACTGTGCAACACATCAGATATTTTTTTCTTTTTTACTTCGTCTCTTAAATTAAAATATTAATACTGGAATATTCGGCAAATCTTTTTCTGCCATGTTTGAATGGCCGCTAATTGTTTTACTGTACATGAATACTTCACATGTTTAGAAGCGTAAGAAAATGTTTAGGTTGGCGGAACCGCAAGGAGGAGGAGATATAACCAAAGTTTTAATACCATGATCAAGAGGTGAGAATCCGACATAAGTGAAACAGCGTTATACAGAGTTCACTAAAACTTCAGCATCTTTATTTTCAAATAAAGAGCTTCAATTCCCAGAAAAAACATTTCTAAGATAACAGCAGTAAATAAAACTTAGTGCTTCAGTAGAAATCCATATAATCCTGTAAAATAAAATCATCAAAGAGCTATTCTAGGCATAAAATTCAATAAACATTTATTAATTAATAAACTTCGTCGTTTTCACCCAGACCTGAATACATAGTTATGAAAAATCTATGTTATACTCACACGACATTCTCTACTCACTCTTGTGTAAACTATTCTTAGAAACGTTTATTCTTGTATCCACTTTATGTTAATCGAGATAAAAAAATTTAGATCTTGTATTACATATTTCCTTGTAGCTACACTGGGACCAGAGGAATAGAATAGGCTTAAGCACTAGTCAAATTGTTTAAGAGCTGATCGGTATGTCACGCCTTTAAAATTGCATTCTTTTGCATGTCCAGGATATAAAATAACGACTGACGACTTCCTATTTGTGAAAAGTGCACGTATTGGAAAATCCAAACAAATAATATGAAATATCTTGGAAGGTGGTTCACTCCCAAAATAGGTAATGTATTTGTTATAAATTCTGTTTTATCGAGATATACAGTTTTGTGCAGTAAAACTTGCGCTGTCTCTTACGGTTTACCAGTTATGTAAACGTCATTCAGAATGAAGCGGACTTTCGAGGACATTCCGAGAAAATTTGTCACGAAGATATGTGGCATTTTAAACAAAATCCTTAGTAATTTTTCAAAACATCAATATTTTCGAAAATAAAATGTTCCATATAAAGGATAGTTTGAATTAGGGGATTTCTTTTTAAATCTTCGTGTAATATTCTTGTCATACATACAGAAACTCATCGAATTCAAAGATTGTGCACTCGAGATGATAAAATAGAACTCCCTGAGCGAGGTCAGTTCACACGAGCCCATGCACCAAAAAAAACGACGTGCCATTTAGTGGTCTAACAAAACGGTCAACGGCAGATGGCGAAGTTATTTGGAATTCCTTAGTTGTACTGATTTTAAAGACTTAAATGAATATCGGCACAATATGCTTGGGGAAAAGGAAAATGTAAAGTTTATTGGATAACTCAATAAATGTGATGTTAAAATTCTAGAAGGAAACAAATTGGCCCTATTAAGACCACGGCTTCCAAATAAGGCCACTTCAAATAATTTTACTTAAGATACAGGACAGAGGTAACCATGTCAACAATTAAGTAACATTCTGAACATAAATATGTTTTATTGAAGAAGAATAATGAAATATGGAAGCTCAGTGAGGAACATTTTACTTATACAAATCAAATAATTACAAAAATTACAAAAATTACAATTGTTAACTTAGACCTGAAAATTATTAATCGTATCTTGATTTTTTATTCAAACACAAAGTTCATGAACATATCTGCGACAATTTTCACACGTCATCATATCAGTTATTTTGTTCTCTTTGCAAGTATGATAGAATCAGCTCCTTTCCAGAGCGGGCTTATAAGGCTGCACCCACTTTTCCGAATTCACACGGATTTTTTAAAATTATAACACGTTTTGGAGAGCATATTCTCCCACCCGAATCTAATTAGAGCAAACATCTGCGTGTATTTTCATATGATGGTACTAATCTGCTTATAACAGGTGCTTTCTCTGCTGTTTTAATAAACAGAAGACATTTTTCATCCTCTTCCCTCTTTACTCGTTTCTGCCTTTTCTACTATATCTGTTTATCCCTGTGTAAACATCGATACACAAGCCAGCTCGTAATTGGCAATATCATAATCGCCACATTGGATCTCTCCGCGAACAGAATTAAACGGAACTGTGCTCTACAGGCTTCTTTATCTTCAGCTTTCTGTTTTATTGTTTGGTTCCTCTTCTCAAATCCTCCCACATCCCATATATCTTCCTCCGCTTCGTTCACTGATTATCTTCCTCCCTTTTGTAGTAGTTTTAGGTGAACAATTTATTTCTAAAATGTGTAGCTTTTGTGTTGCTTATCTCCCACAATAAGTTTTCTTCGTTTAGTTTCTTCATTACGTTACAGGCAACTGGTTTTATATCCTCCATTCATTTGAGCACTTAAACCTTCTCAAGTCGATCTGTTTTTGTATAGGAGATTCGCTTCCTAAGTTCTTTCTCGGTTTCTATGCAATTTCCATTCACTCTCAAATACAAACTGGCTTATCACAATGAAGAAATCTGAAGTAGGCATCACCTGTGGTGACGTAATTGTGGACAAGGTTTGATTTCGGCCTCAAAATATACTGTGAAGCCGGCCCATGGCAGTGGCAACACAACAAAGGACGGTCGGGTCCAGGCTGCCCCACCCCACTGGCACGACGCGTAACAGAGGCGATCGAGCTCAAGCTTCCCTACATCACCCACGCGAGCAAATACGTGGCTAATAGCAATCGACCACTGACACAAAGGGTTTTCCAGATTATTCGAAGCGTGTGCGGCAGCCAGCGTGCTTGTAGAAGTTCAAGAAAGGTCTGTGTATAAAGAGGTGAGTAGTAGAGTTAGTTACAGGCATGAGTTGTCGGGGAGTCAATTCTTAGATTGAGTGTATATACATGTGTGTATGTGTGTGTCAGCTGCGTGTGTCGTCGCGTCGTGAAGGAAGATATCGAAGCAGTTATGAGTGTTAACTGTATCGTCAAATTTAGTATTTGAGAGACAGAGAAAGTGAAGAAAGACAGTGAAAGGACTGAGTCAAGGTTATGAAAAAATAGCAGTTGTGATCAATGATACGTATCATGAAGTACTGAAGATTGTGTCAACATCCGCAAAAGAAAACTGTGTATTTGTGTCAAAGTTTTAGAATAAAATAAAGTAAGAAATATTGGACTGGAGTCATTTTTGTCAGACTGGTGTCAGGAGTGGGATTGCTCTAATTGTCTATTTTGCCAGAATACTTCATATTTTCTACCTGGTCATTTTGTAACTCGTGGCACTCAGTGTGTGGCAGATAGGTAATCTAGGATTCTTCTCTGTACCATACTATCTTTCTTGTCTTTTTATTTTTTAATTTGTTTCATTTATAGAAACCTCTTTGACTTCTTTGATTATTTTTGGGGGTTTTGACTTGACTGACGCTCTTATTACTCGCTGAACTGCAGTTCAGCATTAATTTTTATCATTGTTAACATTAAAGACACGCGTTCGCTCCCACATTCATTACTTCCAGACTTTGTGGGGAATAGGGACTACTCCGGTTAAAGAAAAATGTCTAACCCCAGCTGGACATCAAAACCGGGCCTCTGGGTTGAGAAGCCAGAACGCTAACCCTTTCACCACAGAGACAGACTATACGAGCTTTCTTCGATGCACGCCCACTGAGACCTTAGTGCCAGCAACTGTACAACTGCTTCTACACATGACGGGTAGATGGTAGCTTCAACATATGCCCATAGAGACGTGAATGCCAGGCAAATGTATCACTAACTCAGTAAATTATGGTTAGAAGATCACTTCGGTATGTATCCGTAGAGGCATTAGTGCTAAGAAACTGTAGCTTTGCTTCTGTACGCGTCGAGCAGATGGCATTAAGATGCCGTTCAGTCTCCTGCTTTCAGATGGCAGACCATTCGCTATCACCATTTATTTTCAGTTTCATTGTTGTTTTATGTCGCAGATGCAGTTTGTGTCTTGCTATTAAACATTAAATGTGGTACTTATTTTGGCGAATGCGAAAAATCACCAAAAACTTCCAGTTCGATTGGTCAGCTCACAGGATTTTGAACCTGAAATCCCCGGAATGCGGATCCAGACCTTACCATGTGGCTATACCATTCGGTGAAACGTGAGGCTGAACTATTATTGATTAAAGGTTCTTAATTTATGGTTACTTTAATAGAAAGGTGTATAAATAACAACTTTTTCATTTGGCATATTTCAATAGATTCAATGGTTCCTGTGTAAATTAAATTTTTAAAAATTCACAATTTGTTGCTTTCTTAACTCTGGTAGAACTGGCAACATCGTTATCAGCTGTCTTTACTTTCTTTCGATAACAGTATAGATTGCACAGAATGTTTACTTAATCACATGTAATTGTTTTTTGGTCAAAGTCGCCTATCTATAAGTATTGAATGTTTCCTGTAAACTCTTATTTCAAATTAATCCCAATGTTATTGCACACTTGTTACAGCTAATAAATGTTAAGTGCTTAAAAGTATGACCATTTTTGTTTCTAAAGCTACAACATAAATAATGGTTAGTCGCTGCAAACCCCAGTGTCAAATCTGTTCACCTCAGACTAACTGATGACGCAACAATGGGGCTTCAACGTTGGCGCTATT
Organism: Tenodera sinensis; assembly: GCA_030765045.1. Classification (NCBI taxonomy): domain Eukaryota; kingdom Metazoa; phylum Arthropoda; class Insecta; order Mantodea; family Mantidae; genus Tenodera; species Tenodera sinensis. The sequence goes on along the minus strand of CM060971.1, from coordinate 47,044,175 downwards.
TCTGGACATAGAAGGTGCATTTGACCGGTGCTGGCACAATGGCCTTATTTATAAACTGCACCACAATTTCCCGGCTCTTCAAAATTATGTATACTTGCTGCACAATTTTTTAGAAAAACGGCAGGTTTACGTCCAAGTGGGCCGCTCCTCCTCTCGGGAGCGAGTGATGCGGGCTGGCGTCCCACAAGGGTCAAGAATGTCCCCTTTTTTGTACATACATATTATTCTCCAATGATTTCCCAGTGGACACCAGATGCAAGGTCGCTATGTATGCTGACGATACTGCAATATACAACCACCATAGAAATCCACGTTTCGGCCTTGCAGAAATGCAACGTTATGTAAACAACTTCCTCTCATGGCAACATGACTGGAAAATCAAAATTAATCCCGACAAATGCCAGCTGATTCACTTCTCTAACCGGCATCACACTTTGACAAAGGACCTAACGGTCGGTGGTCAAATGTTGCACTGCCGTCAGCAGGTTAAATACTTAGGTGTCACCATGGACTGCACAATGTGTTGGTCCACACACATAAAAAATAGCGCCAATAAAGGCAGACAGCGGCTAAAGTTGTGCGCCCTCATCTTCCGTAGTAAACAGTTACGACTGAAGTAAAAACTGATACTATATAGTAGTATATTCATTTATTCTCTCGGTGGTCCTGTATGCATGTGTGGCCTGGGCCAATGCCTCCAAAACCGCCCTCAAACAACTCCAAACTCTCCAAAACCTCTCCCTCAGAAAAATCCTCTCTGCTCCACTCCTCACCACTAACCAAACTCTTCACCTCGAAACCCGGAACCCGTTCGTCCCGGAGGCAATAGAAAAACGAGCAATGGCGGCATGGACGCGCATTAGAAATCACGAGAATGACGTGATCGCCAACATCGGCAAAGGCGAGCCGAAGCACCGCAAGCATACTAGGATCAAAATGTTCTAGAAGCGGCTCGGCTCGCCGACTAATGCGCGTCCACGCAACCTCGTTCCTAGGCCACAAACATGTTCTGGCAGAGGCCCTCGCCTCGGAAAATATTCAGGAGCTGCCACCGTGAGACAGTGTATATACGAAGTGTAAATAGTGCTGTGCGCTGGGACACATATCTCTGGTGTGCCCAGTGAAGATGTGTGTCTATGTGTGTGAGTGTTTGTGTGGGTGAGTGCGTGCGTGTATGTGTGTGTAAATAATTTGTAAATATGTACATATGTATATATAACACAAAGACGAAACAGAACTTAAGGAGGACAAAAGAAAACTATTCTCGGTGACCTACAGATGGTCACCGTATGGGTTTTTGTATATACCAAAAAAAGTGTAAACACGAACAAATCCAACTGTAAAAAATATGTTAAATATAGCCTGTAAGCCGGGCCCAATGTACCGGCACCAGGCCAATACTTTTCTAATAAATAACTTGAACTTGAACTTGCTAGAGAAAATACGACCGGCATAGATAAAAAGTGTTCTCCCAGAGGCTTATTACTTTGCCTGATTCTTACCTAAGGTAGAGGAGGTATTGCATTTCTACTTAAAAGGCCATATTCCGTTTTTGATAGGTATTCCAAGACATTACCATTTGCAGATGTAAACTTACAGGTGTCTGAACACTCTAAATGCCTAATACCCTGTTATTTTGTTTTTCAACTATTCATGGATTCTGTTGTATATAGGAATAAAATATACAAACATTGACATTGTAAGCACTAAGCAATGGATAATCAATTGGAGTAGTATACAGAATATACACAAGTGTAGTTATTTTATGAGTGTTTCAAAGTACAGTGTAGGGAAAATATAACAGCAATATTTGCTTCGTTTTACTTATTTACCCTGGTAGTACCGAGCGGGATCGCTCAGGCGGTAGTGGCTGTGACCCGCTTTTGGGAAGTCGTGGGTTCGATCCCCGTGAGCGACATTCCTGACCCATGGCTTCTTTCGAATACTTCCCCATGTCGCGCCTTTTGTTAGGTTTTTTCAGAGTTGGAAGTGTCGACGAGACTCGCGGCAGCAGCACGGCAGAGGGAACAAATGCTCCCTGAAAATATTGCCTTCCAGATTAAAGGCGATTCTACTCGTTTCTGCCCCCCCCCCCCATGGGATGGTACAAGCCCGAGGGTGTCGGGGAGCCCGTTTCCGAAGCCTGCGTTCCCCTTTGGAGTACGAACCCAAAGGAGTGGGAGAGGAACTGGGCTGGGCCAGCTTCCACCGGGGTGCTTCTAACTGGGAAAATCTAGGGACCTTCCCTCTGCTCTGCCGTAGTAACGTTCCGGCCGCCCTTCGCATCCATTCGCCTTAAACATCCTCCCAGGAATTGCCCCTTTAGGGGCATGGTCACAAAAGATCGCCTTTCGGTCAAAGTGTTAATTCCCATCAGCAAATTGTCATCGAGCCATTTACTAGTACATTTTCAGATTGCTTAATATCTCTAAGTAGACGCGACATAGAGGGTGCCTCTCTCGTTATAACGAATGGTGTTCTTGAATCATGCTCTAGCGCTTTCGGCAAAGCCAATACCTCGCGCTACCTAGACCAGCAGGTCTCGTCTCGAGATGTGAAGCAAAAGTGGTAATCTAAATGACAGGCGTTGTGATTGGTTTGTGGGAAAACGTTTAGATGAAGAGCAAAAAACAACTAATGCACCGAAGTGTATACACATTAAGTTAGCGGTTATCAAAATATCCATACTTATACCCTTAACACCTGTATGCACCATTTTTAAATTGTTTTTCATTTCTAGATCCCCCTATAAATAGTGTCATAACTGAAACATTGGTATTTTCCCTCTTTGAATTTTAGGTTAGGATACTGTAGGATTTAGTTACTTTAACTTATTTTTGCGCCAAATTTACCTCCATATCCATACTCCCAGACTCCATGAGATGGGCAATAATATTGATTAAACCTCCGTTGGTCGGTAAGACCCCTAAGTTTATTTAAACGTTCCAGTTTTTGAACAAACGCAGCTATGCAATTGCCTGACTGGGATACACCTTACTCGACTGTTTGATAGAGCGACAAATGAATCTGATTATTTCTGTAGTTCCAAGAATGAATAATCGACAGTCACGTGTCGCAGAGGACAACCAAACTTTGCGCTCCTGTTCTCGTTACATATTACTGACTGTTTCTTCGTTAGATGTACAATATTGCTTTGCCATTGAAAGTAGTATGCTACATCTCATACCAGGAGTAAAAGATATTTACAATATCCCAAGAATTTGGAAGAAGTTTAGTATCTACTTTGTGATTTTTCATCACTGAAAAATATTGGAGAGCAAGAGGATTAATGACTTCATTGTCAGAAATCCAGCATTAGATAACAACTTTGTGATGATAATAGTGGTGGTGGTGGTGATGGTGGTGGCAGCGGCGGCGGTGTTGGCGTTGGTGGTGCTGGTGATGGTGGAGGTGGTGGTGGAGGTGGTGGTGGAGGTGGTGGTGGTGGTGGAGGTGGCGGCGGCGGCGTTGGCGGTGGTGGTGGTGATGGAAGAGGTGGTGGTGGAGGTGGTGGTGGTGGAGGTGGTGGTGGAGGTGGTGGTGGAGGTGGTGGTGGTGGTGGTGATGGAAGAGGTGGTGGTGGAGGTGGTGGTGGAGGTGGTGGTGGAGGTGGTGGAAGAGGTGGTGGTGGAGGTGGTGGAGATGGTGGAGATAGTGGTGGTGGTGGTGGTGGTGGAGGTGGTGGTGGTGGTGGTGATGGAAGAGGTGGTGGTGGAGGTGGTGGTGGAGGTGGTGGTGGAGGTGGTGGTGGAGGTGGTGGTGGTGGTGGTGATGGAAGAGGTGGTGGTGGAGGTGGTGGTGGAGGTGGTGGTGGAGGTGGTGGTGGTGGAGATAGTGGTGGTGGTGGTGGTGGAGGTGGTGGTGGTGGAGGTGGTGGTGGAGGTGGTGGTGGAGGTGGTGGTGGAGGTGGTGGTGGTGGAGATAGTGGTGGTGGTGGTGGTGGAGGTGGTGGTGGTGGAGGTGGTGGTGATGGTGGTGGTGGAGGTGGTGGTGGAGGTGGTGGTGGAGGTGGTGGTGGTGGTGATGGAAGAGGTGGTGGTGGAGGTGGTGGTGGAGGTGGTGGTGGAGGTGGTGGTGGTGGAGATAGTGGTGGTGGTGGTGGTGGAGGTGGTGGTGGTGGAGGTGGTGGTGGAGGTGGTGGTGGAGGTGGTGGTGGAGGTGGTGGTGGTGGAGATAGTGGTGGTGGTGGTGGTGGAGGTGGTGGTGGTGGAGGTGGTGGTGGAGGTGGTGGTGGAGGTGGTGGTGGTGGTGGTGGTGATGGAAGAGGTGGTGGTGGAGGTGGTGGTGGAGGTGGTGGTGGAGGTGGTGGTGGTGGAGATAGTGGTGGTGGTGGTGGTGGAGGTGGTGGTGGTGGAGGTGGTGGTGGAGGTGGTGGTGGAGGTGGTGGTGGTGGTGGTGGTGATGGAAGAGGTGGTGGTGGAGGTGGTGGTGGAGGTGGTGGTGGAGGTGGTGGAAGAGGTGGTGGTGGAGGTGGTGGAGATGGTGGAGATAGTGGTGGTGGTGGTGGTGATGGTGGTAGTTTATCTTTCCATGTAGTGTAGTACAAATAATAACCTATAGTGCACTCATACTCGTTTTATTAATCTTTGATCAATCTAGTAAGATAATTCTAATAAAAATCGTGTGTATTTAAGCTAAATGACGCTAAACATAGGAATAAAGGAAAAATATAATTCAAAAATAATAAATGTAGACATATAAGTAGAAAAAATAATGCGGGCCTCCTACGATGATGGTGGTGGTGGAGGTAATGGTGGTGGTGGTGGTGGTGTTGGTGGTGGTGGAGATGGTGGTGATGGTGGTGGTGGTGTTGGTGGTGGTGGTGGAGATGGTGGTGATGGTGGTGGTGGAGGTGGCGGTGGAGGTGGCGGTGGTGGTGGTGATGGAAGAGGTGGTGGTGGAGGTGGTGGAGATAGTGGTGGTATATCTTTCCATGTAGTGTAGTACAAATAATAACCTATAATGCACTCATACTCGTTTTGTTTATCTTTGATCAATCTAGTAAGATAATTCTAATAAAAATCGTGTGTATTTAAGCTAAACATAGGAATAAAGGAAAAATATAATTCAAAAATAATAAATGTAGACATATAAGTAGAAAAAATAATGCGAGCCTCCTACGATGATGGTGGTGGTGGAGGTAATGCTCGTGGTGGTGGTGTTGGTGGTGGTGGTGGTGGTAGAGGTGGTGGTGGTGGGGTTGGTGGTGGTGGAGGTGGTGTTGGTGGTGGAGGTGGTGGTGGTGGAGGTGGTGGTGGTGGTGGTAGAGGTGGTGGTGGTGGTGGTGGGGTTGGTGGTGGTGGTGGTGGTGGTAGAGGTGGTGGTGGTGGAGGTGGTGGTGCTGGTGGAGGTGGTGGTGGAGGTGGTGGAGATGGTGAAGATAGTGGTGGTGGTATTGGTGGTGGTGATGGTGGTGGTTTATCTTTCCATGTAGTGTAGTACAAATAATAACCTATAATGCACTCATACTCGTTTTATTTATCTTTGATCAATCTAGTAAGATAATTCTAATAAAAAACGTGTGTATTTAAGCTAAATGACGCTAAACATAGGAATAAAGAAAAAATATAATTCAAAAATAATAAATGTAGACATATAAGTAGAAAAAATAATGCGGGCCTCCTACGATGATGGTGGTGGTGGAGGTAATGGTGGTGGTGGTGTTGGTGGTGGTGGTGGTAGAGGTGGTGGTGGTGGTGGGGTTGGTGGTGGTGGAGGTGGTGTTGGTGGTGGAGGTGGTGGTGGTGGTGGTGGAGGTGGTGGTGCTGGTGGAGGTGGTGGTGGTGGTGGAGGTGGTGTTGGTGGTGGAGGTGGTGATGGAGGTGGTGGTGGTGATGGTAGTGGTGGTGGAGGTGGTGGTGGTGGTGGAGGTGGTGGTGGTGATGGTGGCGGAGGTGGTGATTGTGGTGATGGTGGAGCTGGTGGAGATGGTAGTGGAGGTGGTGGTGGATGTGGTGGTGGTGCTGCTGCTGGTGGTGGTGGAGGTAGTGGTGGTGGTGTAGTTGGTGTAGGTGGTAGTGGTGGTGGTGGAGGTGGTGGTGGAGGTGGTAGAGGAGGTGGTGGTGGTGGAAGTGGTGGTGGTGGAGTTGGTGTAGGTGGTAGTAGTGGTGGTGATGGTGGAGCTGGTGCAGGTGGTGGAGTTGGTGTAGGTGGTGTAGGAGGTGGTGGTGGTGGTGGAGGTGGTGGTGGCGTTGCTGTAGGTGGTGGTGGTGGTGGAGGTGGTAGTGGAGTTGGTGTAGGTGGTAGTGGTGGTGGTGATTGTGGTGGTGGTGGAGGTGGTGGTGGTGGAGTTGGTGTAGGTGGTAGTGGTGGTGGTGATGGTGGAGGTGGTGGTGGTGCAGTTGGTGTAGGTGGTAGTGGTGGTGGTGGAGGTGGTGGTGGAGGTGGTGGTGGAGTTGGTGTAGGTGGTAGTGGTGGTGGTGATGGTGGAGGTGGTGGTGGTGGTGCAGTTGGTGTAGGTGGTAATGGTGGTGGTGGAGGTGGTGGTGGAGGTGGTGGTGGAGTGGGTGTAGGTGGTGGTGGTAGAGGTGGTGTTGGTGGTGGTGGAGGTGGTGGTGGAGTTGGTGTAGGTGGTAGTGGTGGTGGTGGAGTTGGTGTAGGTGGTAGTGGTGGTGCTGGTGTGGGTGGTGGTGGCGGAGGTGGTGGTGGAGTTGGTGTAGGTGGTAGTGGTGGTGTAGGAGGTGGTGGTGGTGATGGTGGTGATGGTGGAGGTGGTGGTGGAAATGGTGTAGGTGGTAGTGGTGGAGGTGGTGGTGGAGGTGGTGGTGGTGGAGTTGGTGTAGGTGGTAGTGGTGGTGATGGCGGAGGTGGAGGTGGTGGTGGTGGAGGTGGTGGTGGTGGAGTTGGTGTAGGTGGTAGTGGTGGTGGTGGTAGAGGTGGTGGTGTTGATTGTGGTGGTGGTGGAGTTGGTGTAGCTGGTAGTGGTGGTGGTGGAGGTGGTTGTGGTGGAGTTGGTGTAGGTGGTAGTGGTGGTGGTGGTGGAGGTGGTGGAGGTGGTGGTGGCGGAGTTGGTGTAGGTGGTAGTGGTGGTGGTGGTGGAGGTGGTGGTGGCGGAAATGTTGCAGGTGGTAGTGGTGGTGGTGGAGGTGGTGATGGCGGAGTTGGTGTATGTGGTGGTGGTGGTGTTGGTGATGGTGGTGGTTTATCTTTTCATGTAGTGTAGTACAAATAATAACCTATAGTGTACTCATACTCGTTTTGTTTATCTTTGATCAAACTAGTAAGATAATTCTAATAAAAAACGTGTGTATTTAAGCTAAATGACGCTAAACATAGGAATAAAGGAAAAATATAATTCAAAAAATAATAAATGTAGGCATATAAGTAGAAAAAATAATGCGGACCTGCTACGATAAAGGTCAACCTTCTTTAAAAGTTTAACTTTTCAAAAACTTGCAGTTCTTTGTAGTTGGAAACCGGAGGAAGTTGTTAAAAATCGTATACTTTATACCCACATCATTGTGTCTATCCACTATATTTTATTTTATATGACTTATACAAAGAGTTAGGCTCTACCAAAGCTATGACGTAGTAAGTAGTAAGATGATAGGTAGTATTGGTAGCATTGGCAAGGAAGGAAGCCTAATAAAAGTATAATGAATTAAGGAATTTAATAGGAAATTCAAATATAATGCTCAGCAAAAAAGGTAACCCGAGTGGGTTCTTAACTGTACAATTTACTAGGACAGCTACCGTAATCTATGCTTAGTTAGGGTAATTTGCGGTGCCCACGGAAGTTATTCAGCTCTGCTTATACAAATTACAGAAGGTTCTGTAGTAACGTGTAAGGCTCGTATTTTGGAGAACCGCAGTTCAACCCCCAGGACCGTCCTCCCTGACTAAGGTTTCCTTAGTCCTCATAACTGAATGGGGAGGTATGCTAAATTAAAATTGGGATGTAACATTATCAACACACTAAGCATAGGTAGTAAGAGATATATTCCAACCAAAAATTGAATATCAAAATTTCACCGAAAATATATGTTTTCAGGTCCCCTGAATCCCATAAAGGTATATTTAGAGAAAGATCTGTAATGTGTGTGAAAGCATAACTCAAACACAAGAGGGCCGTTAAACACCAAATTTCATTTTGTAGAAAATTGCTCTAGTATTTTTGATAAAATAGCATATGTTTAACATATTTTCCTGAGAAATGAAATGTATATCTTGAACTTTTTGAGAATGCCCTCTGAAGTCCTCCTGATCTGGTTGACTTCTCTATAACTGGCAAAACCATGAGATGGCAAAATCTTAGTTCATAAATATGTACTTCTCGCTAAGCATATAATTTATATTAAATAACTTTCTTGTGGTTAACCATTTCAGAGATATTCTTTGTTTTTGGTTTTAATATTCCTATACTTATAATTTTTACTTTCTCTACTGGTAAGTAGGGGAATATTGTATTCCACCCAAAAATTTGATGCCGAGATTTCACCGGAAATATATGTTTTGAGACCCCCTAAATAAATAAATAAATAAATGAATGAATGAATGAATGAATAAATGAATAAATGAATAAATGAATAAATGAATAAATGAATAAATAAATAAAAAAGGATTCTTAGAAAAAGGTCAGTGTGTGTGTCTGTGTGTCAGTCTGTGGATAGCATAACTTGAAAACGAAAAGTCAGTTAAAAACCAAAGGTAGTATTTAAGTTTAATGTCTTTCAAAGATGCGACACGAAGATTTTGAAGAAAGTAGCCCCACCCTAAAGTACCCTTTATATGGAACGTTTTTCGATAATTTTGATTTTCTTGTAAATGGCTCTAACGATTTTGATTAAAATGTGATATGTTTGGGATATTTTGATGACAAATGAAATGTATATCTTGAATTTTCTGGCTATAGCCCTTGTAGTCGTATTTCCTCTGGACGACTTTTACATAACTGGTAAACCGTTAGAGATAAACCAAATCATACTATACAAAAATGTAGATCTTGCTAAAATACACAATTTATGTCTCAATAACTTTTCTTGTAGGGTGAACCATTTCGGAGATATTCCTTGTTATGTGTGTGAGTTTCTGAAAACTTAAACTTCCGTGAAATGGAACATCCTTGTTCATCTTTTTATGTTTAGTGTGCAAAGAGAACAGAATCTCAAAGCTTTAGAAGATTTGACTATCGCACAAAGCCTACTGTATACTAATATTCCCCTTGCACCTACAAGGAAATAAGCCATAATTTGTGCAAATGTTTATTTCAACTAACACGAAGGTGAGTGAGTGAATATATAGGGTTTAACGGCCCGTCGATAACGAGCCCATTTAGGCCAACACGAAGAAGATATAAAAATAAGAGTTTGTAAGAATGGTTAGTACAAAAGTAGAGAAAGTCATGTGAGTGCTTTTTTCAAGTTCTTCCTGTTCATTATTCTTCCTGTTCTTCTGCCGTCCCGTAGCCAAGCATGGAGCCTGGATTTTAAAGTTATCACATAGCGAAGCACTCTAAAAATCTGAGAAACTCTGCCTACAACAAACTTTTATCATAAAGTTGATCTGGATGAACAATATGTGTCTAGAATAATGCATTTTGTAATAATAGTTGGAGGCAGTCATGGGAAATGCAACATATTAAATTTCTGATGTAGTCATATCCTTTAACCTGATAGGTCATATTTGTCAATGAATGAATGAAATGGTGTTCAAATGATCCAGGAGTCCCTAGAACTTTGTAACTCACCCCAATTTACTCGGATTCGGGACCTCTTCTTGAATTGAGGTAGGCAGAATACCCCCAGACTAATAAGGTGGATTTCTGAGTTCAATTGATATATTCTTTATGAAGAAAATAAAACTGGACATTATAAATAATACTTTCTGCAATAATCAAAAATTAAACTGATAAATTCTGATCTCAATAGTCATTATGTTTAAAAGAAAATTAGTTTGTTTATTTATCTAATGAGCGTGCACCACGACATGTAGCTGTATTACTAAATTTGTTACTTTATTTAACGTATTATTATGTTACAGTAATTACAATAATTCAAAGTTTATGCTGCTACTGTATTGCACAAATGGCCCCAAATAGATAAAATCTGATCTGCACTACATGACTACCTATTCTTTTACTATTCTTACAAGCTCTTATTCCTTTATCTTCTTCATGTTAGTCAAAATAAACACTTACATAAATTATGTTATTGCTTATTTCCTTGTAGGTACAAGGGGAATACAGTGCGCTTTGAGCGATAGTCAAACCTTTTACAGTTGGTCGCTGTGAAGGCTCTAAATTTCCGTTCTTTTTGCACGGACAAGAGAACAAGAAATGAATAACGGACCTTCCATTCGAGAAAAGTATAAGTTTGTAAAACTCACACATATAGCAAGCAATATCTCCGAAATGGTTCACTCTACAGAAAGATTTATTTGGACATAAATGTATGTTTTAGCTACATTTTTGTATATTAAGATTTGGTCTATCTCTTACGGCTTAACTAGTCATCTGGGTAAACAGGACTACATGGATTATAGCCAGAAAAATTTAAAATATACATTTTGTTTGCCATAAAAATATTTTAAATATAAGGTATTTTAATCAAAATCGTTTTAGGCATTTGGAAAAATCAAAATTATCAAAAAAATGTCCATGTAAAGGGTAGTTTAGGTTGGAGGAAACTTCTTCAAAATCTTTGTATCGCATCCTTGAAAGTTATTGAACTTTGGTTACGGTGAAATTACAACATCGAAATTTAGAGTCTACTTACTATAAGTAGAAGGCGAAGTAACAAAACGTATTTTACATTTATTTTTAATTATTTTGAACTTTATAAATAGCTATGATTAATTTAAAAAGTTCATTGTTGCTTAACGTCTTTAACTACTCTTTTTAGTATGACGATATTTGTAGCATCAAGATATAGCTTGTTTATAGAATTACTATCTTTTAGACAAATGTAAAACATCCACGAAGTGAAAAAGTAAATGATACCCTAAGTGTCAATTTAACCCAAGGTAGACCAATTACAATGCTGGATACAAGCATTCAGGGGAAAAAAGCTCTGTTATATTCCTCTTTTTTCTCACTATGTTTGTCGTTAAGTATTTCATGAGCCACTTGGACTGATTGTATAGTTTCCCCCTAACCCAACGTAAAAAGTTTAATGTACTAGACGATAAAACACAGAAACACAAGGTAGGCTTGTTCAGATGAAACATGCGGCTCAGATGTGTGGCTGGTTGCAGATTGTACTGTACAGCCCTCAGAGCGGTTCCCCTCCTGTGAATAAAGTTGTCCAGCACACCCTGAGGTATTGTCCCTCCAACCCCCAACCCCCTCCAGCCCCCTTCTCTTGGAGCATTGCGGGAAGCTACACCCGGCAGACAATTTGTCTCTCTAAAGTATCTGAACATGTCCCATCGAATTTAAATCCGGTGAACGTAATAGCCAATCTCGTGCGAAATCCTGCGTGTGCAGTTGTGTTGCGATTATCGATATATATCGAAAAATTCTTCACGTGGTTCTGGAAAGTTCGCGCGGTCTCACATGAAAATAAATCTGTATTTGAAGTAATTCATTTTCTTCAGACTTTATTATTATTATTGTTATTATTATTATTATTATTATTATTATTATTATTATTATTATTATTATTATTATTATTATTATTATTATTATTATTATTATTATTATTATTATTATTATTATTATTATTATTATTATTATTATTATTATTATTATTATTATTATTATTAAGTGAGAAGTTTCATTGCAGAGGTTCGTCTCCAACAGAACAATATTACAATACAAATGTAAATTCAATATGTAACCATATAAATAAAATAAATTTGTGAATTAAATACTACCATACAGAAGTCGTCACTGTTTTTGTGTAATACTTGGCCATTTAGCTCTATCATGTACATCTTCCTCAGCTGCACCAAATCTCTCCATTGACTTCTGTATATGTTGTATGCAAGTAATAGAGGTCATTGACGTGTCGTGGCTGAGTGGTTAGAGCGTTTGTCTACCACCTGGATGGCCCGGTTCGGTCCCGCGAACCACCTGTGGTATATGTGGTGGACGAAGCGGCATCAGGACGGGTTTTATCCGGGTTCTCCGGTTTCCGTCGCCACTCATTCTACCAATTGCTTTATTATCACCTTTTCAATCATCGATTTCGCCTGTATTTCATATCATCCTCTTCCTCACTCTCATATCTTCTATTTATCAGTAGAGAAAGTGACAACAGAGAAACATGTAAAAAATTAAACAAAGTAGCCTTTTCCAACTGTCTATTACGTTTTGATGAATATAAAACATCCGAATTTACTTCACTTCACGTCTTGCCGTCCTATAAAAGCTTTTAGAAGGAAGTAAACACATATTTGAAGATATAGAGATCCAAAAGTTGTTTGGTCAGCTATCACAGAAGAGACCACTTATGTTTTATCTAACGATGAAAAACAGCTCAGAAAGAGAAAGATGAATGTTGGGGGAAAGAGGATGTTGAACATAGAGTTGAATGAGAAAAATAACAATACCTTTGGAACAGTTTAACTTAATAGTACGAGCTTTAATTAGTAGTAAGTCTCTGTTTAATATGTTGTTTATAATTTAAACTAACTACTTAAAAAATCCCCTGGGCCAAAGTCTAGTGGACAGTGTAAATACAAGTTTCTTCTTAGTGCCTCAGAGATTCATTTTATACTGCCAGTAAGTACTCTGCAGTGTTTGCATTGTATATTGTAAAACAATTTAATTTTGAGTTTTTATCCTGTTTAAATCAGCTTTTAGGACTCTTGCTATATTGTTCATTTACTAATTAATATGAATAAACCACAATTACATATATAAGTCACTAAGACACTTTGTAACAAGGCAAATTTAAGTAAAGCTTAAAGAAATTTACTGAAAATACATGTTTGGAAGTACCATGAATCCAAAAACTAATTTTTACCCTCTCTACCACGTAAAGCAAGTAGGGAAAGCAAGGCATTCGTCCCAAGATGTCGATGTCGAAATTTTACCCGACACAACCTTTGAGGCCCCTAAATAAAAGAAAAGCAGTTTTAGAAAAAGGTCCATGTGTATGTGCGTGCGGGGGGCGGGGGGAGAGGCATGTTAACAGCATAACTCAAAAACGAAAAAAGAGCTTTAAAAACACAGTTGAATTTATGTTTAATATCCTTTGAGGATGTGACAAGAAGATTTTCAATAAAATTCATACAACTACCCTTTACATGGAAAATTTTCCTCTATTACAATATTTCCTAGATAAATGTGAAACAATGTATCTTTTTTAGTATTTTTAATTCAAGCTTGATTAAGTTTGTCTTACCGGGATTTGTTAGTGACATTTACAGATTTAAAAATGTATTTATGCTTATTGATTCGCTGGTAGCTAATAATTGCAAGTCGTGATCATTGCTTTACATATAATAGTAGTGTCACCTGCACGATTTTACAGTCCGGTGTTGAATACCTATCATTTAAATATAATATACAAATAGTGGTCCAAGCACTGAGCCTTGGGGTACTCCATATATAACTGTTTCATCAATTGACTTAAGTTTACTTATTTGAATTCCTTTTTAAAAGTAACTTCTGTATTTTGTTCACGTCCTTTTAAATAAGATGAAATTAACCTATCGGCAACCGCTCTAATACCATACTTTTCTAAGGTTAATAACTATGTTTCATGTTGGACACAGTCAAACGCCTTAGATAGGTTAAAAATATGCTAAAATTTTTCTTTTTTTCATTTAAATTGCTTAATATATTGTGAACAAGGTGTATAAGTGCTGTGGTAGTCGATCTTTTTGCCCAGAACCCATGTTGTAAATCATTTAAAACACTATATTTTTCTAAAAAATTAGTAATTCTCTTCATTAAAATTTTTTCATACAGTTTTGGAATTACAGAAATTAGAGTTATAGGTCTGTAGTTTTGGGATGTTTGTTTTGTCGCCCATTTTATGTATTAGAATAACAGAACTAATTTTTAAACAATCTGGAAAAATTCCTTGGTTTAGTGATATATTTATCAGATAAGGCAAGGGGGCGTCTCAAAACATCCTTACATATTTTTAACATCTTAGAGCTAATTCCATCCCATCCAGTGGAATTTTTATTTTTAAACCCATTAATTAAATTAATAACTTCTTCTACCGTCCTATCGTATACATAAAGAGAATTTCCAATACCTCCTTTAATTATAATAGCTGAAGTATCAGGGGTATTGTGGTTATTAACAGCATATATAAATTAATCATTAACTTGATTGCATATCTGGAGTTGATTATTTTCCACATGGTTATTAAGTTAGTTAATACTTTCATGCTTAGACTTTTCTTCTCTCATGTTATTAATCATTGACCATGCTGTTTTTTAATTGTTACTAGTGTCAGAGAGTTTGTTTTTCACATTTTGTGATTTAATATTTATCAACTTATTCTTATATGCTTTTTATATTGTTTGTATGTATTTTTATGGTGCTCAAGTTTGGTTGATTTTGCAAGTAGATACATATCCTTTATTTTGTGCCTCAACTTCATAGCCTCACTAGAAATCCTTATTTTGTGTTTTTTGAAGGTTTCCAGATTCTATTTACTATAGGGCAGTATATCTTAGTATAATGCTTAAGAATATTATAAAATTTATTCCATTTTTCATTTGTACTTTCAATGTTATACAGAACTTCCCATGTTCCATTTGCCAAACAAGTGTGTAATTTTAAAATATTAGACTCCCTAAAATGTCTAAGGGTTTTCATTTCTGCCGCGTCAGATTTCTTGGGAGTACAGTTAAATATATCTAGGACATGATTCGCTAGGTGATTTATCATATTCTCAGCAACATATTGATTTTCCTTTAAATTGGTAACAACATAGTTACAGAATTTGAATTTATAGTTTCCCTTGTTTTATCTAGTTTTATACTATTTAAATTAAATGAATATTTAGCCACGACCTTTGGCATAACCGTACCTCGTTCAAACGCCACACTGTTTAAAACAGAAGATTGTGGATAAATTATTTATTAAGAACTGATGTGGTTTTATTGGATTAAGACGTTCATATTTTTAATATCTGTTAAACAATATCCACATACGATGTACTGCACACAATTTTGGTACAGAACCGGTCTGCTTATTTAAAGATTTAATAATTTTATTTTACTTATTTTATTTTGCATATTTTCCATTATCCGATAGTCTTTCGTCCCAGTTAGTCCGGATAAACGAGATCTTACTGTAAACACATATTGCCTTTGTGCTAAATTCGTGACTGGCTGGCACCGTAGCTCAGTCGGTAGAGCAGCTGCCTGCTGTGCAAGGGCTCTGGGGTTTGATTCCCGGCCTGGAGGATGGGAAAATTTTTCCCATAAGCTTGTATCCCAACGTCCCTAGAGTCTGGAAGTTTGAATGGGAGTGTGAATATGTGTGTATGTGTGCAAATGTAATCTCATAAGTTAATCCAAAGTAATAGACACCCAAAGTTCAAAACCATCGTTAAGCGAGTGAATATTCATTTGTTCTGAAAGGTTAGAAAGTGCCCACATGGCCTTAGATGTTAAGCGATATAAAAATGTCATGTGTTGCACTCACCTGACTTGTTCTACTCTTGTACTAACCATTCTTACAAACACTTATTCCTATATCTTCTTCATATTAGTCGAGATAAACATTTGCACAAATTATCTTATTGCAGATTTTCTTCTAGGTACAAGAATACAGTAGGCTTTGAGCGATAGTCAAATCTCTTAAAGCTGCTCGCTACATGGACTCTTTGAAATTCTGTTTTCTTTACACGGCCAAGAGATAAAATGATGAATAATGACCTTCCATTTGAGAAAAATGTAAGCATTGCGGAGCTCACATAAACCTCAAGGAATATCCCCGAAATGGTTCACTCTACAAAAGAAATGCATTTGGACAACACTTGGGTGTTTTAATGAGATCTTTACTTTTTATATACAAGATTTGCTCTATCTTTTACGGTTTAGTGGTTATGCAAGAGTCATGAAGAGTAAAGAAAACTACCTGAGCTATAGATAGAAAATTCAAAATATGTGTTTCATTCTCCATAAAATATCTCTAACACGTGGCATTGTACTCAAAATCGTTAAAGCCATTTTTGAGGAACTCCTAATTTTTGAGAAAGGGTTGTTTGTAGCGGAGGAATTTTCTTCAGAATCTTTGTGTGACATTCCCGAAGGACATTTAACTTAATTACCAACTTTAGTTTTTAACCGGCATACACACGCGCGCGGAAAAACACATAATTTCAGTGAAATCTCGACATGGTATTTTTGAATAGAATATAATACAATACATAGAGAAAGTAAAAGACTGAAACAGTGAAAAGCATACAGAAATTGATATAACTCGAAGATACAAATGAAACATTTTAAATTACCAATTACTTTTCACTGTATAGGCTTATATGTTGCATGCTGGTATAAAAATATTAATTACTCTCTCTAACACAATTTCATTTTCAGTTTTTAAAAACAGAGCAAAGGTCGCTGCTTCACATGCATTTATGCTTATAATGCATTTTCCTGGAACAGCTGCAATTATATTAAGTTTTTGTACAACTGCAATCTAGGTAATTGATATTTGTATTCACTGTAACACTGGCATAGGTAAATTTGAACATTAATAAACGTTTCCAGTGCATACTTCATAAAACAGTGAAATCGCAATATACTCTAGCTATTTAACCTGATTTATTCAACATTGCATATGTTGATAGAATTAATATAATGGTATAATTAATATAATGTGCCTATGAAACAACACAACTCAGAAACGAAAACACGCTTAGGATGTTCAAAACGTGCGAAACGAACAGTTGCAAGAAAATAATCCGCACCCCAAGATACCCTTCATGTGAAAAATGTTTCTCGTATTTGATTCTCTCGAAAAATGACCTTTCATTAAAATGCCCTTAACTTACTATATTTACATGACAAAATAAACAATTTTTGTTTGATTTACTTTATTGCTAAACCAAAACGTTCTACACAAAAATGTGGGTCACTTTAGACACGCCAGTTTCGGTGTCATTAGCCATTTCCAAGATGTTCATTGTTATTTTTGACGATATGTCATTAATAATAGATAATGATAATGCATAATAGATCCCTGTATAAGGCATCGTTAAAAAGGATACGTTTATGTCTCAGCGTATACATAGGTACATGACGTGTGTGTGTGTGTGTGTGTGTGTGTGTGTGTGTGTGTGTGTGTGTGTGTGTGTGTGAGAAACATTTTCCCCCATAAACTAACCTCTATGTGGAAAATTCTTCGAAAATGTTTATTTTCTCAAAAATGGCTCTACGATTTTGACTAAAGTACCATATTTTTAAGATATCTTTATCGTAAATGAAATGTATAGTTTTAATTATCTGGTTATAGCCTTTGTTGTCCTGGTTACTCTTGATGACATTTGCACAACCGGTAAACCGTAAGAAATAGTCCAAGTCTTACTATACCAAAATGTAGATCTCGTTAAACCACCATTCTTGTGTTGACTTTGCAGCACTTAAACTTTTCTGAAATGGAAGCTCGCTCTTCATTTTTTTATCTCTTGGCCGTGAAAGGGAATGGAATTTCAAAGCCTTCATATAGCGACCAGCTTTAAAAGATTTGACTATCACTCAAAGCCTACTGTATTACCATATTCCCCTTGCACCTACAAGGACATTAACAAATAAAATTTCTGCAAATGGCCATCTCAACTAACATTAAGAAGATGAATAAATGTTTTCTAATGATGATTATTACAGCAGTAGAGAAAGTCATGTGAGTGCAATACATCAGATTTTTTTTAAATAACAGGAGTGGAATGTCTCAGGCGGTAGGTTCGTGGCCCGCAGTCCGGAGATCGCAGATTTCGTCCCTTATGCAACCTTGTTGATCCATGGGATCTGTGGCGTGTGGGATTAACGTTTCTGCCTGACACTCGAGAGACACCGAGTTCGAATCCCGCTTAATGTGCGCTACCTGGATAAAGTTTTTTCCGGAGTTTTCCCTTTATCCTGCGAAGACAAATGCCGGATAACTTTAAGCTCTGTGGACACCGGGTTCATTTGGGCACTATTTCACTCTTTTTGCTCACATGTCACCTATCAGGATAAAGGAAGTTTTAAACTTAAGTGTTATTTGTGAACGACCAGGTAGTAATTGCGCAAAGTATGAATATATGCTATGATAAATGGGGGCTGAAAGTCATTTTGATAACTCTTTATTTGCGGTGTGAGAAGATTCTTTAGGCACAGAAATATATGTAAGTATTGAAACTCTGTATATAAAATAAATATGTGTGTATGTGTTTGTGCACGCGCGCGCGTAGTAGGGTGAAAAATACAGACTATGAATGCAAAGTCATATCATATTGTGCTTACTGTTGTGACGTAATAAAGACTAGATGAAAATTGAAACGAGTAATGGTGACGGAGAGAGAAAAATATTATACAAGTTAAATTCAATAATTTAATTATGCCACAGGGCTTTAACAGTCGTATTATTTAAACGTTATACACAACCACATGATTTTCCTGATACTGAATTGATTTGTTCAATTGGAAATAACCGATAATTAATATAATTGGCTTGCTTTATGTATTATATTTGAATGTTAAATTTTATTACTAAATTGTTTTATTTAACTTGGTTTATTATAACGATATGGTTCACAAAAAATTGATATGTACGCCAGGTTCGACAGAAACAACCTCGAAGATTGAGCGCACAAGCAGGTTGTCCTGTTAGCACTAAAGGGAAGCTGCAGCAGCACTAATCACACGATTGCAGTGTGTGATGACATTGACTGCAATCCTAGATTGCGGCTTTTCTTAGTGTTCGCACAAGCTCAAAGTAGCTAATTAACATTCATGAAGAGAGGTAAGTCGCGACGGAATACTGATGCGAGTAATACAGGAATTTCATTGCGGTTTATTTGTGTTGGTAGCGGCGCCACTTTGCCCACGAGCAGTTTCTCTCTCAACTGATGGTAATCCCTTGTTAAGCTGCACTACTTAACATACATGTTAACTATACAACGTGCTTCTGACCTTTTTATTCTACAGTCTTCCTTCACTTTCACCAACTCTTCACAGCATTTCCTGAACAAAATTTTACTATCTAGTTAATTGTTTAATATACTTTTCTCATTTAAGGGCTGACAAGAAGACAAAGCATAACTTTGCAAATAACAGATAATCTGATGTGGTGCACTCACATGACTTTCTCTGCTCTTGTACTAACCATTCTTCAAACTGTTATTCCTATATCTTCTTCGTGTTAGTTAAGATAAACATTCGCAGAAATTATCTTATTGCCTATTTCCTTGTAGACGCAAGGGGAATATTAGAATACAATAGGCATTGAGCGATTGTCAAATCTTTTAAAGCTTTCAAATTACGCTTTGGTGTATCTCTTACGGTTTACCAGTTCTGCAAAAGTCATCCAGAGTAAATAGGACTTCATGGACTATAGGCAGAATGTTCAGAATATGCATTTCAGTTTTCATAAAAATATCTCAAACATATGGCATTTTAATCAAATCGTAAAACTTTTCAATGTAAAGGGTAATTTAGGGTGGAGCAATTTTCTTCAAAATCTTTGTGCCGCATCCTTAAAATACATTACATCTCAATACAAACTTTAGTTTTTAACCGACTTTTCGTTTTTGAGTTATGCTGTCCACAGACTGACAAACAGTAAGACAGACACATACACGGACCTTTTTGTAAAAATGCTTTTTTTTTTTTTTTTTTTGACTCAGAGGACCTCAAAACATATATTTCCGGTGAAATCTCGTCATCGAATTTTTGGGTGAAATACAATACTTCCTCTACTTTACAAACCTTTATTCTTTCTTTCTGTTGTTCGAGATAAACATGCCAGTATTGTAAAACTTTGAGATTGCGTTCTCTTTGCACGGCCAAGAGATAAAAAAGTGAATAGGGACCTTCCCTTTGAGAAAAGTATAAATATTGCAAAACTCACATATATCAATAAAAAGGACTATCTCCGAAATTGTTCACTCTACAACAGTGCATTCGCACAAACTTGTGTCTTTTAACAAGTTTTACATTTTTTATAGTAAGATTTAGTCTATCCCTTACTATGTACTAGTTATGAGAAGTTATCCAGAGGCAGGAGGACTACCGGCAAAAAAATTGAAAATATACATTTCCTTTGCTATAAAAATGTCTATAACATATGCCATTTTAATCAAAAACGTTAGAGCCACTTTTGAGAAAATCAATATTTTCCAAACATTTCCCATTAGGGTGGAGGAATTTTCTTCAAAATATTTGTGTCGCATCCTTGAAAGATATAAAACTTAAATACCAACTTAGGTTTTTAACTGACTTTTCGTTATACTGTTGAGAGACAGATATACTCACACAGATGTGCACACGGACGCACAGACAGGCATGCAGGACTTTTTTTTCTAGAAACCCTGTGTTTGGCATTCAGGGGTTCTCAAAACATATATTTCCGGTCAAATCTCGACATAGATTTTTTGGGTGTAATACAGTACTTTTCCTACTTACTATATATCGTAGAGAAAGTAAAAAGGCTAACGTTTGTTATTTCAGACTTTCAAATTTTCAGTCATGTATATTGTTAAACAGAAGAGGTCGAACACACGTCCCTTAATATCACGATGTGGACTGATTAAAGCAAATGAATTGCTTGTATCTCAATCAAAAGAAATTTGTCTAATTTTAATAAACTAGCATGTTTCGCACACCCACTTCGAGCAAGTCCAGGAAATTATTAAACAGAAAGATTAGTTGGAATGTCTTAGGTATAATATCAGCGTATATTGAAACGCAACCCCTTGGGACGCGCTGCCTCTCTAAAGACGCCAAAATCTGAGAGCTCCGGCTGCTTTTAATGCTGCGTTAATTGAGGAAAAGGGAATAATAAGAAATAATTATCTTCACCGCCATCATCCGGAACTACAAATGAAGATTTCACTCTAAATAGCAACGCTTTAAAAGCCCTGTAAGCGAGGTGGGCACGAGATATCTTTTGTTCCTTTTGTTGGCAGCCCTGCGGCTTGGAGCTTCTATCCCAGCGCAGCTGGGTCATGCCTGCGTCTATATTCTCTGGCTGGCACCTGTTACAGAAATGTGAGACTTGCCCTCTGGGGATACTTTTGCAAAATAACGCCTACCTACCATATTACCTTGCGGCTGTACCGGCCTCCAGTGAACTATCTTCTAAATCGAGAATTGCGAAGTATGTAGGTTCATGTCTACATACACAAGCGTAGTGTTATCTCCACCAGGGGTGTCCAGCCTTGTCTGTCTGGAGAACCTTAGGTAACGAGCGACTATACCCCACTCCAATCCTTCAATCGGAGGCACAGACTTTCAATATACAGTGACGGACACAAACAACATACTGTGCCATACTTTAAATTTTATGGGAATGTCCTCAGAAGAATTCTTCATTCTGGATGACTTTTGTATAAATAGTAAATAAGAGATACACAAAAGCTTGGTAAATAAAAAACCTGGAACTCGTTTAAACACACAGTTTGTTACTTATTCTTCGAGTGAACCATTTCTGAGGTATTCCTTACTATTTGTTTGAATTTTCCAATACCTAGACCTTACTTTCTCTACTACGTATGGTAAAGTAGAAGTATAGTATTCCAACGAAAATTTCGATGTCGAGATTTCACCAGAAATATGATTTGAAGGCCCCTGAACCCAAAAAAAGCATTTTTAGAAAAAGGTCGGTGTGTGTGTGTGTGTGTGTGTGTGTGTGTGTGTGTGTGTGTGTGTGTGTGTGTGTGAGTCTGTGTCTGTCTGTCTGTCTGTCTGTGAACAACATAACTTGAAAACGAAAACTCGATTAAAAACTAAAGTTGGTATTTAGGTTTAATGTCTTCCAAGGATACGACACAAAGATTTTAAGAAAATTGCTTCGCCTTAAACTACCATTTACATGCAAAGTTTTTCGAAAATTTTGTTTTTCTTGAAAATGACTAACGATTTTGATTAAAATGCCATGTTTTATGGTAAAAGAAATGTATATCTAGAATTTTCTGACTATAGCGCCTGTAGTCGTATTTACTCTGGATGACTTTTGCATAACTGATAAACCGTAAAAGATAGACCCAATCTTACTGTACAAAAAATGTAGATCTTGTCTGATTTTTTTTTTTTTTTTTCGTAGATTGAACCATTTCGGAGATATTCATTCCCTTTTATTTGTGTGAGTTTTGGAGAACTTATGCCCGTCAAATGGAACATCGTTCTTTATTTTTTATTTTTGAATATGACAGCTTTAAAAAATTTGACTATCACCCAAAGTCTACTGTATTGCCATATTTCCCTTGCACCTACAAGGAAATAAGCAATAAGATAACTTGTATAAATGTTTATCTTTATTAACATGAAGTAGATATAGGAATACGATTTTTAAGAATAGTGCAAGAGTAGAGAAAGTCATGTGAGTGCAACACATCAGATTATTATATATTGGCCTTGCAAAGATAACGAAATTTCAAAGCCATCACATAGCCACTAGCTCATAAAACTTTTCACTAACGCTTAAAGCCTACCGCATTCCTATACTCCCCTTGCATTTACATGGTAATTACCAATAAATTAATTTCTGAAATGCTTATATCCATTAGAGAAATAACCATTTGCAAGAATAGTGTGCATAAGAGTGAGTATAGCTCATAGCTCTAATACAATATAAACTGAATTATTAGCTTATTTTTCTTCTTTTGCTGAAACAATAATAAGTTGGTTTGGGGTAATATGCAAAATGACTCAGGCTTTAGCGTCTGAGGTCGTGGGTTCGTGCCCTGACCGAGCTTCCTGACCTAGAGTTTCTTCTAGGATTTCCCCGGGTTCCTATGGGAATCCTGGGAAGAATAATTGCATCCCCCGAAGTTCCAGCAGCTCTGTTTCACCTCACTTCTCATTTCATTTCACTTTTCATTGACTATTTCAGGGTTCGAAGCATCGGCGGGAGTTTAGGTGTGCATGGCCCTCTTCAACTCCTTGTCCTCCGGATCGCGGGAGGTCTTCAAATCCCAGGCCCCCACGGACAGGGATACACGTTATAAGAGCCACCGTCGGGGAGTTTAAGTCTGTAGTCGTTAGAGACCCTCTATTGTTCCCTTCCCTCTGTCTGGACATCATTAATATCCTCTCACTGAGCCTACCCTGGCGGAGGCCACTCCGTCATACAATTTCACTGTTCCAGGTGCTAAGTCTCCCTCCCAACCTGCCTCAGAGTCACAGGTTGCGGTGACTCACAAGTTCAAAATATCTGCTTCATTTGCCGTACACACATAGATCCTAGAACAAACAGTTGAAATGTCAATTAAAAAGGAATTTGTTTTGTACTAGTGCACTCGGCTAGGCTAACATGAGACAATTGCTTGCAGGAAATCAACTATGACTCCCCAAGAGGTGGCGTGAGTGTCATCACAGAGAAGGGCGACGTGACGACCAGCTACTTGCTCATCCAGAGGGCGAACACCCCTGACTCCGGGAAATATACCTGCAACCCTTCAAATGCCAATCTCAAGACAGTCGTGGTTCACGTACTCAATGGTAAGTTTCCATTCACGTTACTCATCCTCGGCTTCCGCTTGTCCACCGGGTCAAAGTTCATGGCAAGAATACAACCAGCCAGTAAGTCAGTAGACAATTCCAGGTACACAGTCATTTCTGAAACAAGAGTCGTACTTCTAGTCGCGCTTACGATAATAGTGTCAAGCTTGGAAGTACCTATATTTAGCTTATAAGACGTGAAGTTTATTTTGAGCTACTGCGTCTTTCTCCCACTGGTCATTTTCTACCTCTTATATATTTTTCAAAAGCCCTGCTAGTCTGTTTCGGTCACAAGTGATATATCCCCGAGCATTATATCGTGTAATTGCTGTAAGAATGAGTCACCTCTTACATTTCTTTACTTTACCTTGGCGTAAGCTAGTTCTATGGGATTGATATCACACATGTATGCGGGCAAGTAAACGACAGGGTGGCCTAATAAAACCAAAAATGAAACCTCTTTAGGTTAGCTTGTTTCAGTTACTATAAATACCTGTTTTACACATAGAACTGTCACTGAGAAACCCTTTGTCCTGCAACTAAAAATCTTAGCGGATTTTACAGCACTCCTAGGCGGGGGATTATCTAGTTCTACACTAATTTATTCCTTACTTTAGGCAATCTACTGACTCGTACGATTTTACAATTGAAATTAAGAAGAATCAGCAGCGAGTAAACATAGCGCGAATAACATTGGAGGTAAGTTGGCAACGTAATCAACATCAACGTTTGCGAGGAAGTCCAACAAACTTGAGTTACATTACGTGGAATATCTCCATTCCCCATCATACCCCTAAGGCCCTAAGGCCAGAAAGACTATCTCGTACCTCGTACAGCTCAAATATGTCACGGGTTTTTGTGTTTGAGCTGCTCTAGTTCAGGAACTCTCAAAGCTTAAAATCGCACCGGGTGCAATCCAATGTGCACAGCTTCCGTGCATCGTGGCGACTCGGTTAAGTTCGCGTCAACTCGTGTGCTGCAGAGCGAAGAAGTGAGAAAACATGTTAATAGAAGGCTTGCGTATCAGTGAAATGAATACCTGCAATAAACTAATAATGGAGAAACCTGCTCCAAAGAATGCGCAAGTCCGTTTAAGGTCACCAGGAGCTGATTTTGCTTTTGGCATGCTCAAGTGATGTAATTATTTCAATTTCAGCTTTTGCTGCAGAAATTAGCATGATTTAAATAAAAGTTGGACTGTTTAGAGAATAAATTAATGTTTCTACGTTTAATAAGTGTATAGTATTTAGGTTAAATTTAAAAGATTTTGCGTAAAATTGCTATGTGTGGCCATGTTTTTTAACGAAAATGTTCTGCCTCATACGAGGCAGTTCTTCTTGTGCAGTTTCCTCAATAAGGTTTGACTCTACAGCCATCTTATTACTTTCTCTACTGGTAAGTAGAGTAAGTATTGTATTCCACCCAAAAATTCGATGTCAAGATTTCACCGGAAATATATGTTTTGAGACCCCCTGAATAAAAAAAAAAAAACATTTTTAGAAGAAGGTTTCTGTGTGTCTGTGTGTCAGTCTGCGGACAGCATTACTCAAAAACGAAAAGTCGGTTAAAAACCAAAGTTGGTATTTAAATTTAATGTCTTTCAAGGATGCGACACGAAGATTTTGAAGACAATAGCCCCACCCTAAACTACCCTTTACATGGCAAAGTTTTCGAAAATTTTGATTTTCTTGAAAATCACTCTGACGATTTGGATTAAAATGTCATATGTTTGAGATATTTTTATGACAAATGAAATGTTTATCTTGAATTTTCTGGCTATAGCCCCTGTAGTCGTATTTACTCTGGATGACTTTTGCATAACTCGTAAACCGTTAGAGATAGATCAAATCATACTACACAAAAAAATGTAGATCGTGCTAAAGCACACAATTTATGTCTGAATAAATATTCTTGTAGGGTGAACCATTTCGGAGATATTGCTTGTTATGTGTGTGAGTTTCGGAAAGCTTAAATCTTTCGTGAAATGGAACATCGTTGTTTATTTTTTTATATGTTAAGTGTGCAAGGAGTACGGAATCTCAAAGCTTTAAAAGACTTGACCATCCCACAAAGCCTACTGTATTCTAATATTCCCCTCGCATCTACAAGGAAATAAGGAATAAAATAATTTGCACAAATGTTTATCTTAACTAACACGAAGAAGATATAGGAATAAGAGTTTGTAAGAATGGTTAGTACAAGAGTAGAGAAAGTCATGTGAGTGCAACACATCAGACGTTTTTTCTGTGGTAGTTAATGGATAATCTGATATGTGGATCTAAGGACATATACATGCCTAAAAATGAGGTGGGGAAAAATGTTGCACATGTAATGACACAAACTATATATATATTTTAATTTTTAAAATTAAACATTAAACTTTATATTTCTAAACAAGGCTAGCTCAATAGTGAGAATAAATGAGCATATAGGTGCAGTAACAATTTCAAGTCAATAACTTCAATAGACTCGGAGAAAAGTGCACAAGAAATGTTAAAATAGTTAAGATACGGGAAATTGAGGTTGAAATTTGGAAAATGTCCTTGCGCCGCCATATGCTACTCTAGCCTTCGACATGTGCGGACGTGTCTATCGATCGCTCCGTGCTATAGTTTGTGACACTAGTGTTTACGTACCAAGTGTCTTCCTTACTAATGGGGGAAGATAAAGTGGACGATATTAAGCCTTGTAAGTGGTTTTCTAAGATTGCTCAGAGTGGTTTGAAATGTGTAAATTGTGGAACTATTTCCCACAGCAGTTGTGTAGCTTTGTTAAAAGCTATACATATTATAAATGAAAACGAGAGACTTATAAATTGCTGTGACAATTCAGGAAATTTGGATCTTAGTGCTATGACGACCCATCTGTGGATAATAAGGGCTATAAAACTGAATTGGTTTATTTAAAGTGTATTATTAAACAAAAAGACTTGATAATAATCAACAGAGGGATCACATAGGCATCCTAAAACTTCAAATCAAGTTATTACATACTTTGGACTGTGGCAATCAGCGTACGGAGATGTCAACTAAACAGAGAGACTCGATCACTCCACAGGTAAACATGGAACATTTAACGGCGGAACTACAAGAACCTCGGGAAGTGACGGTGTGTGGTGTAACTTACAGTGATGTTATTGCCCTCG
This sequence comes from Tenodera sinensis, assembly GCA_030765045.1. Lineage (NCBI taxonomy): Eukaryota > Metazoa > Arthropoda > Insecta > Mantodea > Mantidae > Tenodera > Tenodera sinensis. Next base: position 47,017,477 of record CM060971.1, on the reverse strand, counting down.
GCACACACAGTTCAGAAGACAACAGGGACGACAGTGCTCAGTGTAAGACGAAATCTAAATCAGGTGATGAAGGTGCAGTACAATTTAGTGATAGTGTTAAACAAGGTAATCAACCTGAAGAAGACTGGAAGCATGTATCCTATAAAAGTAAGTTGAAACCTAGAATTCAATTTAAAGCCAATACGAAGCCCATACAAAAGAAAGAATTTCTTACAGGTAATGCTACCAAGGGCAAACTTGCCGTAGCTAAAAAGTTGCATTTCCTGTTTGTTTCGCGACTCGACCCAGAGATTGAAAGTTCTCATGTCCTTGAATGCCTTAATTAACGTAAACAGGGCAACTATGTTGTAGAAAATTTGAAATCTAAGTATCCAAATTACAGTTCATTCAAAATTGGTGTACCCTCGGCATCATTTGAGGTGGTTTATACGCCTGAATTCTGGCCTAGTGGTTCTTTTATCAGTAAATTTTACTTTCCAAGGAATTCTTTAAACTACACGGCTGTCAAAGAAAAAGGGTCAACGTAAATTTTGGTGAAACAAAACTTAAGAACCTGAAGGATAAAAATAAATTAAATTTTAAAATATTCTATTGGAATATACGCAGCATATTGAACAAAATAGACGTCTAATTGACTTGTTAATGCTTACGATGTAGATATTATTTGTATCGCTGAACATTGGCTTTGTGACAAAGAACTGTTTTTGTTAAAAATTCCTGGTTACCTACTACTTGGCAAGTTACTTCTGCAGACCAAGTGGTAAACATGGCGGCTCTGCAATATTTGTAAAACATGAGCACGAATCCAGCCAATTACTAACCTAGTTGTTCAAGACAATTTTGAAGCCTGTTGCGTCTTTATTAAAAGTATTAGTCTCCTGTGTGTTACCTTTTATAGAACACCAAGTAAGTTAAGAACCTGTTTTAAGGACTTTCTAACTCGTTTTAATGATTTATTACAGTTAGTATTTAGTCGAAAAATTAGTATTAATATTGTTATCAGTGGTGATTTTAACGTCAATTTTAACATCAAAAGTAATGATTTAACTGATATAATTAACGTGTTTGAATTTTTGGATTACGTTACCTGATAACAAAAATTACCCGACCTGCATCAGGTACTTGTTAGGATAATGTCTTTACCTCCATACACCCCGACAAATTTACTGCGGAAGTTGTTGCTTCCATATTCTCTGACCACGATCCAATACTTTTTTCAGCTAATATTGATTATGATGACAATAATTTTCAAGGGAAATTAAAAACGATGAGAAATATCAATAGTCGTAATATAACATATTTTGTGTATTTACTCATGAATACTAACTGGATTTATTTGTATAGTATAGTTAATCAGGCCAATATGTTTACATATTTCTTAAATAGCTTTTATGAGGCTGTTAATAATGCCTTTCCACTTATAACTTTTAGACTCAAACCGAATTACAAATGTAACAATAAAAAGTGGTACAACGATGAACTCCAAATTTTAAAGGACAAATGTATGATGTTTTACGATCTTTATGTTTATTTTGGTATTATGAATACAAAAGCAGATATATTGAATTAAAAAAGAAATATCAACATAACTTAAAGTTGACTAAAGTGAATTACTATTCTGCATTCATTAAGAACTCTAATAATATATCAAAATCCTGCTGGTTTGTAATATCTGAACATTTAAATTCTAACTCTAAGTCTGATATATTCCCACCTAATCTAAATTGTGAGGGATTTAATTCTTTCTTTATTATTAAGGTCAATGACATTGTGAATAGCATACCCATTACTAACGAATCAATGTCCTTTCTAAATAAGTTGCCTAAGCCTAAGTGTAATTTTGATTTCTTAGAACTTAGTGTTGAGGATGTTTACTCTGGTATTATGAATCTGAATAATAGTACATGCGTGGATGTCTATGGAATTAATTCTAAAATTCTTAAATTAGCTGCTCCGTGTGTGTGTGTGTGTGTGTGTGTGTGTGTGTGTGTGTGTGTGTGTGTGTGTGTGTGTGAACCATTAATTTACGTTTTTAATAGTTCCCTCAAAGCTGGTCATTTAAGAAGCGAGATAAAACCTGTTATGAGAACTATAGACCTATTAGTATAATTCCAATAATTGGAAAGGTGTTTAAAGCATTCTTATGCAAGCAAATTGTGACTTATTTTGAAACCAACCGACCAGAATATCAGTCGAACAACTAGCAGAACCCCAGTTCTGCCTTTGGAACAGCCCATCAAATTAGAAAAAAAGAACGATTTGCACAAGCTTTTAAAACAACGTTTTGGTGAAGATTGGTCCAGTAATAATAAGCTAACATTTTATGCAAGTTTAACTCAACACAAAGATGATGCACAACAAATGGAGGAGGGAAGTGAGAATGAAGACTGTGATTGTTTGGAAGAAGAACATGGTTGTAATTCAATTTGAGAGCTGTCTCAAAGTTTATCATTAAATTAGTTTTGTTTCACCCTGATAACTACCAATCACAAGTGTTAGAAGTTCTAGGTGCACTCTTAGAATGGAATATTTTCCCTGCATTTTCGGCTTTCCTGTAAAATTATTTGCGGATTTATATCCTCATATATTTCCTTTTAAATTTGCTTATCCAAATTTTGGATGCAACAAAAAGCTTTGTCTAACATAGTTATGGAGTGGAAAACGTTAAACTAGTGTTGCTTGATATAAAAACACGAATCTATTGATTTGAAATGGTTTAATTAATGCCATAGTTACATAAAATTACTATATGTACGCGGGGAAATGTCTCTCCTTCCCGAAGGAATTAATATAGATAGTTTACATTTAATTTGTTCCTGAAGAGTTATGCTTATGTTTCATTAGGCAGGTACATAAGCTCAAAAGTTTAATCAGCAGTTTAGTTGATTAATCCCATCTCTGAACTAGTGTGTAAACAAATCTAGCTCAAACACTGTTATATTTCTATAAAACACTGCAATATTAAAATGCGCAGTAACTGTGGAGTATACAAATATTTGAGCATTAAAACGGTCAGTTGCACTAAATACCTGATGCAGTATTTCTCTAATTTTCTGACTCATTTCCGTGCAGTTGTTAGGACGGATGAAGCTCACTGACCCGTCGCCAGGGTTACAAAAAGCAGTGAATCAGACTCTCGTTTGTTGCACATAGTATCCGCAGAGTGGTTTTGGAGCACTATCGGATTCGGATTCACACTGTTTACTGGCCACTCCATCACACCGCTTTTCGCCCAACAGCTACTCCATGGTCATAGCACTCGTCATGTAGGCTTCAATTTAACCACGATGCGTGAGCAAAGAAACATCCGTCACTCATTATCCAACAGTAAAGAGTCATAGCCCCCCCCCCCCGACTATTCCATACATAATAGTAAATTTGAGACGATCTTCTTTAAATCCTTGAATATTCTCCTGTGACCGAAACGTGTACGACACTCAGGGTGGAAGGGAAGTCATTACATTCCTTCTAATATGTGCTTCATGTAAGCATTACAAACAAAAAAGTCTAATGGCATTTTGTTCTTTGATCAGCCGATTTCGGAAAAATAAATGGTTTTTGATCCAACTTGGATGCATAATTCCACAGGAATGTACCCAGATAACAGTTTGTTACTTGTAACATGCGTAGAGTAACTTATTTCTGACATAGGTTCGGTAGTAATTATGGGACATCACACAGGGTTTCGAAATAATTAATCCTTTAAAGACGTGAAGGAATACTCCGAGCAGCTTTTTCACACGTGCAGTAAGTCGACAACGTTGCATTGAGGTTGGCTAGGGAATTGAACTGGTTTGTGATTGTAAACAGGTCTGGCACTTTCTCTTTCACTCTAATATATTGGGAGCTAACGCTTGTGATTCCCCTACACTGGTGCAGTAAACAAAGGACAAGACAGGGTATTTGTCTGTGTTCTCAGGAAGCACCGTTACTGTGTTTGTTTATGTACTGAGCTAGAGAAAGTGACAGCCACACAATCTGCAGTGTTGTCAGCTTGTTTTCGAGAAATCTAAAATATCTCCGTAGGAAATGGTCAAAGACAAAAACGTAAGATACAAAATTTGTTCCAAATATCGAGATCTATCACTGGTTTAATTTAATGTAATGACTTTTCTTCCATTCTGTATGTAAGCGAAACGATAAAAAAATATTATCCTTGGTATATATGCAACCCGCAAAGCTTCCAAGCATATTGTGCAATCTAAAATACTGGAAGGATATCTTCGAAACAACCAAGCAGAATGTCTCAGGCGTAATGTCCGTGCCCCAAATTCGGTAGGTCGTGGGTTCGATCCCCTTGGCCGAGGCTCCTGACCTACGGAGGTTCGAAGGTTTCCTCGGGGCGCCAGGCCAATGCCGGGAAAGATTTCCATATCTTCCGAACTTCTGTCATTCCGTTTCAATAATCATTTCATTTCACGCTTCATCCCGTTTGATTTCTTTCAGCGCCGGAATCGTTGCTAAAATACACAATTTACGTCTAAATAAAGTTTTTGTAGAGTGAACCATTTCGGAGATGTTCGTTCTTATCTGTGTCAGTTTTGGAAAACAAAACTTTTGTGAACTGAAACTTCGTTGTTCATTTTTATATGTTAAGCGTGCAAAGAGAACGGGATATCAAAGCTTTAAAAGATTTGACTATCGCTCAAAGCCTACTGTATTCTAATATTCCCCTACAAGGAAATAAACAGTAAGATAAATTGTACCAATGTTTATCTCAACTAACACGAAGAAGATACAGGAATAAGATTTTGTAAGAATGGTTAGTACAAGAGTAGAGAAAGTCATGTGAGTGAAAATCATCAATTTTTTTTTTTAATCGACACAAAAATGTAGACATTAGGCTAATTCAGAACTTCTCCCTGAATATAAGTTTCTAGATCTATTCTTTCCCAATTTGAACCTCATACACTATGCCTTACAGGTATTTTGAGAGTCGTATGTTGGCAAAACTCGTATAAGGATTCTTATTAAAATGAAATGCAAAGGGAGAACATTGACAAAACAACATATACTACTTTATACTTATATAGAGTTCTACAGAGAACTTTCTTTTTCGTGTTTGGTGGAATATTACAATCTGCAATCTGCTGATCAGTCATGCGTGGTTTCCAAGTATTTTCCATTCGAAATATTTGTATTATTCTCTGAAGTACCTAAAAGAAACGTTCAATATGAAACGGTGCCTCTCTCTTTCATAAACAAGCATTCTGGAGGGAATATCAATGGGAATGTATATCATCATATTACTAACTCGCTCAAAATTAAATTCCATCGCTTCTGTTATTGCTAGCAGGCTGAGATTGAAGCCAAAGGAATAGCATTATATTGGTTAATTACAGAACAAATATTCTTCAATTAGGACGTTAAGTGTTTTTTACAGCAGAAATGATGCCAGATGTAGGTTGCTATCCAATTACACCGCTTGCCTAACATGTAGGCGGCCGGATTCGATTCCAGGGACCCGCATATGCTATTCGTGGTGGATGAAGCGGCGTCTGGGCGGGTTTTCTCCGGCTTCTCCTATTTCCCCCTCCACTCATCACTCCAAATTTTCCATCATCACCTTTCCATCATCGATTTCGCCTGCATTTCATATGATCCTCTTCCTGACTATCATACCTGGAGCTGGGTTGACTACCCGCTTCCAGGTCTTCTTTCTGTCCGGTCCATAGGTTCCTGTACTCCCCGACAGGTGTCTAACCCTAGACATAGGGTTTAAATCCTAGATGGTGTAAGTCCTACATAAGGGAAGGGTAATCAGGTAAAGGAAAAAAAGATTTAATATTTCTTTTACGGTATACTAGTAATGGAAGCGTCATTTAGATTGAACAGAACTATGTAGACTAAAGCCAGAAAATTAAAAGTATATGATTCATTTGCCATAAAAATATCTTAAACATATAGCATTTTAATCAAAATCATTAGTGTCATTTTTGAGAAATTCAAAATCTTCGAAAACTACTCCACCTACAGGGCAGTTTAGGGTGAAGCATTTGTTCCAAAATCTTCGTGTCGCATCCTTTAATGATATTAAATTTGAACACCAACTTTAACCGCCTTTTTGAGTTACGTTCTTCACACACACACACACACACACACACACACACACACACACACACACACACACACACACACAGACAGACAGACAGACAGACAGACAGACAGACAGACAGACACACACACACACACACACCTTTTTCTAAACATGCTTTTGTTTGGATTCAGGGGGTCTCAAAACATATATTTCCGGTGAAATCTGCATATCGAATTTTTGGGTGGAATACAGTACTTCCTCTATTTTACTATACTTATTAGAGAAAGTACAAAATCAGAGTGACTGGATAAAGTATTGTGCTTATAACAGAATATTTTTCAACAGTCAGCGAATTAATCTCACAACAGAACACATCAAAATCTGAATAAATTAAAATCACATATAACAGAAGCACATCAAACGAGAATCCCAACATGACATGGTACGCAATTAAGCATAAGAAAGATAAACACTACTATAACCGGGCATTAAAGAATTCCAAGCAAGGGAAATGAAATTTTGTTCAGAAGAAAGTAAAATGAGCGTGTCCTAAAAAATAAGATCAGAGAAAACCTTTTAAGTATGAGCTTTGCAAACCACAGTCGAACGAATGAGGTTAAAATGGTTAAGGCATGTAATGAGAGTCGACGAACAAAAAAGTGTCTAGAAAGGCATTCCAATTTAATATCAGAGACCGGGAAGAAAGTATGCGGGAGAGACAAAGGAAAAAAGAAAATATGTCAGAGCAAGATGACAATACACGATGGAATGGAATTCACTAGGAAAAAAAGTACTAATGGGGCAAAATGAAGGCGCAAAAAGTGTCTTCTCATGGCTTCTACATACTTTCCATACCAGAAAGGGAAGAAAACTTGCTTATCATGTGTGCTCATTTGTCAACATATCTTCACAAGGCAGAGATTGCCCAATTTAATCCTTAGCAGCTTCCTCAAGATTACGTTAATATTCACTCAAAATAGAAATAACACATACTTCATGGAGCATGACCTAATCCTAAGAACTTTATAGTTTCATGTCATAGATTTATTTTTCGATAAATAATCGATTTCCTTTTGTACCAGTTTTTGAAATTTCCACAACCAAAGAAAGAGAATAACTGATTTGCCATTAAATTGTTAACTTGTAGAAAATTCATATTAATTGGTTTTCGTTCTTTGAGAAATTTTATTTTATGTATTGTTACATATATTGTTATATATTGTTATTATTGTTAAATGATATTATTTTGCATGTATTACGTAAAATTTATCATAGGTTATGTAAAAACTCTTCATAAATTACAGGAATTAGTACATTAAATAACGATAAAAAGCATTCAATTATAGTCATGAAAATTGAAATTCTTACAAAACTACATAATTTTGAATTTTAACGTATGAAACATGATACATAAAGACTCAATTGACTCTGCTCTAAGGCGCAATTATGAATTTCACTTAATCTCCGCTTCGACAATGAATGATATAATTCTTTATGGATACGGATTGGGAAGAATAACAAAAACTGAGAAGGAAAAACACTAATTTTCATTCAGTTTCGGTCTTTTGAAACTATAACTATCGGAAGTATAATAATTGCATTAGTAATAAATATGTAATAAAATATTACAAATCGGCAATTGCTTATGATAATGAAAAGCTTTGTGTTCAGGAAGAATTCGATAATTGAGTTAAAATAATTAAAATATATATCATTAAGTTAAATCACTGTAACTCAGAAGATTGCTTGACCGACAAATTTAAAAGCCTGCAAAACTTGAATGTACATGATCTAAGATTTAATTATTGCAATTATAAGAACATCTTATGATATTTTTCAATAAATTAGAGGAATTTACAATGCAATTCGTGTCATTGTTATGATTTACTTAAACCCTTATCTTGTAAAATAGACGTCCTATAGCTCTCCATTTAACTTAATTATATTACTGCGCATTACCACTAGACAAACTGATGTGTTGCACTCACGTGACTTCCTCTAATTTGAGCGGAATTTCAAAGATTTAAAATATTTGACTATCGCTCAAAGCCTACTGTATTCCCATATTCCCCTTACACCTACAAGGAAATAAGCAATAAGATAATTTGCACAAATTTGTCTCTCAACTAACACGAAGAAGATAAAGGAATTGTAAGAATGGATAGTACAGCAGAGAAAGCCGTGTGAGTGCAATACAACAGATTTTTATAAGATACAAGGGGTAAACTGAGAGTAACATTGTTGGGTTTGAAATTACATTCTCATTGCATGATACTACTCAAAAATAGTTAATTCTACAAGCTATGACAAAGTATGTATTTTAACGAGAACTGCATTTTAGTGCAGAAACAACTTGTCTATCTTATGGTTTATCAGTTACACAGAAATCATTACCAGAAAAGTTTATATATACATTTTATTGCTCATGTGAATATCTTAAACATCGGGTATTTTAATAAAAATCGTTAACAATTTTTAGAACACCAAAAGCAATAAAAATTTGTCCATATTTTATATAAGGCAACCTTCAGGGTGGGTGTTTCCTCGAAAATATTCCTGTCACATTAAATGAGTCTAAAGTTAAATACCTAGATCGTTGTGAATCTGAAACACCGTTTATGAGCATTTTATTGCACTCGCAGAGATTTTAAGAATGATTTCTTCTATTCAGTAAGCCTCAAAACATGTATTTCGGATGAAATATCTATTTTACAGTTTTGGTGGAATACTATACTTCTATTGATTCCTATACTTGAGCAGTATAGAAAGTAAAAAATCTATGTTGCACTCACATGACTTTTTCTACTCATGTACTATTCTTACAATCTCTTATTCCTGTATCTTCTTCATGTCAGTCGAGATAAACATTTGTAGAAATTATCTTACTGCTGATTTTCTGGTAGACGCAACGGAAATATGCGAATACAGTAGGCTGTGACCTATAGTAAAATCTTTTAAAGCATTGAAATTTCATTATCTTTGAACGGCCAAGGGATAAAAAAATAAATAACCTTCCATTTGAGAGAAGTTCAAGTATTGCAAAATTCACACAAATAACAACTACATCTTTTGTATGGTAAGATTTGGTCTATCTCTTACGGTTTACCAGCTATGCAAAAATCATCAAGAATAAACAGGACTACGTGGTCTATAGCCAGAAAATTAAAAATATGTATTTCATTTAGTATAAAATATCTTAAACATATGGCACTTTAATCAAAATCGTTAGAGCGATTTTTCAGAAAATCAAAATATTCAAAAAAAAATTTCCATTTAAAGTGGTAGTTTGGGGTGGAGGAATTTTGTTCAAAATCTTCGTGTGGCGTTATTTGAAGATATTGAACTTAAAGACCAGCTTTGGTTTCTAACCGACTTTTAGTTTTATAGCTATATTGATCGTAGACACACACCCGCGGATATCTTTTGTTAAAATTGCTTTTTTTGGATTCAGCGGACCTCAAAATAGGTATATATTTCCTGTAAAATTTTAACATGCAAATTTGGGGTCAAATACAATATTTATCTTACTATATGTGGTAGAGAAAGTAAAAATGTGTAACTATACTTCGTAACGATGGATTTAGAAAACATCTCACGTCAAATTACGGAAAGTTGAACCTTATAGTATTCCATTAAATACATGTAGATACACGTAAGAGTTGTTCACTAAAAACTTCCGGTTCAGCGCCTGATACTCAGTATTTTTAAACTTTGAACTTTTAAAGGGCATTCATTTCACTTTGAACTTGATCGCGGGGTTATGTATCGTAAAATGTTCACATCCTGACCCTCTTTGTCTTGCTTGCAGCATTCCGCTATCTAAATCCGGCTTTAGTTAAAGGAGAAGGGATGGGGTTGCGCAGCTCAAAAACGAGGGCGCAGTAAAGCGTTGCATGCAACATTAATCCTTTCCTCACCCCCCCCCCCCCAATCACTCCCACCATCCGCTGACATAAGCAGATGTGCACATTTATAGAAAACAGAGGGAACAAAAATAGAACAGAAACTACTGCCCTCGGGGCGATTCAACACTGATGAGAACCCAACAAAGTATTTCAATCTACCCGCAAAAGAACGTCTAGGAAACACTGTTCAAGTCGTAATATACAGAGGGTACAGTGATATTTGACCCAAATGAATGTCGCAGTTTCACTTTAGTATAAGTTAAAAAGTGGTGTGGACCACATCATGTGTCACATATCTGTTAAAAAATTCTGATGTTGCACTCGCATGACTTTCTCCACTTTGTACACTTCTTGTAAACGCATGCCCTTGTATGCAGATAAACATTTGCAAAGAATATCTTATTAAACATTTCCTTGTAGGCAGTGATAGCTGGTGCATAAAATAACAGTGGTTCACTACTTTTAGTGCATTATGTAGTTTACCTTTCTAAATAGTTTTATTTTCTAAATTGCACAAAATATTTCAGTAGCTCTGAAATTGGCTTAAACGAGCTTGGTGACAATAATGGGGTTGAATCTCCTGTAAAGGTATATTTGTAGAGAAACTCCATCCTCCTTTCCTTTTGCTTGTCGAATCTGTGTATGACTCTCGTTGAAATATGGAAGACTGTGGATCACTTCCTTGTCAATAGACTGCATGGCAACAGCAGACAGCCATCTTCATCCATGGTACTTACTTGAGAAATTTTTTGATCCATGACAAAGTGGAGAAAAATCTCACTGCTTCACACGTTGTCATTGGAACAGTAGCTACTAATTTCAACAATTTCATAACATCATCAAAGAGTTCTTGTAGGTTATTTTCCATGAAAAACTTTGGAAGGACTATTGCACTTTTAATTTCTTCAAAACCATTTCGGGAATAAATGATCTGTAGTTCTGTTTTGACTTAGATTTGTTTAAAAATGGATAGGACTGCACATCAGAAAGGAGTTTTTCAGGAAATTTATTTTTCAACGAAGGAAAGTAGTGCTGGTCAAGTAAATTAGTGGCTAATAAGTGACTGGAGAATTCAAACCTCTGTTGGCTCTGATGTATTATTATTACATACTTCCTTTGCTGCTACATTCCTCCACAAATAGGCAGTTTGCTACACCGTCCCTTTCTTTATCAGGAGCAGATACAAATGCAACTGGTGATTCGAAACGCAGCCTGTTTGTGTGTCTGACAGACAATAACATATGGAACAGAGACTATCAATTAACTCAAACTGCATCTTGGAAATATCGACTTGTGTAACCCGCACTGTAGCACTACGTTCTGCTCTCCTAAAGCGCTCAATCATTTTTTCCATGGGTGTACCTTTAAAGACTGCAGCATTTATTCATGTGCTCTTTTACAACTGCATCCAAACCTGAAGTCAAATTTAGTATCGCACTGAATATTCCAGGATTGTTAGATTCTGCAGCTTCATCATGTCCACGTAACTCAAGTTCAAACTCACCACAGAAGTTAATACAGTCAATTATTTTGGAAAGAATATAGCGATTTTTCCTTACGTTATCATTGTGTCTTTCTATATTCTGTCTGAAAACTGAACTAAGCTGTTGCATAATTTCTGTTTTTTCAAGGACTGATAAATCCAAATAAGCATTCTTATGTCACATAGATTCCTCGCCCTTCTTAACCTTCTGTTTTAGATGACTTAGATTTGACACGCCACTGCATGTCCAGCTTGTATATTTACCCTTAGCAAACAGCAAGCACGGAAAACAAAATAGCTTTATGTGTGGAAATAAACCGCAAATTCAACTATTGTTTTTATTTATATTTACATTAAAAGACCTGGAACATGCCTTACCTCGGCTTGTTTGCGCATGTATTAATTTGAGAGGAGGTATCGGTCTATCAAGCTTCCTTATTCCTCACTTCTCTTTCAAGCTTAAAGCTGAGAAATCTATTTTTAAAAGATATTGAAAACTATTCATTCTTCTTGGAAAATAGCTCTAAGAACAGATGAATAGCAAATAAACACTAAAGCAAAAGTAAATAACTGAATACACTGTAATACAGTTAAACGATCATTATTATAGTGAAAACACAGGTGCTAATTGTTCTGGTTAGGTTGCTTTCAGTTCGGGTCGATTCGTGCGTTTCCGCCTGAGTCCGACTTGCAGTTGGAGCTGCTAGCCCGACCAGCGCACACTTGCCTATACCTAGCGACCTCCCCTCTCGCCTCTCCCTGCCGAAAGAGTACTCATAAGCTTACACTCGAAGGTTCACAAGAGAAATTGAACCTCGGGTATGTCTGGGCAAACTTTGGCGCGTATGCGTGCTATCTGTACGACTTAAAAGTTTTCATGCGATAAAATACTTTGAAAATGCACATAAAATTACCTAACACGATAAAGAAACAAAAAATGATAGTTTAAATATAATTTGGACAAACAAGCTTTTTCCGGGGGTTCACTGAACCACTGAATGCATAGGACGTGCCGCCCTGCTTGTAGGTACAATGGTAATAGGACATTAGAGTAGGCTTTAAGCAACTGTCAATTCAGCGATATCCAATGATTGCGAAATAGGGGAGGTTGGGTTTACCTCCGTCCACTATACACGGAATTTGTTCCTCTTTAACACTCAAGCGTGCATTGATTTGCAGTGATGGGTTGAAGTTGTCTTTGATTTACGAAGGCACTTTCAAATCTTATGCGATGAACATCTGTTCATTAGTGACTTCTTAGTACGTTTAAAAAGCTCCAGTGCATAGAGACACTCCAAGTGATCGTAATGTAACATATTGTGATACAGACTTTTAATATATTCTTGCAAATGCTTATTTCTCTATCTACTGCAGTCTTCTCTGAGACACCTCAGATGGTCGAGTTCTCACTGGTTCCGCCAGAGGGAAGACTTCTTTGAGTAGCCCGTCGGTGCGACGGGAAAAGCTTGGAATCATTAGGAAGGTCTGCGCGTCTCTATTGGTCGACCTATGTGCCGTCTATTACTTCCTTCGGTTCTTTCACCTTATCCGTTTATTCTGGAGGTGATATACACGCGAGATGTGTGTTGGGTTTTTAGTACGAGGTCTCCCCTTCCTCCGCAGGGGAGGTGTTCCTACTCCCTCAGCTGCTGTGGTGTGAACACTGTGTACCCCTAGCACTGGTGGCACTTCTGATGTTACAAGAAATCGGTCAGGCCGAACATCTGAGCCCCTCTCGTCTGGAAGTTATTTGGATTGTGTTGGTCTCGGATGGGCAATGGTCCCCGATACCCATGGGAGACTGAGAACGTCCTAACTCGTGTAGGAGGGGTTGGGAGACATCTCAACGTCTAGTATACTAGCCAGCAGAGCTAGTAGCTGGTAAACTAGATATCCGGCGGCATCGCCTAGGTTATAGGTAGTCTTCCCGGATGGGCTGACGCGTATCCACTTCCGTCCCCTGTGTAACAAGGTATTCGCCTAATGGAAAGACCCATGGAGGACTAGTACTCGGGTGTCATCTTCCCTGGTTTCAGGGCGGGGGGGGGGGCGGGCTTTAACTCCTGTAGCAGATCCTTCACCTCATAAGTATCCCCTCCGTTCGCTGATTGCGCAGAACTAAAAGCGGAGGTTTTTCCACACTGTGCTCACAAACAGACAATCGCACGTCAGACTCCAGGGAGAAGGAACGAGGTGGGAATGCCCTATGGGCGTGCTGGAACCCGCACTAGGAGCATGAGCCAGCATGGGGATCCCTAATGTAATCTCAACACCAGGGTTTTTTTTTTTTTTTTTTTTTTTTTTTTTTTTTTTTTTTTTTTTTTTTTTATGCTACAGCTGCCAGCCGCAACGATTTTGACACCGTCCCCAGCAGGATAGGCGACTACAATGCCACATCTACGCCGAAACAGGTACAGTACACAAAGTCCCCTCACAGCAGCCCCACACTCGCCTTTCTCCAACACCTGCAATTTTGAATAGATCGGATTGAAACGAAAATTCCCTAGCGAGCAAGGAAAGCCACGATAAAAATTTGCTTAGTTTGGTGGATTACCGGTGATCAAATTCAAAACCTCCCAAATGCGAATCCTAAACATTGCTGCCTGAGCCACTCCATCGGTCGTCAGTTTCCTATTCGTATGCCCATACAAAATATAAAACGTATTTTTACTTTCTCTACCACGTATAGTAAGTGAGGTTAGTATTATATTCGTTCAAGAATACGCAGGAAGATTTAAAGAAAGTTCCTCCACCGTAAACTACCCTATACATGGAAAATTGTTCGCAAATTTTGATTTTCTCAAAAATCACTCTAAAGATTTCGACCATGTGCCACGTGTTTAGATATGTTTACGACAAATTAAATGTATATTTTGAAATGACTATGGCCCACGTAGTCCTGTTTTCTCCGGGTGACGTTTGCATAACTAGAAACCCGTAAGCGATAGACCAAATCTTACTATACAAAAACTGTAGATCTCGTTAAAACGTCGGTCTGGGTGACTCAGTTGGTTAGACGCTGGTCTACTGATCCCAAGGTCGCGGGTTCATGTCAGTAGATTTACTGGCATGTAAAAGAACTCCTGCGGGACGAAATTCCGGCACACCGGCGACGGTGATGTGATCCTGCCAATTGACAGCGTCGTTAAACAACAAAATATTTTTTTTCTGGTTAAAACACAATTTATGTCTAAATGCATTTTTGTGGAGTGAACCATTTCGGAGATATTCAATGTTACATGTGAGAGTTTTGCAATACGTAAACGTTTCTCAAATGGAAGCTCGTTATTCAGTTTTTATCTCTTGGTTGTGGAAAGAGAACGGAATTTCGAAGCCTTCATATAGCGACCGGCTTTAAAACAGCATATCCCCTTGCACCTACAAGGAAATGAGCAATAAGATAATTTCCACAAATGTTTATCTCAACTAACACGAAGAAGATATAGGAATAAGTTTGTAAGAATGGTTAGTACAAGAGTAGAGAAAGTCATGTGAGTGCAACACATCAGATTTTTTTTTTAAATACTGTGAGAGAAAATCTATTTGAGTACTAAAATTGCTGAAACCTGTAACGTCATGTGGCGTCACACAACACAGAATAATTAAAGAAGGTACTTAAATAAATAAACCACAGAGCAGGGCCCTGGGGATGATTTACACACTTGCATTATAAAGCACTAGACTATTTTAGGGCGCGAGTTTCGTGCTCATAAAACATGATCAAGTCAATCACTAAGCCAACAACAGGCCAAAATGAAAAGCTGAAGCATTTATTACAATTCTGTTGCAAAATGCATGCCACTGAATAGCACATTAGTCTGGATCTTTTAATATGTTGATGCTGGCGTGGATATTTATTGATCTGTCGATATCCCACTGTCTCCTATTCCTTCCATCTCGCCTGGAGGTCGACACAACACAAAACATTTCCTGTTCCCATTTCCTTTTTGACTTCCCTTTCTTTTACTCTCGCTCTTCGCTTGATGCGACGCGAAAAAGGAATAAAAAAACTAAAATTTTATGGTGCTCTTATTCGTGAGTAAGCCCCCTAGGATAAAAAGAGAGGATACTGGGATCTGTTCCGTGCTACGTACATAAAACACTATGTACCTACGCTCACAACTAAAAGTAATAAAAGAATTGTAGAAAATGTTCTCTGCAGAATGTGGGTTCCCTTAAACTTCACAATAATACTTCAACTAGAAAGGTACAAGGGGCGTTCGGAAATGACTCACAATTATAACTTACATTACTTTATTTATTAATAAAAAAAGCTTTAAAGTATTTGACCGTCGCTGAAAGCCTAAGTGTATTCTCTTTTCCCCTTGTACCTACAAGGAAACAAACAATAAGATAATTTCTGAAAATGTTTGCCTCAACTAACACGAAGAAGATATAGGAATAAGACTTTGTACAAGTAGTTAGTACAGAAGTAGGGAAAGTCATGTGAGTGCAAGGCATCAAATGTTTCTATAGCAAGAGTTATTGATCTCTTACGGTTTACTAGATGTGCAAAAGTCATTGAGGACTTCATAGGATATTCCCAAAAAATTAAGGTTATACGTTTTCTCAAGTAAATATTGTAAAAATATATTTAAATAAGACCGCCTCCGTAGTGCAGTTGGTAGCACGCCTGCCTCTGGCACGGAGGACCCGGGTTTGAGCCCCGGTACCGGCATGGGATTTTTTTCCCGCTGGGAGGTCTGGTACGGGGTGCACTCAGCCTCGTTAGGTCCCTGAGGGGCCAAATGAGGAGCAATCGTAATAGAAAGTCAGCGTTCCTAAAAAGTCAAGTAGTCGAGGTCGGGGGAGTCGGCGTGCTGCCCCCCCCCTCCCTCCCTCCACCAACCTGCACTTCACCGTGGCCTTGGCTGCGACTGGAGGACGCAGTGGACGGGCAATGAGGGTAACCTCTGTATAGGGGAGATGCCGACGGGGTTATATTTAAATGAACATCGCAGGAGCCTCTTTGGGAAAATAAAAGAAAGGAAAAAAAAAAAAAAAGAACTAGGGAAATGCAAAAGATAGCTTGGAGTGTGGAAATCTTGTTGATCTTTGTGTCGCATATTTTGAAGATATTGGACTTAAATACCGGGTTTGGTATTTACAGAACTTCTATTTTTGAGATAGGCACACACAGACAGACAGACAGACAGACAGACAGACAGACAGAGAGTTACCGACATTTTGGAGAAATGCTCTTTTAGATTCAGGGGGCTTCATCTCCGATAAAATTTCCACATATTTTGCGGTGAATATAATACAGATTCTACCAAAAGTTTAAAGACACCCATTGATATTTTCAGACATTCTCCTCGAAGAGCACATAACATTAGATATACATTCTTATAAATTCATAACGTATTGCTTCAAAAATACAGTTTGTCCAGATTCACTTCTTAATGTCTCCTCTCTCGCGCATGTCGAGTGTCACAACGTTCTGGACAAACTCTACATTGCAGATGATGTTATACTTTGTTGGGCCTTCTTTGGCTTCCAAGTACAATAAACTTACTCTTTTGGGATATCCTTTCCAAGATTGTTATACTTTTGCATGGCAAGGTATCCCAAGATTCGGATAATGATCTCGAAGTTCTCGGCGGTTTTTCGGCCTAGGGGTGGCTATTCCTCTACCTTCCAACTCATATGGATATAACTGCCGTAGTTCTATCCTCCCGGGGCGATGCAACCCTTGGCCTACCGCTTCGCTCAATGACTGAAAAGTTGCTGCTTCTCTTACATTTTTTATTGTCTGTGCCACACGCGTTTTAGTTATCCCCAGAACTTATCTTTTATACCCAGTTTTACTTAACCATCTCTTTTCGCACCAGAACAAAATGGAAGCTACAGCGTAACTGAATGTCATGGCATCATAACAATGTCAACATAGCATTATTCAGTGGTGCAATTTGGAGTATAAACAATACACTATAAACACACACCGTTCCGATTTCGCTGGCTCATTCCTCATAGGATTGAATCCATGTCCAAATGATGCTAATTTAAATATTTTTTTTTTAATTTGTCTTAAAGTTATAAAACATCACGTCAATTTTTGATAAAATATATATCATAATGACATGTTTATAAATATTCCTCACATATGTCCCCTTCCCTCTACAGAAAAATAAAATTGACATCTCATATATTTTCATGATCATATTTCTAAAAGGATTTAAAAATGATATTTTTTCGGTTTTTCTAAACTAATATAACTCCTTAAAAGATAATAATATCTACATAATTATATTTTTAAAATGTACTATTTAGAGACAATTGTTTGACGCTGGACAAAGTAGACTAAGGGTAGAGTGTATTTTGGTGAAATGTGCAGGTGCCCTTAAACTTTTGCTGTATTTCCCCTATTTAACCATAAGTACGTAATAGATAAAATAAAAATAAACATTGCACAAAATAACGCAAGTTGAGCCAATTATTCCGTTAAGATCAAACTTTCATTATTTTACAGCACCTGCTTCCAAATTCTCTGTGGGAGCGTTACAAAATGACTATGAAGTTTTAGTGAAGTGCTTTTCGAAACAGTGTGCCCAAGCCTTGCATTACAGATAATGGAAACTGCACTCTGAATAGAAGAACTTGACCCGGAAAATACGATTATGTATTTATTGTCTACGTTCTCTGACAAAATCCTTTCATAGGAGGATTGCTTAACAAGAGAAGCTTACTTACGGAGCATCGCGGGAATAATACATAAAGGTGAGAAAACAAATTGTATTTCTGAGCCCCGAAACCAACCACAATAAGTCACAAAGGAAGCCATCTAACATCCCCAAAATAATCATACCAGGATGCACATCGCACATGAAAAAAAAATCTGATAGGCTGCACTCACATGACATCCTCTACTCTTGTACTAATTATTCTTACACTCTTAGTCCTGTATCTTCTTCATGTTAATGGCATTTGTACAAACTACCTTATTTTTAATTTTCTTGTAGGTCCAAGGGGAGTATGGTAATACAGTAGGCTTTAAGCGATAGTCAAATCTTCTAAAGCTGGTCGCTATATGAAGCCTTTGAAATTCGTTCTCTTTGCACGGACAAGAGATAAAGAAGTGAGTAACGACCCTCCATTTGAGAAATGTTTAAGTATTGTAAAACTCCCACAAGCAATAAAGAATGTACTTGGACACCACGTGTGATCTAACGAGAGCTACATTTTTTGTATAGTAAGATTTAATCTATCTCTTACGGTTTACGAGTTATACAGAAGTCATCAAGCGTAAACAGTACTACATAGGTTAGAGCCAGAAAATTCATAATATACCTACGTTTCATTTGCCATAAATATATCTTAAATATATGGCATTTTAATCAAAATCATTAGATCCATTTTTTGAGAAAATGAAAATATTTGCGTTACATTAAGATATTAAGCATAAATAGCAGCTTTGGTTTTTAACCAACTTTTCATTTTTGAGTTTATAGACACATACACACACACACGCACGCACGCACGCACACACACACACACACACACACACACTGCCATTTCTTGCAAGGAAACGCCCTATTGGTAATAATCTTTACTCTGCCTGTAGAGCCAGATTTTTACTGCGTGAATCGCCTCTTCGTTGTCTTTGAAATGTCTTCAAGGAATGGCATTCGTCAGATCCCCAAACAAGTGGAAATCTGAGAGAGCCAAATCGGGACTATATGGTGGATGGGGTAGCACTGTCCAACACTGTTTGACTCAAAGTGTGTGCATCTTACTGTGGATCACAAATCCCAAACAAAAGACTCTGCTTCCGATTTGTTACAGCGCTTTGAAGCTTCTTGTCCAGATTGTGACAGGTGATGAAACGTCTTTGTGTGTGTGTGTGTGTGTGTGTGTGTGTGTGTGTGTGTGTGTGTGTGTGTGTGTGTACAGTGGTTAAAAGACGAGTATCGTCAGAGACAGCTGCAGACATTCAATCGAAGTGGTATGAAACACTTTTAGTGACTGTGATCGTCGAAGTCTGCTGTAAAACACGGAAGGCAACACAGAAAAGCATGTATCAAAGTTACGAGTGGACAGAATAGCTGTGAGTTGTAAGGTTACAAGAACTAAAGACTGTGTTAGTGATAAAACGCAATTGCATTTTGTGATTCAGTTTTAGAAGAAAAAATTAAGTGACAGAAAAGTTAACTGAAATTGTCATCTTGTCACAATATCTTAAACATATGATATTTTAATCAAAATCATTGGAGCCATTTTTGAAAACATTGAAACCTTTTAAAAATATTTCATATAAAGGGCAGTTTACTGAGTGAGTGAGTGTGTCGGGTTTAAGGGCCCGTCGACACAGTTTACTGTAATGATTGTTTTAAAAGTCTTATCGCAGTCTTTCGAGTTATGCTGTTCACAGATATATATAAACACAGACGTTTTTGAATTTTTATACAGTGAGTCTCAAGATATATCTGTAAAATCTCAGTATTTAATTTTTGGATGGAATGCAATACTTTATCTACTATTTTCGTGGTAGATAAAGTAAAAATAAAAGTAATAAGTTCGGCAATTAGGGCCGAAGTTTAAAAATCTGATGTGTTGCACAGAAATGACTTTCTCTAATGTTGTACTAACCATTCTTATAAACTTATATGTTCTTCGTATTAGCTGAGATAAACATTTGCAGAAATTATCTTATTGCTTGTTTTCCTGAATATGGGAATACAGTAGGCTTTGAGAGACAGTAAAATCTTTTCAAGCTTTCAAATTCCGTCTTCTTTGCACGGTTAACATATAAAAATGAATAGCGATGTTCCATTTCAGGGAAGTATAAGGTCTCCAAAACCTACACAAATAACAAGGAATATCTCCGAAATGGTTCACTCTACAAAAATATTTATTTTGAGATAAGTTGTATGACTTAGGAAGATCTACATTGTTTCTACAGTAAGATTTGGCCTATTTCTTACGGTTTACCAGTTATACAAAAGTCATCCAGAGTAAATAGGACTTCTTGGGCTATAGCCAGAAAATTTAAGATATACATTTCATTTGCCACAAAAAAAACTCAAACATATGGCATTCTAATCAAAATCGTTAGTCGTTTTCAAGAAAATCAACATTTCTGAAACATTTTCCATGTAAAGGGTAGTTTAGGGTAAAGCAATTTTCTTCAAAATCTTCGTGTTGCATCCTTGAAAGACATTAAACTTATATATCAGCTTTGGTTTTTAACTGACTTGTCATTTTTTGAGTTATGCTGTCCACAGACTGACACACAGACTGACGCACGCACGCACACAAACACACACACACACACAGGTGGATCTTTTTCTAAAAATGCTTTTTTGGATTATGATTATGAGGGCCTCAAAACATATTTTCTGTAAAATCTCGACATCGAATTTTTGGGTGGAATATAACACTTCCTCTATTAAATGTAGTAGAGAAAGTAAAAATGTTACGAAGGTTTTATAATCGCTTAAAGCTTCATCGATGACTAGGTGACGCTTTTCTGACTCAGGGAAACGTTTCACACGAGTTCAGAGAAGGAACAAATCTAGTTTTCTCTCCCGAAAGCATATTTGTTCTGCGCGCCTTCAGTATATGCTACCAGCTTGCACAGCAAGGTCCTCAATCTTCCATGAGCATCTTCACCTCAAGTAGGTGAGAGTCATAAATCATTCATTATTGTGGAAGCAAAATGACGAAAACTCAATTCAGCTGAGAACTCATTTAAGTGAAAGATGTGTTGGTGCAAAGTAAAACCTGAAGCTATGAGCTTCGTAACAATACACAAGCATATATAACATATGGGGCTATTGTTGTGTAAAAGTAATGCAGGAGGCACATAAAATATGCTATGTCTACGACCTAGCGTGCTCACTTCTACACCAAGAGATACAGTCTGAACAGGACTAACTCTACTCTCCAAGAATATGGAAAACTGAGTGTACTTAAAATATCAGAAATGTCGCGACTTTTCCTCCTTACTGTCCTGTGCTCACAAAGCTTTGCCTTTATTTGCTAATGAACATAAACTTTCATTATATTCACTACATATTTACACCAGAAATATGTTTTGAGAACCCCGAATAAAAAAAAACCTCAAACGAAAAGTCGGTTAAAAACCACAGTTGGTATTTCAGTTTAATGTCTTTTAAAGAAAATAGCCCCATCCTAAACTACACCTTACATGGACATTTTTTCGGAAATTTTGATTTTGTTGAAAATGCCTCTAATGATTTTGATAAAAATTACCTATATTTAAGATATTTGTATGATAAGTGAAATGCATATTTTGAATTTTCTAGCTATAGCTTATGTAGTCCTGAATTTTGAATAACTCGTAAACCGTAAGAGATAGACAAAATCTTAATATACAAAAAATGTAGATCTCACTAAAACACACAATTTATGTCGAAATAATTTTTTTGCAGAGTGAATCATTTCGGAGATATTTCTTATTATTTGTCAGTTTCGGAAAACTTGCTTTCGTGAAATGGAACATCGTTGTTCATTTTTTATGCTAAGCGTGCAAGGAGTATGGGATGTCAAAACATTTGACTATCGCTCAAAGCCTACTGTATTCCAATATTCTCGTTGCTCCTACAAGTAAATAAACAATTAGATAATTTGCACAAATGTTTATCTCAACTAACACGAAAAAAATATAGGAATAAGAGTTTGTAAGAATGGCTAGTACAAGAGTAGAGAAAGTTATGTGAGTGCAACACATCAGATTTTTAGTATTTATATTGACGATATAGTGAGAATGTGAAAATATAGTGAGTCATGAATGTATGGTTTAAGATTTGGTTACTATTCAAAACAGCAAGTCTGCCGTGCAAACATCCATTTTTGAACTTAATGAAATTTGTGAGCAGTATAGGAAGAAAATTTCTTTTATAAAATTAAGGGTAATGGCATTCATAAGGAAAGAACCAGTTAGAACAAAAATAGTTGTAAGTACCTGTTTTGTAGAACAAATGAGTCATTTTAACTTACTTGAGAAGTGATGTTGGTGATGATGACAATAAAATATGAAAATTCTAAAGAATGTGTGGAGCAATTTGTCGAACATTTAAAGAGAAAATACATAAAGAAACGAAATTAAAGTTTTACAAAGTTATGGCTACACCCAGCATCCAAGTGAGACTTGTATATTAACTAAAATAAACAGAGTAAAATACAGGCTTCGGGAATGAAATTGTTGAGAAGTGTGAAGGGATGTACGAAGAGAGACCTAATAACAAATGAAAGTATAAAGGAATAGTTAGGAGTTTTTATTATAAATGAACTTTTAAAATATTTCAAACAAATGTGGAAAGAACATATTCAAAGATATGAGATTTACTAAACAAATAATGCAATATTATCCTAAAGAGAGGAGATAGGTGGGCAGACCTAGGAAACGACGGCTGGAGGACTTCGAAAGCGGAAAAGACACTTAATAGTCTATGAAATCAAGTGAAGAAGAACAGGAAGAAGAAAAAGATATTTATTTTTTTTTCATTATACTGTACTCAATCACCAGAACTATATTTGCACTTATACCCCTATAGCCTATACGTTGATGTAGGTATAAATAGTATACCCAGATTTTTAAAAAACAGGTCGCTAACCGATGGCTTTGAAGTTGCAAACTCTTTCCATGGCTACGAAAAAACAGGAATACCAACTTGAGAATGTATAAGTACTTGACAATTCAAAGCAAAAACAAAGATTATCCCGGAAATAGTTAACGTCACCAAAACGTTTACTTGTGTGTACTAGACGAGCGTTTTGTTAGTTTTTTTTTTCTGGGGTGGGGGGGGGGGTAGACTATAATTTTGTCTATTTTTTTTTAAAGTTTACGTGTTACACAAACGGCATTCAGAACGGCTCCACAGGTAATTTGCAGAAAATTCAAGACGTACATTTTATTTTTTATTGGAGCATGTGATATACATATTTAACCAAAATCGTTGAAGCCGTTTGAGAAATTTAAAAAAAAATCGAAATGTATTCCGTGCTGTTTTTTTAATTACACTGATCTCTCCCTCTCTTCTTTCCTCCCTTACACATACAAACAGCAGAACACTCTTTACCTCATTCAAGCGACGGACACAAAAAATAAAATTAGCTGACAAGAATGTTAATACACAGTGAGTAGGTATAAGAGACGAACAAATACTCAACTAGTGTAGACTGTTTCGACTCACTCGTTGTCACAAGGTGTGTCGCCCGGGAGGTTCCCGAATCGATTCCCCAGGGGCTCGGTTGTGACGTTATTTCAATCGCATATATCAAGCTTGATGTTTCCGAGTATAAAGGAACATAGGTCAATGGATATAAAACGAATGTACGGCGAAAATGTCATTTAGAAACCAAACCAGTTAGAAAATCCTGCTCTAAAATGGTCGTGCAATTATTTCTGTAGCTCCAATATACATGCGTAGATTTTTAACATTTTATTAGAATTTGTCAAGCACTTTTCACGGTATATGCCTCCATTCTAGGTTTTATTGTAAGCTGTATCTTGCAGCTGACAGATAAGATTTTCTTATACTACATTATTATGTCTCGTTTTATTCAAATGAACTATTTTTTTACTGGGGGTTCTTGGTGATAATTGAATCACCCTTCATTCAACGGCCATTGCATTCCTGGTGCTAAAATCCAATATTTGTAGATTGGCCCAGGGCATTTTTCCAGTACAACAGGTACTTACAACTATTAACAATACCAAGTTTTTATACAAATGTTCATTAGCTATTGTTCTTTTTCTCTTTTTACAATTTTCACTTATTTCTAACTTTTTCTAATTATTTCCCCACTTTCTTGCACTCTTTATCTATAATTTTATTTTGTATTTACTACTCATTGTTGTCCACACGCTTTCTTTTCTCCATCTGTGTCCTTACATCCAGATACTATATGTTCAACAACCTCTTTTCCCCATATATTGGCCATTCGCCTTGTGCATGCCCATTTCGTTGTGTTTTTAACCTCTATATCCCCTGCTCTTTGCCTGCTATTCCCCTCGTTTCTCCCTCACTGGCATTATCAACATAGCTTTATCTTTCTCAGCTGTTTTTCATGACTATACATGTGGATCTTGGAAAGACCGTACACGATGCCTATCTCCAGTGTAAGTAATTGCTTCATAGAACCTTTGTCAGGCTACACTGACAGACATTTTATTTACACCGATGGGTCAAAGAGCACCAGTGGTGTTCGATGTGCTTATGTTTATGGAACCGAACCATATACATTCAGTTTTCATAATAGCACTTCCATTTATGCTGCAGAGCTGTATGCAATATATCGAGCCGTTTTATAACGTATCTAGGATATCCTCAATGTTTTACACGCTTCTGACGTTAACGTGGTGTGTGCATGGATTCCTGGTCACGTAGGTTTGCCGGGGAATGAAATGGCAGATTTGGCAGCAAAGACGGCAACTACAGAACCCAGTATTACCATCTCACGTGTTACTTCGGAAGACTTTAGGCTTGAAGTGCGGAGAGCGGCGCTGCCGTGTTGACACGAAGAGTGGTCAGCTCTCCGCGGTAATAAGCTTAGAGAAGTGAAAGAACTTCCGATAAACTGGTAACTTTCTCTCGCGTATCTCGTCGCAAGAAGTCGATTTTGGCTCGGTAACGCATTGGTGACTGCAATTTTACGCATGGTCATCTTTTTAAACGATTCCTTGCTCCATTTTGTCGCTATCGGTTCGTCATATGCTGCTAGAGTGCTTCCGTAGCGCACCTTCGAGACACTGCAACTGCCTGTCAGACTTGTACAGGTCGAAAGAGTTGTGAAGTTTTAGCAGAGATAAACATGAAGCTCAGGATTGAAAGCCTTAGATACCAAAATTTCATATTTTTTCGACATTTTTATAACCTAGTTTTAATTGTGGGTTTTGCCTTTTTGTTTGATATATCTTGCCTATTTGTTTTCTTTTTTATAGTACTTTAGTTTGTATGGAAATTTATCTGTGGCTTTTGCCATGATCCGTTTTTAAGGGCGCTGATGACCAAGTAGTTGAGTGCCCTTAAACCTACATCAATCAATCACTCAATGGTGGCCGTAATTCTTACTTCCTTCCAAAAGTCTTTATAGTTTGTTTCTAATTTCCACCAAATATCTCTAGCCCTATAAATCGAAGAAAAAACCAAAAGGTAACTTTAGGCTATTGCTAATTTAACCATTACACACACACACACACACACACACACACACACACACACACACACACACACACACACACCCACACCCACACCCACACCCACACCCACACCCACACCCACACCCACACCCACACCCACACACACACACACACACACACACACGCGCGCGCGCACATATAAGTAGATAAAGAGGCTATTGTATTCCACCCAGAAATTGAACATCATGATTTCATCTAAAATTCATATTTTGTGGCCCTTGACTGCCTGTGTGTCTGTGAACAGCATAACTGAAAAACCAAAATTCAGAGAGTGTCAAACTTGATATTTAAATTCAGTATCTTCTAAGATCTAACGATTTTCAAGAAAATCCCCCAACCCCCAAACTAGCCTTTATATGAAGTATTTTTCGAAATTTTTTATTGGCAGCAAAGTAGTCCTTGGGATTTTAATTAAATGCTACATAATAAAGGCACATACATGATAAATAAAATGGGGAGCACCTCGTTATATGGTGACTCAACGCGGATCTATTTTTGAATTACCCTCTCCTACGGGGAAGAGATGATGCGGCCGGCAGAAACCGAGACAGTCACAGCGTCCCTAATAGTTCCACAGATAACCACCAGGCGCGAGTGGGGCTTGGGAAGAAGCGTCACACAGCGCAAGCATCAGCACCATCTCGCAGCATATGCGGAAACCATCATGCTGATAACCAGAGACGAAAGATGATAAAGGAACAATATGAGATAGGGAAGCATAGGATTCGATGGATGAAAGAAACCACCTAGCATTCGCCTAACTACAAGTGAAAACCACGGAAAAATCTAAGTCAGAGTGAAAGAATGATCAACCGACGGGATTCGAGCCCGTAATCTCCGGAATGTGGGTCATCCCGCTAATTTACTTTTATATTTTCTGATAATGTACATTTATAAACATATTTTGCTCGAATTACAGTTTGTTTTGAACAGTGGTTTGATTGCACTGGATAACCCTATAACTTTGGGCATTTTTATATTACAATATTTTATTTACAGCCACCCAAGCTACCAAATGAAAGGCTTAGTACGAGTTGAAGTTTTACTACTTGTTAGATATGCCACTTTTCATTGCCATTAAACCCGTATCTTTAAAAGGGGAATATTAAATTAATTTCATTTTAGCGTACTATTGCGAATGCTATTAAATGCTCTGCATTGTTACTGTTTTTATACGTTTACAGTGTACAACCGTGTATTGAAATGAATCAATGTTGGGGGATTTCGTTCATTTGTTAAATCGCCCTCCATGCATCGCGCTTGTTTTTTGTCTTTGTTTCATTGTTAACAAATGTGTATTGTCCTCGTTTAAATTTAACAGGTGCTTTTTTATAATATCGATCTTTATCGCGGTGATGTTGCAGTGGAACAAAGCCCATCTTTCGTATTCGACAACAAACGTAATAATGCGCTTTAACTCGATTGTGGTTATGGCCAATTTGGACCGTGGGTTGCGCAGGATTAGGAAATACAAGCTTCTATTGTTCTGTGAAAAACAAAATATTGTGTAAAATATTTTATTTTTAATAGCTTTTGCAAATGGGAATATATATGAACAATATGAAAGCTACGTGACCGTAAAAAATATTTATTTGCCTTTTACCCGTGGATTACAATACCTACCATTTTCCCAAAAAGAAAGTGACCTTTCTGAAACTAAACTAACCTTAGTTATGCGAATTACTCGTACACGACGCAACTGTTGGTTTAGTGAAGGAAAAAATGATTGAGCGCATTAGGAGAGTGCAATATTTCTATGAGTAAGTCCCACGTCGTGTTCCAGCGCGGTTTACACAGGTCGATATTTCCAACATACAGTTGAGTTTATTGATAGTCTGTTGCAAATGTTATCGTCTGTCTGACACACAAATAGGCAGTTTGCTACAGCGTCCCTTTCTTTATCAGGTGCCAATACGAGTGGTGATTCAAGATGTGTGTGTGGGACAGACGATAACATATCAGACTATCAATAAACTCAGGCTGCATGTTGGAAATATCGACTTGTGTAAACCGCGCTCCAACACGACGTAGAACCAGGGTTGCCAGGTCTACTGATCTTGCAGATCTGTCTTTTTTGCAAATCTACTGTTAAAAGTTGAACTCACTTCAAAATCTCCCTTTTTTTTTAGGTATTTTCCATGTTTAAACACTATTTTCCTTAACATCATATAATTCGCTTTTCCAAAAAAGATTTTCAGGAAAGGCATTTCCCTCGTGTATAAAAACAAAAGATTAATACAGTATACCACATCTGTTGTTTCTGCATTGCGAACTATCCTTGACTGCTACATTAAACCTGAACAGTTGAATTCCATTGAAATAGATAAAGTTGAATACAGAATCCAAAAGTATTTCTTCCTGTGGAAAATATGTATTTTGGTACAAATATATCTGACAAATATGTACAAGTTTTCAAATCACGCTGGGTTGATTTTTACGTTGAGTCAGTTTGCGACACACTAAGTCGTTTCTCATTAAGTGATCCTCTTCTTACAATGTTGAAAGTGTTAGAACCAGCTAAAATCCAAACAGCTCAGTCAATTGAAGGGCTTGAGATCTGATAGTCCTATGCCACATTTTGGAATAACTGAGATACTAGCATCTACATAGCTCTCAGTTGAGATCTTCTCACCGCTCAAGTAGTATCAAGTTCTAACAACAGATGGCTGAGTTATTCATGTGAGCTTTTCATAGATTTCTGTGTAACAGTGATACTTTTTCGTATAGAAAGTCTAAGACGTAGAATTCAAGATGGTGGCGAGTAAAGAACGAAATAGAAAATCTCAGGTCTTGAAAAGGAAGTTATTTGAGAATGAATGTAATGAAGAATACCCTTCACTAGATATCTATGCTACTTAACTGTAGGTATATTTAACAGAATTCGTGCGCTATTTGAACGTAGAGAATTGATTCTCTAAAACTAATAAGTTACTACAACAAACGTTAATTTTCAATAGTTGCTGCAAGTTGTTTCAGGATATTCAGTGTTTTGTTATCTTGCATTGTCATTCTGAGGAAATATTTTCATAAATGGAATATAAAAACCAAATAAAAATTATCAGTGGTAGTTAATAGAAAAAGGAAACTAATATCCTAATTCAGCTACAAAGGCTCATTTTTTCCTAGTTGCCCCATTTCTGATTATCCCCATCGTCCTCAACTTATTTCACCTCTGTGCATATTTCATTGGAGTAGCCTTTGATTTCTATGAGCGTATGGTAAGCTGATATACAAATAAATTAAACTGCGATACTTCATCCCAGCTATGTAAACTGGGACGTGTATTGCCAAATTTCATCAGTTCTTGAATTACAAAGAGACTGTCATTATTAGTGTAGGGCTGACCAAGGGGTGAACCACTCCCTTTCGTTCGTGGTTTCGTTTTAATAAGATGGAGAACCCAACATTAAGTGGAAGCCCGGAAGTTATACAGTAAGCTTACCCCTGGGGAGGTCCCCCATAATGATTACAGCAGGACAACTTTGAATTGCTTCATTCATGTAGAATGGAAATAATCTTACATATGAAAAGGTCACAGTGAGTGGAACATTACATCAATAATGCCAGTTAGCAGAACCAATTTAAGCAATAACAGAATTGTTTACATAAACGTCCAACGTGATTTCCCACGACATTTTTGCCATAGGGATATGCTCTTGTGTCTAATTCGACTGGGACACTAACTCCGAACCATATCAGAAATACACAATTAATATTAAACACACTAGCGTATGTTCCAACACTGACTATATAAACACTAAAATAGCAATAAACACTAACATTTACATGCTCAAAGACCCATCACAGTGCTGGAGCTGCGATAAATGACCCATCTACTAAGCAGCCATCTACAGATGTCATTTCATGGATAAAGGGCGGAAGATTGGGCGATAAGTCACAAGTTTGGTGAACATAGGTTGTACTTTTGCTTCGCGCGCATGTGCACAGCTGCAGGCGTCTACTGATTTGCGTGCATCTACGAACTACGACTGCGCAGTACTGGTTACGTCATTCATTTTCAGTATACAACTAACCTTTATCATATATAGCACCAGTCTTTCCCTAGAGAAACCGTTTGTAAGCTTGGCATATAAGGGCATTATAATAGAACCCTGGATTATAGGTGAAAACTAAGGTTTTCGTGGAACGTGGCTTATGTTGATATCGCATCAGTTCTCATGGAGACGTATACATACCAGCTGGAAGGGAAGTCCTTACATTAATTTAGCAGTGATACATCACCGTATTTGGAACACATTTTGTATCTTACGTTTTTATCTCTGACCTTTTCCTACGGAGATATGTTAGTTTTACCGCAAACAAGAGACAGTCAAGCTGGCACTGTGTGGGTGTCACTTTCACTAGCTCAGTACACCGCAGCGGCGTGTCTCGCGAGCATAAAAAATACTATACCGTGTGCCAGTGTAGGCTATCAGAATCTCAGTTCCACTCGTTATGTCCCAAAACATTTACACCACCCTGTTTACATCCAGAAGTCGGTTCAGATCCCTCACCAACCTCAACACAACATTGCCGAATTACTTCACATCTGAAAAAGCTGCTCGGAATATTTATTTAATTCTTTTAAGTAATTAATTATAACCCTGTGCTATGTCATATAATTACTACCAAAGCTAGGTCAGAAATAAGTTACTCTACGCATCTTACAAGTAACATACTATTTTCTTCGTACATTCTTGTGGAAATACGCATCCAATTTGGAACAAAAACCATTTATTTTTTCGAAATCAGCTGATCAAAGAACAAAATGCCATTAGACCTTTTTGCACGTGATGCTTCTATCGAGCACATATTAGAAGGCATGTAATAAGTTCTCTTCCACTCTCTATATCTGAAATTTGTGGAGAAAACTATATATGGATGCTACAGAAATATTTATCCACCAATGAAAAAATTGCATTTACGTTGAGAAAATTATATCAAAGTAAAGTTCGCGTGATATGGGAGAAGAAACGCTGCGAAACCGGGAAAATCTCCAGAGGTTCAGAAGTCAGCAGAGCTGGGTATGTAACTTGCATGTTGAAAGTACGGGAAGGCGGTGCGTATAAGTGAATGTATGATATTTACATCAAACGTAAGTTCATTGATAACATGCCGTAAAGTATATGCCAAAATATTAGCTAGTCGCAATGAGAAAATATTTGAAAACCTTATTTGTAATGGATTTAGGAAATGGCGGTCAGCTGTATACTGTATTTTTTCCCACTCCAGCAATTAATAGAAAAAGGAGAGAGCTTAATCTAGAAATACACATGCTCTTCATCGACTACGAAAAAGCAGTTGATAAAGCGGTATGATGTAAATTGTGGCAAATTCTAACAGAAAAAGGATACTCAGCACATGTAATAAAGGCAATTAAGAGCTTACACCAGAATAAAAAATACGAACAGATAAAGGAAACGGTATTGGAGAAGTGTTTATGGATATTAATATTGGAGTTAAACAAAGTTGTCCACCCTCACCATTAACCTTTAATGTACATTTGTAATAAAAGAATACAGCTTTAAAAACTCTGATGTGTTGCACTCACATGACTTTCTCTACTCTTGTACTAACCATTCGTACAAACTCTTATTTCTACTCGTATATCTTCTTCATGTTAATTGAGATTAACATTTACAGAAATTACCTTATTGTTTATTTCCTTGCAGGTGCAAGGGAAATGTGGGAATATAGTAAACTTTGAGTGATAGTCAAATGTTTTAAAGCTTTAGGATCCCGTTCTCTTTGCACATCTTAGATATAAAAATGTGACTAACCATCTTCCATTTAAGAAATGTTTAAGTATTGGAAACCTCACACAAATATCACGTAATATCTCGGAAATGGCTCCTCCAGAAAAAAAAAATCATTTTGACATTGTATTTTAAGGACATCTACATTTTTGTAGTATTGATCCATCTCTTACGGTTTACGAGTTATGCAAAAGTAATCCATAGTAAACAATATACAGAAAATGCAAAATATGCTTTTCATTTGTCATAAAAATATCTTAAACATATGGCATTTTAATCAAAATCGTTGGAGGCATTATCGAGAAAATCAAACCTTTCGAAAAAGTTTGCATATAAAGGAAAGCTAATGTGGAGGAATTTTTTTCAAAACCGTGTCACATCCTCGAAAGATATTAAACTTAAAACCAACTTTAGTTTTTAACCAACTTCTCGTTTATAAGTTATGCTGTTCACACACACACACACACATACACACACACATGGACCTTTCTCTAAAGTTGTTTTTTATTTAGGGGGCCTCAAAACATATTTCTGGTGAAATCTCGACATCACATTTTTGGATGGAATACAACACTTTCTTTACTTATTATATGTAGTTGAGAAAGTAAAATTAAAATCTAGGGAAATGTAGCTTTTAAGAAGTGTAGCTAATACCAGCCTGCTGGACCATCAAAGAAATGAAGAAATACGGAAGAACTTAGAAGTATTTAAATTAAATGATGGAATACAAGAAAATAAACAAAGTGGTACTCTCACATTATCAGAATGCAAAACAAATAGACTTCTAACAACCAAGATGATATGGAAGTGTAGGAAGACCTATTACTAGATGGGTAGTCCATGAAGTCGGAACAGACCTAAACACTGTGGTTGAAGAAGTATTTTGAAATAGTTTCTCTTAGGGTAATGAAAACCAGGCTGGAGTAAACATGACATGTTTTGCAGTCGTGGGTGGTAACCTCGTGTTGTGTCGCGAAATAAGCGCTAAACATAAGCCACGTAAATCTGCCGTAATGGCCACGTGGAGAGAGAGCGAGAGAGTGGAAATAAATAACCAAATAAAATATATTTTCCAGACGGAAGCCGGGTTATGTTCGCCACATCCTGACGCGTGTTTAGGATTTGTCGTCACATGAGCCCGCCGGGATAATGGGCGAGTTATAGGCGCCAGATAATTTACATTTTAAAGGCTTTATTTTTCCTCCTCGGGAAACCCAGTGCACGCATATTACGGGCAAAATAATGGGAAACACCTCTCTCGCTGTTTTTGTGGTCCCTCGGATGTGTACAGCAGAGATCATCAAAAACACAACGTACCAAGCTAAAATGAGAGTAGAAGGACCAGAAAGGGCTCACTTGCACGTACAGTCTCTTAGCGAAGTTACTAGCCAGCTGAGAAAAAGTCTGATGTATTGCACCAATGTAACTTTCTCTACTCTTGTACTAACTATTCATACAATTATTCCTCTATCTTCGGCATTTTAATCAAGGTAAGCAATTCTAGAAATTACTTCCCTGCCAATTTTCTTGCAGGTACAAAGAGATTATGGGAATATAGTAAGCTTTAAGTGATAGTCAAATCCTTTAAGTGTTGACCGCTATGTGATTCCTTTGAAATTGTACTATCTATCCATGGTATGACATAAAAAACACATAACGAATTATCATTTGTGTGGAACAGCAAAGTGATCGATTTTGAAATAGTTCAACATTTCAATCATTTCTAGTCCGGTTGTGACAATTTATTAACATTCGTTTGGGTATCTTAATACGGAAGGTATGTAACCTTTTAGCTATGTGTGTCCTGAGATGAACAACCTGAGCATAATGACATTCCTGCGCATGCGCTAAATTTCTCCATAGAGTGCTTGGTACACATTTTACTGAGTTACTTGTGTAGTGTCCAGTAGTATAACGCTTTTACCAGCAGTGCGACATGTACCAGTACACAGCTGTGGAAATAACCGACATAAGCTCCAGCACACGTGTAAATGCGTAGAATCACCTCAACGTCACATATTCAATTCTATGGATTGGTAGAGGTTGACCAGTTCCATGGCCAGCACGGTCGCCAGCTCTGACACCTCTTGACAATTCTCTCTAGAGTTGCATGAAGATTTTGAAGAAAATAGTCCTACCCTAAACTACCCTACACGTGGAAACTTTTTCGAGAATTTTGATTTTCCTGAAAATGTCTGTAACGATTTTGATTAAAATGTCATATGTTTGAGATATTTTTATGACAAATGAAATGTATATTTTGAATTTTCTGGCTATAGCCCCTTAATCGTATTTACTTTTGCATAACTGGTAAACCGTTAGAGATAGACCAAATCTTACTGTACAAAAATGTAGATGTTGCTAAAATTCACAATTTATGTCTGCATAATTCTTTTTGTAGAGTGAACCTTTTCGGAGATATTTCTTGTTATTTGTGTGAGTTTTGGAGAACTTTTATTTCTGTCAAATAGAACATCGTTATTAAGTTTTTATATGCTCTGCAAAGAGAACGGAATATCAAAGCTTTAAAACATTTGACTGTCGCTCAAAGTCTATTCCATTCCTATATTCTCCTTGCACCTACAAGGAAACAAGCAATAAGATAATTTCTACAAATGTTTACCTCAACTAACACGAAGATAGAGGAATAAGAGATTGTAAGAATGGTTAGTACAATAGTAGAGAAGGTCATGTGAGTGCAACATATCAGATTTTGTTATAAAAGTTGCACGTGATAGAAGAAAAGTGATAAAACATTTGGAATCAGCACCCAAAATTCAAAAGCTTTTCTTTTGAAAGTCCCGAGCACTGTAATAAATTTGTAAAATTGTATAATGTTTGGGGCGAACTGGCATAGGAGACGGCGGGGCTGAGAAACGCTAGTCACCTGAAATCGGGGCCTGAATGGAACCCGGGACCTCTGTATTTCCCAAGCATCACACCGCAAAGCAGTCTGAGTGATGTCGTTATTTCTAAAGTCTTCTCGAAAAGACTTCACAGAGTAGACAAAAGAGAATCTCGTGAATGTTTGACGCTTTAGGCTCGCGCTGAAGGCGCCACTGTGTAACATTTAGGGATGTGAATGAAAGACTCCCTCAGGTCACCTTTTCCGAATCTGCGCCGGAGAAAATAACGCTATTCGGGCGTTGTTGAAATGCCACAGTCCCGGCATTAGTTTCCACCTCTCTTTCAACTCGTCTTTTAGCACCCCCGCACCTTTCTTTTTTTCCCCATTCGAGGCGCCTGGCTCACGCTTTATAGAAGGGGGCTCTTCGCCCCAGAACGGATAACGTCACATCTTATTACATCGATACTCCCCGCTCGGAATCCCAGAAAATACAGCCGCGGGTGAAGAAGCGGCGACGGCGGCGGCGGCAAAGATGAAGGGAATT
This sequence comes from Tenodera sinensis, assembly GCA_030765045.1. NCBI lineage: Eukaryota > Metazoa > Arthropoda > Insecta > Mantodea > Mantidae > Tenodera > Tenodera sinensis. The sequence goes on along the minus strand of CM060971.1, from coordinate 46,982,740 downwards.
GTTATTTAGAAACAAGAGTCGCAATACAGGGACAGAGTTTTGGATACTTCAGTGACCTCTGTTCAGGAGAACTGTGCTAAAATGTGCATGAGAAAGCATTGATCAGTCACAAAAGTGTTGCAGTGTCAATGTGATACTTATGTTGCTCTGCTATGAAATATTTAATTGCAAGAATCTCGGACCTGTAGCTATTTTTCTACCACATGATGCTTTCTAGCCACCATAATGGTCAATGAGAGAACGAGAAAGAGAGAGAGATGTAAGGACACCGAGAGGTCGATGGGTTTCCAAAAAAAAAAAAAAACAGTTCTTTTTATTGATATTGAGCTATAATGTTGAGAAAAAAATGTAATGCTCAAAAATATTATCATATTACTTTCTGTACTATGTATAGTAAAGTAGGGGAAGTATTTTATTCCACCCAAAAATGTATGTTGAGATTTCACCTGAAGTACATGTTTTGAGGCCCCCTGAATCCAAAAGAAAGCATTTTTACAAAAAAGAGCCGTGTTTGTCTGCGTGTCTGTCAGATTGTGGACCATATAACTCAAAAACGAAAAGTCGGTTAGAAACCAAAGTTACTATCTGAGTCAAATGTCTTTCAAGGATGCGACAGATATTGAAGAAAATTGCTCCACCCTAAACTAGCCTTTACATGGAAGATTTTTCGAAAATTTTGAATTTCTTGAAAATGGCTCTATTTTGATTAAAATGCCATATGTTTGTGATATTTTTATGACAAAATTGATGTATATCTTGAATTTTCTGGCTATAGTAGCTGTAGTCATATTTACTCTAGATGATTTTTGCATAATTGGTAAACCGTAAGAGATAGACCAAATTTTACTGTACAAAAATGTAGATCTTGCTAAAATACACAATTTACGTGCAGATAATGTAACGTAAGGGGGAACAAATGCGCTCTGTTAATCCCATCTCCCGGATTGGGAGGTGAGCCTAATGGTTTCTTGCCCGAAGGCGGGAAGGGGAGCCGGTTTCCCAGTCTGGCGAAACCCGTTGAGGGTATAAACCCGAGGCATGGGAGAGAAACCGGCCTAAACTAGCCCTCGTTGCGGTGATTCTAGCTGGGAAAACTTAGGGACCTTGCCCTTTGCTCTTGTGTGGCAATGTTAGGCCCCATTCGTCTCATTTATCCTTTCGGGGGATGCTCCGTCAGAGGCTTGGGGACAAAAGATCGCCTTTCGGTGGAGGTTCTAAGTTCCCCTATGCAAAGTGTCATACACTTTTTGTTTGATTTATACTTAATTTATTAGGATCACACCATCTTTTCACTTTCATATAGCCACCTACAGTGTTGTCATTTTTCTAGCAAATATTTAGATCATTTATATAAATTAAAGGCAGAAGTGGGCCTAGAATGGAGCCTTGTGGAACACCAGATAAATACACGCACACACACGCGCGCGCGCGTAACTTTCTCTAAAAATGCTTTTTTTGGATTCAGGGTGCCAAAAAACGTATATTTCCGGTGAAATCTCGATATGGAAGTTTTGGGTGAAATACAATACTTCCCCTACTAACTATACGTAACAGAGAGAGTAAAAAGGAATGCGGTGTAGAGGTGATTATGGGAGTGCTGCAAGTTTAGACACGTTTGCGTGCTGGGGAAAGTGTTTTGCATCTCTATCAGCTTTAATTTTGTTTCTTTTCTGTGAAGGAACGTGTTGTCGATGTGCTATTTGCTACCTCCCCTCCCGTGTCTGTGATCGCAGGAATGTTGAATAAAAGATACGCTTCGAGTGCGGCAATCGAATTAATTTCCTGGGATGAGAAAACCGCTTCTGTTCCCTACACGGGGATACACATAGCAATTGGGCATATTTTTTAACCTTTCGGCGTCATTTTCTGTCCCGGTTAGGGCGTGCGTTCCATTAAGAAATAACTTAATTTTGGTGCACACAGCATGCTTCGGCTACTCTTATTTTACTTGATTTGCTACATATCATAAGCATCAAATTACACTAAAAATCTGATGTGTTGCACTCACATGACTTTCTCTACTCTTCTACTAACCATTCTTACAAACTCTCTTTCCTATATCTTCTTCGTGTTAGTTGAGATAAAATTTGTACAAATTATCTTATTGCTCATTTCCTTGTAGGTACAAGGGGAATAGTAGAATACAGTAGGCTTAGTGCGATAGTCAAATCTTTTAAAGCTTTGAGATTCTGTTCTCTTTCCACACTTAACCTAAAAAAATGAACAATGATGTTCCATTTCACAAAACTTTTAAGTTTTCCGAAACTCACACACATATCAAGGAATATCTCTGAAATGAATCAGTCTACAAAAAAATTGGGCATAAATTGTGTATTTTAGTAAGATCTACAATTTTTGTATAGTATGATTTGGTCTATCTCTAACGGCTTACTAGTTGTGCAAAAGCCGTCCAGAGTAAATGCGACTAGGGGATATAGCCAGAAAATTCAAAATATGCTTTCATTTGTCATAAAAATAGCTCAAACATATGACATTTTAATCAAAATCATTACAGATGTTTTCAGGAAAATCAAAATTTTCGAAAAAGTTTCCTGTATAAGGTAGTTTAGGGTGAGGCTATTTTCTTCAAAATCTTCATGTCACATCCTTGAAAGACATTAAACTTAAATAGCAACTTTGGTTTTTAACCGACTTTTTGTTTTTGAGTTATACTGTCCACACACACACACACACACACACACACACACACACACACACACATACACACACATACACCACCAACCTTTTTCTAACCATGCTTTTTTTATTCAGGGGGTCTGAAAACGTATGTTTCCAGTGAAATCTCGACATCGAATTTTTGAGCGGAATACAATACTTTTCGGCGTCATTTTCTGTCCCGGTTAGGGCGTGCGTTCCATTAAGAAATAACTTATTTTTGGTGCACACAGCATGGTTCGGCTACTCTCATTTTACTTGTTTTGCTACATATCATAAGCATCAAATTACACTAAAAATCTGATGTGTTGCTCTCACATGACTTTCTCTACTCTTGTGCTAACCATTCTTATAAACTCTTATCCCTATATCTTCTTCGTGTTAGTTGAGATAAACATTTGTAAAAATTATCGTATTACTTATTTCCTTGTAGATGCGAGGGGAATAAGGGAATGCAGTAGGCTTTGAGCGATAGTCAAATCTTTTAAAGCTGGTGCCTATATGAAGGCTTTCAAACTCTACTCCCTTTGCACGTGTAAGAGATAAAAAGGTGAACGACGACGTTCCGTTTGAGAAAAGAATATGTATTGCAAAACTCACACAAATACAAGATCTAAATGTTTCTTGCAGTAAGATTTGGTGTATTTCTTACGGTTTACCAGTTATGCAAAAGTCATCCAGAATAAATAGGACTAGATAGGGCATAGCCAGAAAATTCAAAATATACGTTTCATTTGCAAAAAAAAAAAAAAAAAAAAAAAATCTTTAACATATGGCACTGTAATCAAAATTGTTACAGCCATTTTTGAAGAAATCAATGTGCTGTCCACAGACTGACGCTCAGTTGTGAGATCTATCCACAAATAATGCAAGTAGATACATATAAGATAGCATGCTAATGCCACCTGCTCGTCACATAGACCGAGGTACAGTTGCCCTGCACTGCTCCCTCTGTGGACTCTGACGAACCAGGGTGGTATGGATAGAGACTACACCTTGATGGCTAAATGTCCGCCACACACCCTTCTTCGTACGAGTATCGCTTAACACATCCCTGGCGAAATGATTACGTAGTTAAAGTTACGTAAAAGAAACACAAAAAGAAAGAAAAAAAACACTTTTTTTCTATGTTAACCATTTCAAAGGTATTCTTTGTTATTGACTTGAATTTTCATATATTTACACTTTTCAAATGTGCAAAACCCATTTTCGTTTCTGTAGTCATGCAACGACCATTGAATTACAAAGTTATCACATAGCTATCTGTTTTTTTTTTAAATCTGACTATTCTTTATCCTAATGCATTCTTCTTATAGTTACAGCGAGTGTATACATGCACAGCAGTGAAAAGTTATCTTAGTTAACAAGAAGTAGGTAGAAGAATGAATTTTGTTAGAAAAGCTGTAGGAGAGTACAGAAGGTAATATAAATTTGAAATATTATATTTTTCACAAATAACGTTTTGTTACTCCTTGTAGAGGAAATACTGTATTTCACACCAAAGATAAATATAAATATTTCATTTTAAAAAGTGAACCCAAAAAATACGTTTTTATAAACATTTATATATAATACACCTACGCCTCTTCAAATATCTGCATAACTGCTGAAACGTGTGTTGTATTTTCTGCGAATACTCGTCTACTGTAAAGTGCTCTTCATTCCGAATGAATGTTGTGTAAATGGTAAACTGTAAAACACACAAAATTATTCTGCACAATTAAAATGTTGTTAAAACACACAATTTATGACACGTAGGGTACCTACCGTTCCCAAAATATTAACTTTTATTCATTTGAATTGTTCTCTACGTTATGTTTCCTGAAACAAGTCATACTTACGAAATTTCAAACTTTGCATAGAGCGACAGAATTTTAAAAACCACACTATATCCTCAATCTGTTTTAACCCTTGTAACTCAACGAAAATGTATTGTGGTGTTGGCATAGAAGAACTATGCAATGCTCAACGCTGTGTGTCGGGGAGGTCCGGAACTACCCGGTAACTCTGAGACCATACTCTCAGCAAACTGGAGTCATGTATTAGCTCTGTTATTCTATGGTCACTGTCAAGCAGTTTCAGACAATAAATAACACAGTTTTGGCACTAAGTTTTGGGAAAGCTTTTCTTTTTGTGTAAAGAGTTAATCACAAATTTGTTATACGTCTTACTATTGTTATTTGAAGCCAGAGCTGTTATCATTGTAAGGCACAGGAAAAAGAAATAAAGAGTAAGATAACAAATTGTGTGAGCTATTTATTACACTATTCTGACGTCGGACCATGGCGGTAGCGGCAGCACAACAAAGGACGGTCAGGGCTCGGCAGCACAAACCCACTGGCACAGCGCGTAACAAACGTGCTCAAGATCAATCTTCCCCACACTACTCACGTTAGCAAACACGTGAGCGCGAAACGTCAAAGGGGTTTTCCAATTTATTCGAGAAGTATCGGGTAGTCGGCCTAATTTATAAAGTTCGAGAAAGGGCCGTGTTGCCTCAACCTCGCTATATAAGGAGCCTAGGCGATAGCGAGAGAGTTATAGTAGTACTTAAGCTACAGACAAGGGGCCAGTCAGTTCTTACTTTGAATATTGTGTCAGCTGTGTGTGTCGTCGCGTAGTGAAGGAAGAGCACGAAGCAATTATGAGTATTCAGTGATTGTAACGTCAAAGTTAGTGTTTCAGAGACATAGAAAGTGAAGAAAGGCGCAGTGAGTCAAGGTTACGAGAAGAAAACAGTTGTGAGTTGTAATATCACAAAAGACTGTGGACTGTATTAATTGAACTTTTGTCACTTTGGTGTCAGGAGTGGAATTCGTGAAATTGTTACAAAATAATGAAACTATTTCTTGAACCATTTACCTTGATTAGCCTAAAGTAGATAGACAATAGGTTTTACAGAAATAGCTTGTGGAAGAGGTAAATGATAATACGCAAAGAAAGTAATGTGAATTGAAGTAAGTTTGAATTATGCTTGCTTATTCGAACTGGTTGAGACAGCGTTGTACAGACGGGATGGGAGGAAGCTATCACGGCACAACAGTAGCACGCTACCTTAAAGGGATGTGTCAAAGAGGATCAGGTTTTGGTGTAAAATCCTTGAAGCGGTTCTAGGTTAACAGGTCAATCCGATTCTACAATGGAATGATTCGCGGTTTTATGTTGTAGGGGTTGTAAATCACGCGGTGCTCTTTTTACTGGTTTAAGGCACTCTGATCTAAAAGGATAATTTGAAGTATATCACATTACAGTGTCCAGTATTGTTAACGGAACACGATGTGCCAGTTCAGATATCTACAAATCTCATATTTTCAAAACCAATGAACGGTTGTTTGAATCAGTTCCAAAGCTTTTTGCTTCCTAAAAGGAAAAATAGGAAGTATTCCACCCAAAAATTCGATGTCGAGATTTTACCGGAAATATGTTTTGAAGTCATCTAAATCCAAAAAAAAAGCATTTTAGTATAAAGTCCGTGTGTATGTGTGTCTGTGTGTCTGTTGTCTGTCTGTGTCTGTCTGGGTTTCCTCCGGGTCCGGGAACGGCGTAACCGCTCGGCCATGGCGCCGTCGAAACTTACATTCGATATAATATCAATATCCAAATTTAGGTGGAATATCATACTGTTAATACCTACCAAAGTTAAACGCAGAGAACTTAAAACAATATTTCTTTATACGGAGCTTGCTTTCTGCTTGACGTCAGTGCACTTCCGTAACGAATGCAATAAGCTTTCTCATGCTCCATCTATCTGTTCCTAATATTGGTCCAGCCTATCGGCCGTAGCAATTATTCCTGCAGGCACCTTTATGTTGGATCATTTAAATTCGCTATGAAAATCGAAAAAGAACATTTGCATTAGTTCAGTGCACTCCTAGGTTTAAAGAGCACAGTAAATAAAATTTCCCACGGGGGCTGTGAGTGGTCAAAGGTAAACTTGTGGAGCGCGTAGCAATAAAAAGCCTGATTAGTTCATCAGAATCTGAAAGAAGTATCATGCAATGCAACATAAAAATAAACTGTGGTTATCATACAGCCTACAGCGGTTTGTTTACAGTGCGACTGGAATCGAGTATATTCATGGTCCCAAAAGAATGGACATAAAAATTAATTGTGAGTGCGATAAAGTGTAATCGCATCAAATGAAACTATGCTAAGTACCATAGTTCTCTCTTTACCGAGCAAGATGGAGACACATTATCATTGATTCCTGTGCAATGAGTTACCCGTGCTTTTGGAGGTGTTATGCTTGTGGAAAGACGGCGCATGTGGTTCATGCACGACGGGGCAACAGCCCATTTTGTGCACAGCGTGCGACAATACCTCTATATGTGTGTCCTGCTCTCTCAACGTTGAGAGAGTCGACAACGTTGCGTTGAGGTTGGTCAGGGAATTCACCTGGTTTGTGGATGTAAACAGGTCTGGCACTTTCGCTTTCGCTTTAATGTTCTGGGACCTAGTTGTCGACGGGCCCGTAAACCCCACTACTCACTCACTCGCTAATGCTTGTGATTGGCCTACTTTCGTGCAGTAAACGCAGAAGAACAAGGCAGGGTATTTGTTTATGTTCTCAAGAAGCACCGTTACTGTGTTTGTTTATGTACTCAGCTAGGGAAAGTGACCACCCACACAATCTGCAGTGTTGCCAGCTTGTTTTTGAGAAAACTAAAATATCTCCGCAGGAAATGGTCAGAGACAAAAACGTAAGATACAAAATGTGTTCCAAATATCGAGATCTACCACTGGTTTAAATTAATGTAATGACTTCCCTTCCACCCGATATACAGCAGGGTAGGTTTAGTTTTTCAATACACTATCTGCTCCATGCGCATTAAATTTTGTGCTATGTACTAGAATTTTCCGTGCATGTGCACCATTTATGCGACATTAACTTCAGTCTTTTATTTTAAAATCTGAAATTTCTTTTTAGCTTTAAAGAATTAAGTACACAAAAAAGTTTTAAAAACATTTTCAATGTCGATCAAAGCAAACCAAGATTAATTACGGGCCTTTGCGCCGTTGAAGAAGCGTAGACTGCGGTTGTTTTCCTAATAGAATTGGTCAGCTACCCGCTTTACTTGTAGGTTAGGTGTGTTACATACCTATCGGGCGTTACCTCGTATCGATCTCGTCGTTTACGTTATGTGATCATGTTTTACTAGATTCCTCTAGAAAGCGAATGCGTTGAACTTTGAACCTTCTCTAAACTGAGAAAGGGTATACAAAGAGCCGTTTAACCTATGGGACATTTGGAAGATTCTGTAAGTATACTGTAGTTCAGATCGAAGACACTGATACTGTAATGGTCTTTCAAGTTAAAAGTACAACTGTTATTTTGATCACAATGATCAAAGTATTGGAGTTTTTGTTTTCTTTCTTAATGCGTTATATTCTGTATAAGCGAACCGTAGATCTCGTTGTCGCAACTAAAGTCGTGACTAATTTAAATGAGTTTCTATTTGCCCAAATGTCTCTTAAACCTGGTTTTCTTTTCTGTCATCTGTAATGTATGTAGAATTTCGAGTGTTCTGTTTGAGAAAAATGTGTTCGTGGGTTTGGCCCAGCAGCGAGGCTAACGCAGGTAATCAAGACATTTGAGGTTTAATGGCTTGGCATTAATTAGGACCAGATGGACCGCAGTTGCCTCGAGCATGCCGTCCATCTGTTAGCTCAGGACGACACAAATCCAGCCTTGCCAGAGGTGAGGCTCGAATCCGTGACCCGCTGGGTAACAACTGTCGCCTTAATGAGCGCTGGCAATAGGCTAATAAATACATAAAGTCTTCGCTCCTACATCTAAATCTAGCTGAGTTATTGCTGTACTTTAGTGCTGTACTTGCTCCACAGGTTGTAAACCCGCAATTACAGCAGATCTCATCATGACGAAGTGCCGAAGTCTAAAACACGAGTATTATCTGCAAGTGCTTGTTGTCAGAGCTGTACATGCGGAGGATTATTTAAACTTTGTTATTTGCATGGTTAAGTCATTTCATATACTTATTAATATCGTTTTCTTTCCGTCACCAAAGCTCAAGTTCTCAGACATTTCTTCGGATTACTTTTCTGAATATTTGTGCGTTCTATTACTTGATATCATAAGGGTAGCCTGTCCCTTGACAGAATGATTTATTCAGCCGAGGTGCCCTGTCTGCTCACCACGAGGTGAGCTTACCACTGGGGCCAATGGGACCTGGGAACTCGCAAATGGTAGGGGTGTCCATAACCTGTCTATACAGAGTCTGTTGTGTCACCTGATTTACAAGGTTTCACTTTGGAAGAGTAATCCCTGAAAAGAGAAATAGAAAAGTTAATATCATCCTTTCAATATATTACTTAAAACAAATCATAATTCTATATTTCCAAAGAGGCACTCCGCATTTGGCGAATAAAGCCTCTTCCCTTTCTTATCAGCTTATAAATTCTTACCACAAAAACACATCTTTTTCTTCTCGTCTTTAACACATTCTACAGTCACCACAACTAACTTTAGTCCTCAAAACCTTGTTCAGTCTTTTTAGTGTATTTCTTTACTTTCTCTGTTTCTCATGCCTTAATTACGACGTTACGAACACTCGCTATGCTCACTAAATCTTCTTACGACGCACCAACACGACGACACACACGCACAGCTGTCTCACACTCACTCACTGACTCAGGTGCGTAACTCCACTCTAAAATTCACTGCTCCCTTCTTCTCTGGCCTCCCTATACACTGGAAATAACGTCACACGGATCTTTCTCGAGTTACATACATGCACGCACCGGAAATGACGCAACGGAAGCCTCGTGAACGTTCTCGACCCCCTTTGCTTCTGCCGCTTCAATTATTCAGGGTCACGTGCACAGCAGTCCCGCGAGGCAGCAATTCTTTGCCGGCAAGGCATGTGCATTGAAAGAACTTGACCCCGACCGTTCTTTGTTACGCACCGAACCGGACGTCATAATATGTTAAAGCAGTCATTATTATATTTAATGGCAATTACATATTTCATTAATTAGTTGTTTAAACTTGTTTTTCAAGTAATATAGGAAACTTCATTTTCTGATAAAATATTTCTGAATATTTTGCTGTTTGAGCTGCTTATCAGACAATTTATAAATCATTTGCAGTCTATCTAATGATTCATTCTCTCCATCGGTATGTCTGTCTATCTCTGTCTATTTGTCTTTCCCTCCATTTGTCTGTCTGTCAGCAGCAGAACTCAAAAACGAAGAATCAATTGAATACCAAACTTAGGCTTTAAGTTCCAAAGGTGTGACATGAATATTTTCAATAAAATCACCCTTCCTTGACTACTGTTTACATGGAACACTTTCGAAAAGTTTCATTTTCTAACAAATGGTTTTAAGGATTAAAATACCGCGTGTTTAAGGTGCCAAAAGAAATGTATATCTTAAATTTTCTGTAAACATCAACAGAACTCCCCTTCATTCTGAATGGCTTTTGTATAACTGGTAGACTATAAGCGATAGACAAAATATTACTGGACAAAAATACAGATGTCAGAACACACAATTTATCTATAACGTATTTATTTTAGGGAGTAAAACATTTGAGGTCATTCCTTGTTATATATTTGTATTTTCCAATACTTATATTTTTCTGAAATACGAATACGTTATTCATTATTTTATCTCTTGGCCATATAAAGAGAAAAGAATTTCAAAGTCAACATATAGCTATTAGCTGTGTTATTAAAAAGGTTGACTGTCGCGTAAGCCTATTTCATTCCCAAAATCCTTTTGCGGCTACAAGAAAGTTAGTGATAAGGTAATTTCTGCAAATTGTTACCTCGATCAACATGAAAGAGATATGGATATGTATAACCATTTGTAAAAATAGTTTGTATAAGGGTAGAGAAAGCTATATGAATGTAACACATATTTTTTACTCTATTAGAGCGAAGAGCTTGACCATATTTTCTTCGTAGTGGTCCAAATAAAGTTGAATTTACTTAAAAAATGTAGATCTCGTTAAACCATACAGATTATCTTTTTTGTAACATTTCGGAGATATTCCTTGTTATTTGGCAGAATGTTGCAATACATACAGACCACTTGCAAATGGGAGTTCCTTATACATATTTTTGTCTCTTGGGTGATGCAAACAGAAAGGAATTTTAAAGTCATTATATAGCGATCACTCTTAAAACATTTCACTATCGCTTAAAGGCTACTCTATTTCCTTGTACCTACAAGAAAATTAGCAATAAGATAATTTGTGTGCATGTTTATCTCGATTAACATGAAGTATTAGAGGATGTAAGAATAGTTTGTGCAAGAGTAGGGAAAGTTATGTGAATGCAACGTGCTAGATTCTTTTTTCTTTTGTATTTTAACCCATATATTGACTCTTCCTTTAAGAGTGTTACAAATTTAAATTATTATAGAACGCAAGCTGCATTTGTTCACAATATTGCTTGCCTTCCTATGTCAATGCGTAGCGGTAGTTGCCCCGCCATATTTATGACCTCTGGTGGAGTGTGTTGGAGCAGTATAAAGCTCCCAGGCCCGGCGCCCAGTTGTCCAGGGGCGTTTGGTTATTCGTTTTATTCCCGCTGCTCCATCATCAAAGTGCAGCATCACCCGTAGGAATAGACCATGGCACGAGCTGTGGTGGGAGCTAAACATACTGTTGCATTTACCTGATTGGCTGCTGCAACTAAAGGTAACCTAAAACAGCAAACTACAAAGATATACAAACCAACTACCGAGAGAAACTGTTCAAGCAGGTGAGTGTGTTGTTCACATGCTGGAACATCCAGGTTCAAGTCTCGACTCACCCCTTTGTACAGAAACCACAGGAAGGGTGTTTAAGTTGTACAGGAAATATGTGGGTGGAATCTCTCTCTCAGGGTGTGGTGTTTCTATGTGGAATCAATTCGACGAATCCCTTTTCTGACACCAATATGACAAAATAACAAAAGTCCCGCTCAGATGCTTCTTTCTTACTTTATTTTATTCCAAAACTAAAAGCACAGTAACACAATTCTCTTATACTTATGTTAACACAGTATTTGCTGTTTCGTAATATTACAGCTCACAACTGTATTCTTCACGTAACCTTGACTCACTCCTCTCGCTGTTTTTCTTCAATCATTTCTCTGTGTCTCATACACTATCGCTGACGATACAATCACTCAGCACTCACTTCAGTATTTTCCTTCACCATGCGACGACACACGCAGCTGACACACACTCTCTCTCTCTCACTCACTCAAACTAAGAACTGACTAACTCTTGTCTGCAACTCACACTGCTCATTGCTTCGCCTCCTTATTTAGTGAACATGACGTAAGACGAACCTTTCTCGAACTTCTACAAATACGCCGGCTGCCCGACACTTCTCGGATAGTTGAAAAAAACCTTCACTCCTTCTTATTCTTCTACTTCACGGCTTGGGCGTTCAACCCGTTCCGGCACCAAATTGCTCATGCCATCGTTTCTTTGGTTTCCTTTTACCTTGTGGCCTATAGTTTATAGCTGCTTTGGGTATTCTCTTGTTTGGCATTCTTTCCAAGTGGAACTTCCAATTTTCTTTGTCTTAATTATGTTATTTAATTAATCTACTTTTAATTCTTCGCTTTTGTGTATCCTGCTTTGGATTTCACGAATCTCATTTCTGCCGATTGTATTTTTTGCAGGTGTTGGTTTGTGTTGGTCCATATTTCAGACCCATATTTGACTGTAGGTACTGCCATGCAGCTATGCAGTTATCGATGCAGTTAACGTCCGCCTTAATGTTCCAGTTATGTAATTAAATTTGTTTAGTTTTCCGTATATATCTAGTTCATTGATGTATGATATTTTACACCCATCAAAATTGAATGTTGACACTTGTTCCAGAATGCTGTTGACTCTGCCACTCTAATTGTAGCCACGTGCTCACAACAGTCGCGCGAGGCAGCCTGTTAAGCACGTACAGCCAGTGGGTTGGGGCAGCCCTGTCTTGACTATCTTTATTGTGCGCCGCGGCGGTATCACATTGCATTAATATCCGGGCCCGTGTTTTATATTTTGAGAGCAGTTGGTGAAAACCTCACTAATCGACACTTAAAGACACTTTACATAACAATTCTCTATTCACACTCTGTAAATATGCGTACTGTCTTCCACAAGCATTTTACGAGACCGATGCTGCTTATGTTCAGATCGCTAGTGATTTTCCCTGTGTTTCCTTCAAATAGCCATATAACTTTCTCGTTTCTTATCCCCATCACGTGAGGTTCATTTTTCTCCTATTAGTTGATAAAATTTTCTCAGCATAAATTCGATATCCTGAACAAATATTTCTTTAACACCCCCATACAGTTTTCTCCACACAAGTTGTACATATATGTTCCCGTGATAACTGATGCGAGATCATGATCAAGTACTTCTCACTAAAAGCCGAGGTTTCTGTTATAATCCGGCGTCATACTGTATTTACCGCGCTTGCCCATCTTACAAATGGTTCTACGCACGACTGACTGGTACCGGTTCCTAAGGACATGAATGATTGTACATTTACGTCTGTTAAAACTGATTTAACATATACTGCTAAAATTCATATCAAATCGACACTCACACTCATTTTAATAAAAATTAATAATAACAACAATATTAATAATATAATGATAAACAATAGGTATAATAATTATAATAACAATAATAATAAATAATAATAAAAACAATAACAAATAATAAAATACAGCAAAATTAATAAGAAATGAACAAATACCAATGAAATACCATATTATGTGCCCTCATGTTACTGCACTTTACAATCTGTAATTCGTAATGTTAGACAATAGCAGCATATACAGGAGTAAGTTTATTCCCTGGAAAATAATGATCCTGTAAGTAAAGTGAGACCTTTTCGGTTGTTTGTGCTGTTATTCTCTATCGTATCACGGACTACACATGCTAGTTCAAGACTCCGAAGTGACTCTCATCGCTCGTCTTCGCTGTGAGGCAGAGCGGAGTTCGCATACGCCACTGCTGTCTCTATGACTGGAATTGCAATTGTTTTAACCTACCAAGGGATATTTGCATATGCCAAAGATGTATGACATGGGTCACCTGGTATGTCTGCGGAAGCAATGATACACCGAGAGGGATTGTTTATACGGTAACGTCTAAGGCTAAATTACATGTCTCGAATTTCCTATCCGTCCAATTCACTTCATTTCTCATTTCAGTTACCTTTCATCCTGGTTGGTGTTCCGGGTTTTATGTGCCGGTGGGCTGTTCGGCGTGCATGGCAGGGAATTCACTTTCTGTAAATATTGGTCTTCCAAGTCGGGTAAGATCTACCATTTCCAGGCCCTTCAGGAGATGTGTAAACTAGAAGGGGGGGGGGGGGGGGAATTGTGCGGCTGCCTCCGGGGAGATTCTTTCCCTAGCTCTTGGGGGCTCTGCCCTCTGCTGTTGTCTCTCCTAAGGTCCGTCTGTCCTTAGTATTCTCGGAGACGTCCAGTCAGGGACATATGCCCAAAAGATGTTCTAAAGGACGAGGTGCTAAATCCCCTCTCCAAATTTTGTCGTAGAATGAGGCAACGATACAGCTAGAACTGCTACTTAAGTACTTAAGAATAATTTGTATCTTCTCCATATAATATTTATATCTTGAAGTTTGAATACAATAAAGAATACACTATAATAGCACGAAATCTTACTATATGAACCTGCATCACAAAAAAGCATTCCCAGTTTTTTCGAAAGTTTGTGTCTTGCCAGAAAATGCATTTGAATAATCACATGAAGGCCTTGGGGAAAAACTTTAGTAGGAGAGCAAAATTTCAGTACAATAGGACACAAAACACACGCTTGAACGTCGTGATTTATAACTTTCTTGCTACGTAAAGTAGCTAGGGGAAGTTTTATTTGTTGTTTGTTTTGTTTTGTTTTGGTTCCTCACCAACGTCAGTGGTCATGTCCGTGGCCTTTTATCTTTGGAATGTATTGCTTATAGATAATGCACTAAATTCGTATGCAACAGTTTTGTCTTTGAGCGTTCTACATTAGAAGTACAGTTGTATTAGACCATTCACAAATTATCTGAGGAGAATAGCGCTAGAGAAATCTTGGCTAGAGAACCCGAGGCCCCTCACATGGTTGACAGGTATTCTACCGACTGAGCTAGGGAGCTAGCCCAAGAGAAACCTTTGTATTCCACCTAAAAACATTTTTGAAAAAAGATTCTTATATGGGCGTGTGTGTGAAGAAGACGACCCGCCGCAAACATGAAATACTTTTTAAAAATTTTCGATTTTCTCAAAGATGGCTCAAACAATTTTTATTAAAATCCCGTAGATTTAAAATAGTTTCATGACATATAAAATGTATCTTGTACATCTGGTAAACTGTAAGAGATAAAATCTTACTAAAGATTAAGAAACTGAGTTTGTTACAACATAATTTATGGCGTTAGTGCTAAAACGGTTTATTATGACGGCATAGATCCGACGAAATTACCCTCACTAGTGCCCAAAAGTGAATGACGTAACTACCATGGCAACAAGACAGTAATGACGTCATCACCACCACACCATAATTTTCTCCAATGTATCTGTGGCAAAACCTGCATTTGTCATTCTCGCAAACTTTCGTTTTTCCTTCCACAAAACTTTTCACGTTCTACTTCGTAAACATCTTGATTTTTCTGCAATTAATAAACTCTCAACAATCTTAGCTTCGTTCAAAATATTAAGCGGAATACAATCCATATTTTCAATAGTTTTATAATAAACTTCCGTTTTTCTCTATAAGTGTTGAAACTTGTGTGATACATCTCTGATCATTTTACATTTAGTTACTTTTACGTATTTTAATGCTAGAATCGCATAAAGCGTTCTATAATCTTTTCATCGTGACACTTACAGAAATATACTCGTATCACAATCAGATTATACACTGCTTACATAAATATATATTTTAGGCGAAACCATTTCCAACATATTCCTTGTTGTTGGTTTTGATTTTGAAATAGATACACTTTTCTCAAATAAGAATACAACCAGCTTTAAAACTTTTGATTATCATTTAAAGCCTACTGTATTCTCATATTCTCCTTGCATCTACAAGAAAATTTGCAATAATATAACTTCTATAAATGTTTATCTCGATTAAAATGAAGTAAATAGAAGAATAAGTTTTGTTAGAATAGTTTGTACAAGGGTAGAGAAAGCCATGTGAGTGCAACACAACAGATTTTTACTTTCTCTACTACATATAGTAAGTAGGGGAAGTATTGTATTCGATCCAAAATTTCGATGTCGCGATTTCACCGGAAATATATGTTTTGAAGCCCCCTGAATTTTTTAGAAAAAGGTCCGTGTGTGAGTGTGTGTGTGTGCGCGCGCGCGCTTGTGAACAGCATAAGTCAAAAACGAATGTTAAAATCAAAAAAAGATATTTAACTTTAATATCCTTCAAGCATACGATACCAAGATTATGAAGAAAATTCCTCCACCTAAACAACCCTTTACCTGGAAAAAGTTTCGAAAATTTTGGTTTTCTCAAAAATGGCTCTAACGATTTTCATTAAAATGCCAAATGTTTAAGATATGTTTATGTGAAATGAGATTTATATTTTGAATTTTTTAGCTATAGCTTATGTAATACTGTTTACTCTTGATGACTTTTGTATAACTGATAAACCTAAGAGATAGAACAAATCTTACTGTACAAAAAATGTAGATTTCATTAAAACTTACACGTTATGCCTAAGGGCACTTTTTGTGGAGTGAACTATTTCGCAGACATTCTTTACTTGTGTGAGTTTTACAATATGTACTTAAACATTTCTCAAAAGGAAGATCGTTTTTCACCTTTTATCTCTTAACTGTGAAAACGCTATGGAATTTCAAAGCCAAAAAATGTTTGTGTATCGCTCAAAGCTTACCGTATTGACATATTCCCCTTGCAACGTAAGAACATTAGTAATAAGGAAATTTCTGCAAATGTTTATCTCAACTAACATGAAGATATAGGAATAAAAGTTTGTAAGAATGGTTAGTACAAGAGTAGAGAAAGTCATGTGAGGTTTTCTCACAAGTATGTGAATCTCAAATCGTACAGTAGGCTACAAAAACTTACCTAAGGCGTTGCCATTTAGAGGATGCATAAATTCAGGTGATTCACTTGGTAGAAAGCGTCTGAAGGGCCACAAATGTTTGAGGGTGCGGAAGATCGAAATATTATCATGTAAATAATATCCGCCACTAAAGTCACCCCTCTCCCCACAAGGCAGAAAGATGGCCTTCCTAAGTGAGGAGATTTGCACGCCATTTAACGAACTATTTCTCCAACAGGGTGATCAGTCTTGTTGATACTTCAACCCCCCTCCCGTGGGGTTACAGGCCTCGGCGGGCTCCCATCATGTTCCATGAAATCGTTCCGTAATTCAAACAGGAGCGAGCGAGCGATCGGTCGGAGGGCTTCCTCGCATGTTAGGGTCTTGGCACGCAGGGAGTCTTGCTGCTTTCTCCGGTTTTATATTTAGTCTCGTGCGTGCTGGCCGATGGTGCAATTAATTCATCAGAGGCCGTGCCCAGCCGCCTTAAGGGGGCTATATCTAGTAAACTAGGTATGAATATTCAAGCCGCATCTGCAGACAATCGCTAAACGCCCTAATGCTGCAAATTATCGTCCGCTCATATTGTATTGGGTCTCTGTGCCGTCTGGTCCATCTGTTGGTCATACTGATCGTCCGATCACCTGCGCACTTATATCCCTCGCTCGCTTAATTTGACACATAGCTACACCGTGTTTCACAAACACTTTACTACCCTGCGATTATCCGCCTTCTAACGGCACTCTTTGTATGTTCTAGGCCAAAACAACAATAAACGCTATTAGGACAGCTTAAGAATTCGCGAAAGAAAAGATTCAAACCGTCTCCGAGTTATACAGTGTGATTCACATAAATCTGAACAGCTGTAATGGGCCATAGCCTTTTAACCAATAATATTTCATGTGCAACTTTGGGATAACGATACAGAATTGAGAAATTACATTGTTCGTCTTGACTCACTCAATAACAATTATTATTCATGCAAACAAACTTACTGCTGGTGTTTTTAAAGGTCAATGTGTGTGGGCAATGCTTAAGAGATGGAAGTTGGCAAGTTGGCCATGGTAGTTTAATGGTTAGAGCAGCCGATCGTTAAGCGGAAGATCCGTGGTTCAAATCCCGGTTATGGCATTGAATGTTTCAGTCCTAATTCCACCTCTTATATTCAATGACAGTTGGGCAGGGGATTTATCACCTCGACTGAAAGGCGATCTTTTGTGCCTATGTTCCTGACGGGGCACCCTCGGGGATGATAGATGAGGCAAATGGATTCTAAGGGCGGCCGGAACGTTGCCATGGCAGAGCAATTGGCAGGGTCCCTACATTTTCCCAGTTAGGAGAACCCCGGCAGAGGCTGGCTTTGCTCCCCTCCCACACTCGGCCTTGTACCATCCCATGGGGGGGGGGGGGGAAGAAACTAGTGGCTCACCATCCAATCCGGGGTCGAGATTTGCAGAGCACGTTTGTTCCCCCTGTTGTACAGCTGCCGCGACGCTCGCTGACGCTTCCAACCCTGAATGAAACCTAACGGGATGAAGAGTGAAATGATTTATGTATCGGAATGGAGAGGCAGGGAATACTGAGGATATGTAAATCCTTCCCAGAATTCACCGGGCGACCCGGGAAAACCTCCGAAAAAAAGACATGGGTCAGGAAGGAGAAGGATAAAACTTTGTAAGAATAGAACAAGAGTGGAGAAAGTCATGTGAGCGCAATACATCATATTTTTTTCTCCACGCCAAGTATACAATCATGCCATGAAGGGACTGGGACGCTGACCAAGTTCGAATCTCCAGCACTGCACCACATTCATGACGCCTGGAGTGGCTAGAGGTTGAGGAGACAGCGGCCAGGCGGTAGGCCTTGGTGGTGGAAAGGGCTGCTGCGCAGTGGGGATTGTTAATAATCAAACATTAAGTGCTGTCATTCTTCAAAACTGAATAAGAGAAGTTCGAAACCCATGAAGTAGTTGATATATGGGAGTTCTAAGCTATGACAAGGGTAACTTTTACTTTGTCTGAAAGATTACTTAGGAAGTTGAAAGTTTGTGCATGCGTGAACTCAAGTTTCGTTCATATCCTTCATAATTTATATTACTGTGGCGTTATTAACTACTCTGTATAATGTCGAAATTTGAAACTCTCATTCCAGAGATGACGTCATTACATTCAGCTTGCCTGCTGGAAGTCCGAAGGTCAACTTCTTTTATGTCGCTCAACTGTTACAATCCCAAAAGTGCACATACTGGAAGTACTAATATCCCTTCGGGGAAGGGGGGGGGGTTATATTATGTTGAATGCGTAAGCTGCACTTACTTCTAACGCTCGGCTGCATATGCGTTTGCCTCATTTTCATTAACTACGTTATGCTACAACAACTCTCCCATTTTCCGTGTCACTGCGCATTGTCACTTTCCTACAATATTCATGCACCTTAATTAACGAACACAAACGGACTGCATGAACACTGATGAAAGAGACAAATTGCAGGTCAAGATATCTGGCTACCTGTTAAATGAGCCTTTTTCGCAGAATATACTACCAAATATTTGGAGGTTAAAGTGCTTACACGCATAATACGGGTACTAAAAGTACAGTCCGGTGCACGAAAACATACCGATATGAGGAACAGCTGTTTAGGTTGGTAGTGAATGGCACCACGCCCCCAGTTCAAACCCCTGTCAGCGATAGGAAGGCGTGCTGTTTCGCGATGGCGGAGGCTAACCAGAAGCCCAGACAGTTTAAGATACATTGAAACATATAATTCAGAATGTGTGTTATCGGACTTTGATTATTTTATCAGCGGTTATTGAGGATAGGAACAAACGCCAGATTACCGATCCTTTTCGAATAATGAACCTTTTCAGGTTTGTGTAGATTTCTTGGGAAGGGAATGGGGGATGAGGCAGATTTATCTGTTTTATTATATGTGTATTAACTTGAACTCCACATTGCGCAGATTTATTTCGAAACATGCCATTTCATTACAAAATAATGTACAGCTGTAACTGAAGCTCTATCTACACACACACTGTCGGTGTGGGTGGCTCAGTTGGTTAGACGCTGGCTTACTGATCCCAAGGTCGCGGGTTCAACCCCGGCCCAGGTCGATGGTTTTTAAGTGTGCTTAAAAACGGCAGCTCCATGTCAGTAGATTTACTGGCATGTAAAAGAACTCCTGCGGGACAAACTTCCGGCACACCGGCGACGCTGATGTGATCCTGGCAATTGACAGCGTCATTAAACAACAAAATAACTTTTCCTAACTTTCTATCTACACAAAATATACTGAGCATACAAAAGCATGTTTTCATCACGTAGACAAACATAAGGGGAAAGCACAAGACGATAATGTTCTAGTAATTAATTCACGTGTCCAGTATCCCCGTTCTCGGTATTTCTTCGACCAGTTTGAGGCAGTTCACTCCATATAGTTCCGCAACTCCTGCAGCGCTATATTCTTGTTCAAGAAGCGCAATTACTTTCGGCTTGCTATCCATATCGTTTGCTCACTTCAGATGTCACGCATAGTATAGAGGACAATGTATTCAACAAAACTGTATCGTGTGACCGGCCCCTAGTCCTTCTCCCTGGTTCCCGAAACCGAATACCCAGAGTTATGACATCAAACCAATGAGCGACGGACACAGCCAGGAGATGATGGTGACAATCGTTCCACTCGGGTTAAATTCCTCCTTACCCCTCCCCTTGCATTACGAACCTTGGCCACGCCCCTTGTTCATCGGTCATTGCTTGTGTTAATGAACTTTGATACAAACCAATAAGAGATTGGCACGGCTAAGACTGGTGTGGAACATGACTGGAGAAAAGGTTATGCCAACATTAAATAAAGTAACACGCCAAAAGACACTAACAGCATTAGAAAATTTCCGTGCACCGGACTGTACATGCATGTTTACCAAGCGAGATGGCTCTGCGTTAACCTGTTAGACTCGCATTCTGGAGCTCGTGGGATCGATCCCCTGACCCATGGTTTTTTTCGGAGGTTTTTCCGGGTCGCCAGGCGAATGCTGGGAAAGATTTCCATATCCTCCGAATTTCCTGTCTTTGCATTTCGTTACGTAAATCATTTCATTTCACTCTTCATCCCGTTAGGTTTCTTTCAGGGTTGCCGGGGTGCTTTAATTTAATTTCTTTGTAGTGTTTAACGCTCGCTTTTATTAGTACGGCACCACAGGCGATGACACGGATGATACATGGAATGACAGTGGGGCACCTGTAGAATGAAATGGCGGGGGAAACCGGAGAACCCGGAGAAAACCCGCCCCAGCACCACTTCGTTCACGACAAATACCACATAGGGTTCCCTGGGATCGAACCCGGATCGCTTTGGGAGAAGCGAATGCTCTACCGACTGTCACACACATGCACGCGCGCGCACCCCCCCCCCCTCACACACACACACACACACACACATACACGGACCTTTTTCTAAAAATGCTTTTTTTTTATTCAGTGGGTCTCAAAACATATATTTCCGGTGAAATCTCGACATCGAATTTTTGGGTGAAATACAATACTTCCTCTACTTTACTATACGAAAAGTAAAAATAAAAACGCAATAGTTTAAGTGTTAAATATTACCTTTATAGTCATGACAAGTTATAATACCGAATTTTAAAATTACTCAGATATTTTGTCACTAGTGGTGGTTTCAAGGTAATCTAAATTCTGGAATAAGGCTTGGTAATGCCAGGGTTAGTATCATTGTTGTGCAAGTTGTGACCTCATGGGAAACACTTTTCAATGACATCGGTGAATTTTCTTTGTATACCACTCATACAGTTTGCTATTTTTTTTTTTTTTTTATTTATTTATTTAGAGTCGCTTTAACAATTAAGTCATATCGCGACTATTCTATGGAATACAGCGGTATACAATAAATTTAGTACAATTATTTTACCAAAAACATGAGAATACAATCAAATCAGTACAACAAGTATCTTTCATATTATATTTTCGCATGCAAGCCCGTACCTTTGAGAAATGATAACACCCTTCTGCAGTTGGATGGCGTGTTCAGAGTGGTGGATAAGTCTCCAGTGATGTGATGAAGCTGTCGTTGTGTAGCGTATTGCTTACATTCTGTGAGGAGATGTTTTACTGTGAGGCGGGTGTTGCAGACTTCACATTGTGGTGGCTGGCCTTTGCTGAGGAGGTATGAGTGGGTTAACCTTGTATGACCAATGCGGAGACGTGAGATAATCACCTGCTCTTTCCTGCTAAGAGAATAGACAGGGGAAGAATTGGTGTCTCCTTTCCTTACCATGTGTAGTTTTTCTGGAGGCGATTGATTCCAGGCCTGTTTCCATCTTGTTTTTATTAGTTTGGAGAAGTACTTTGTAATATCACGGTAAGGTACTGCTTGCTGTTCATGTGTGTCTGTTAACCGACTTGCTTCTTTAGCAGCTTTGTCCGCTTCTTCATTGCCCTTAATGCCGCAGTGTGAAGGGACCCAAATGAAAGTAACTATTTTCTTTTTATTTAGAGCAATGGAATAAAGACTGTGGATATCTTGAAGCAGTTGGAGGTCAGTTGAACGATCTCTGAGACTTTGGAGAGAGCTTAATGAATCAGAAATTATAAGAAATTTACTCTCATTAGATTGGATGATGTATGTTAAAGCTTGCTTAAGTGCACAAAGTTCGCAGGAGAATATGGAATAATATTTAGGGAGTTTCAGCTGAAGTTTCTTATCTGGGGTAATTATGGCACATCCATTGTCGCTGTCCGTTTTGGAACCATCAGTGTAGATAAATGTATGGTTAGGGTAGGCATTTGTTATTTCTTGAAACAGCTGTTTATAGCAAGATGCATCTGTATGGGATTTATGGTAAGCTGTAATATTCAAATTTAGTTGAGCAGTTGGTATTCTCCAAGGTGGTAGACAATGAAACTTTCTGGGCATTATGGCAGGAACTTCTATGTTATATTCTTCAATGCATTTGCTTATTTTAGATTTAAATGACATTTCTTTTTGTGAATTAGCCTGTAAACGTTGGTTGGACGTTTCTGGGAGGACGTACTGGTAGATCATTGATTCGGGTCTTGCTAAAGTTTTAAGGGCGAATTTTAGGCTCACATCTGTTCTGCGGACGTTCAATGGTGGTTCGTCGGTTTCCATTGTTAAGGCAGAAACAGGGCTGGTTCTGTAAGCTCCCAAGCATATTCTTAGAGCTGCTGTTTGAATTGTATCTAGTTTCTTTAAAACTGAAGATTTAGCTGTATTGTAGATCTGGGCTCCATAGTCGAGTTTACTTCTAATGAGAGCTTGATACGTTCGTTTGAGGGTACTGAGATCAAAACCCCAGTTTTTGCAGCTTAGGGTTTTTAGTACATTTAATCTTCTGAGGCATTCATTTCTCATATCATCAATGTGATGTTTCCAGCTTAGAGTTGCATCAAAAGTTAAACCTAAAATTTTGATAGTTTTCACTGAGTCGATTAGCTTGTTATCCACGCAGATTGTGGGGTTTGGGACTTTACATGGTGATTTGGAGAAGCATATGCATTTCGATTTATGATATGACAAGTTAAGACCAGCATGATTAGTCCAAGTGTGCAGATTTTCCAGTGTTTCTTGAAGAAGTGTTGCAGTAGTAGAGGGGTTTTTCCCCTTACAAAAGATAGTTAGGTCATCTGCAAATAGTATACCTTTTACAGGTGGTGTAATACTGCTTACTATACTGTTGATAGCTATGAGAAATAGTGTGACACTGATTACTGATCCTTGTGGAACACCTCTATTAATGGATTCTTCTTTTGACATGGTTCCTTTGTAGCGAACTTTAATTTTCCATTCCTGAAGGAAGTTGTCAATAAAGTGATACAAATTACCACGGATACCGATGTTACGTATTGTTTTGAGTATGTAAGCTCGTGAAATTTTATCATACGCTTTCTCTATATCTAGGCTTATTGCCATGAGATGTTGTTTCTGTGTAAATGCAGCTTTTATTTCAGAATCAAGTATTAAAAGATGGTCAGTGGTGGATCGAAACTGGCGGAAACCATTTTGAAGTTCGGTGAAGAACTGCATTTTCTCTAGTTTCCAACGCAATCGGTTATTTATAATTTTTTCAAGTATTTTACACATAGAGCAGGTGAGGGCTATAGGTCTGAAACTTTCAGGTGAAGTAAGATCTTTGTTTGGTTTGGGGATGGGTACTATAGTTGCTGTGCGCCACTGTTTAGGAAAAGTTCTTGAGTTCCATATATAATTAAGGATTTCGTGAAAGTAAACCAGTCCATCTTGCGGTAAGGATTTTAACATTATGTAAGGAATGTTATCCGGCCCAGGGCTGGAGCATTTACTCTTTTCAAGTGCCTCCATGAATTCTGTGAAAGTAATGTTATCATTGTAGTTTTCTTGGTTATTTTCGTCAGGTTGGTAGCAGTGGGTCACCTTGCTTTCGCAAGCTTCTTCTCTTGAGGCCTCTGCAAAAGTATGCGCCAGTATGTTTGCTATGGTTTGGGGGTCAGTACTTGTAGTGTTTGTTGTATAATTGTGGAAAACTATATTATGTGTTCCATCGTAAGATCCCCGTATTTTGCGAATTTTTTGCCATACCACTCGTGACGGGGTTTTTCTGTTTACAGTGGACACGAATGTTAGCCAGGACTCTTTCTTGCTGTGCTTTACTACTTGACGTGCTTTAGCTCTGGCTTTTTGAAACTCGATTTTGTGTGTGGGGGTAGGTTGCCTTTTGTATTTATAATAGGCTTTATTTTTTAATGCTATCGCTGTTTTACATTCTTCGTTCCACCAACATACAGTCTTCCTAGAAACAGGGTATATCCTAGGAATAGTGACCTCGGCGGAATTGAAAATCACTTCTGCAAACGAGTTTACTAGTTTGTCAGTATCTGACTGACTGAAATTCATGGGGGATGTTAGATAGGATAAATTGTCAGAGACGTGTGCTCTGAACTTGTTCCAGTTTGCGCATTTTAAATTCCATCGTGGCTGACAGTTAAAAGTTAAAGGAATGTTATTTGCATTAGTTAATAAAATTGGGAAATGGTCACTGCCATGCAATTGCTTGGCGACTGTCCATTCAAATTTATCTTGGATATCAGGAGTGATTAATGTTAAGTCGATTGCACTGGAAGTACCGTTGGCTGTACTGAAGTGAGTTTGTGAGGTATCGTTAAGCATATTGAGATTTTCGTTGTGCAAGAGCTGCTCCACTATTTTACCTCTTGCGTTGGTATGCTTACAACCCCATATAGTACTATGGCTATTAAAATCGCCCAGTATAATAAATGGTTTAGGAAGTTGTTGTGTTAACTCCTGCAGTGCATGTAAATCAAGTGGGCTTTTATTTGGTAGATATATGTTGCAAATGGAAATAGGTGTAGGAAGGTTTACTCTAGTGGCAATTGCTTCAAGTTCAGTTGTAAGCGGTATTCCCTGATGTTTAATGCTGTCTTTAACGTAGGTTACTACGCCGCCACTAGCATGGAGGCAGTCCTTGCGGTTTTTGTGATATTGAGTATAACCTCGTAATGATGCAACATAGTTTCCTTTGAAGTTAGTTTCTTGAATGCACATAATTGCAGGGTTATGTTTATTGATCAAGAGTTTAAGAAACTCGAAATTGCCATGGAAACCATTAATATTCCATTGAAGTATGTTATTCATATGTTAATTTTGTTTATGGGATAAGGTGTTATATCTATGGCGATTAGTTTTCGGGACACATCGGTTTTGTTCGCTCGGAGGCATTGTTGACCTGATTAATGTATTCCAGCAGCTTTTTTTGAATTTTACTACTTCTGGTCTTTATACTACGCTCTGTATAATAGGGATAGACTTTTTGCATTGTGTTCACTAGAGATTCTAGATCTGAAGTGTATTCCAAAGCTATGGGGACAATGTTTGTTACTCCAACACTGTTTTCCATAAAGCTTTGGAACTGGCTGAAGTTTAGTGCATAATTGTGGGGGTCGGCGTCGATAATATGTTTAATTGGTCTGAGAGATTCAGCTATTGACGAAATAAGGTTTGCTTTCTTAACCTTCTTAGCCTGCTGTGAAGCGAGGAGGTGCCGCGCTTCTTTTCCATAAGCATTATCCTCTGAATCAGTTGTGCTGTTTGATATTGGTCGTTTAGGTCTTGTTTGTGTTTCCATTAGCATAGGTTCTGGGGAATTGTTGCGTTCGTCTTGAAATGGCAGGATGGGCTCAGGGGTAGAAGTGAGGTTAGGTGATTGCTGCTGTTCAGTATCTTTTCCTTTAGGAGGGGAAGGGGAACGGTCCTGGAGGTTTTTGGTAGCGGTAGGCAATTCAGGAAACATGTCTTTGTTTAAGACCTGAGGTGTAGTTTCTTGTATACCGTCAGCTTCACGGCAATTTTTTGCAAAGTGGCCTTCCTGCTTGCAGATGAAGCAGGTAGGGGTATCCGCTGTTAGGTATATCCAATATTTAGTGCCTTCATATAGGATCTGTATGCTTGGAGGTAATTTCTCCACATCATTGGGTGGAATATAAAACTGACGTCTGAAACTAAGGATATGGGAAAGTCCTGGCTCTGAAATGCCAGCTCTTAAGTAGGTAATGTTTGACATTAGTTTAATTCCATATGCATTTAGCTGAGTTTCTATGAGTGAGTTTGGTATAACTGGAAACACATTTGAAAGAACGATTCTTTTGTTTGGAGTAATTAGAGGACGGATCTGAAGAGTAACATTGTTTATATTTATTTTAGGATGTTTGGTAACCAGTGATTCTGCTACTTTAGATGACGTTAGGTATATACATATTCTGGAGTTCGAGATCCGTGAGATAAATTTTATGTTACTTGGTTCAGTTAATTTACTTACTGCGAGAGCGTAGTCTCTGATGGTAAGTCCGTCATGGGAGTCAATGATGATAGCTTCTTCTTTCTTGGGAGAAGTCTGAGTAACTGTAGCATAGCTGGAGTTTCTTGTAGCACTGTTGTTCATGGTGGTTGTGTCGACGTTGTGAGACGGTAGACTGCTGTACTCAGCAGCTGCCATTGCTTCTGATGGTGTACACTAGTTTGCTGTGTGAGGATTTTTAGTAATGTCTTACTAACCCGCTTGTTATACTCGTTTAATTGTTAACATACGAGAAAGCATATTTAGTAGACTCGTTCTACTTATCCGTTATGTACGGTGAGCGTCTTTTGGATTCAGATTATTGATGTGTATCGGAGAACGTTTAAAAGTTGATTTCTTTGCTGTCACGGCCTCCTGTGCTTTTTTCAGTTTGCTATTGTTTTGGCAAGTAGTCATTGCTTTCTCTCGTGATCATGCAAAAATGATGGAATTTCAAAGTTATCACACAGCGAAACTGTTTTTAAAAATCAGACTGTTGCTTTACCAGTTGTATTTTTCTAAGTTTATCGTTAGCAGTATTGTTATAATTGAGCGAGGTGGTGGGTAACGTGGGTGATTCGCATTCAGAAGGTTCCGGGTTCGAAACCCGGTGGCCACGCACTCTGACCATGGAATGTTCGTGGTTTCCCCGGGTTGGTAGGGGAATGCTGTGGTGGTTACTATTATACCAAGTCTTTCTTGTACCTCATTTGCTGCACCCATTTCCTTCATTGTCGTTTGTTTCACAGTTGTAGGACCACGCGACGGTGTTCTGTTTGTAGTAGCTGCGCGGTGGATGTGCGCTCAATTGGGACCACCCAATCAGAACCCTCCTCGATATGGGGCTACCAGGGGAGATTACTGGGGATTAGAGGCTGTTGGGTGGCGTCAGATGCGCTGAACTAGAAATGTTAGGGACCCCGCCCATGCTTGTGTCCCCTGGGTTGGGTCTCTCCCCACATCCCTCTCTCCTAAGGGGCAAGGTAGCATCGCAAAGGGCCGGGTGACCCACGTACGATGCTCTGCCCTGATTGCGGAGGCCCTCAGTGGTTTCTATCTTTACTTCTAGTATTCTTATAATTTCCTAACGGGCTTCGTTATTAAGTTCGGCTCGTAACTATAGTAACAGCGCTTATCTATTAATTAGCTGTAGCGATAAGATTAGAGAATACGTAAGAGAATTCATATGATGGTAATGCAGATTTTGTCTTGATATTGTTACACATCTCATACCTACCTCGGCGACGAACACTAATGATAATTGAAAGAAAACATAATTAGGAAACAAAGTTTGGGAAGGAAGGGTTTCAGACTTAAGTGTTCGGGTTGCCTCCTAGCATTGGTGTACCTCTGTTAGCTTATAGACACATGATTTCTCGATTTGTGGATGAGAAACTGTCTTCATCTAGCACATCTACAATTCTATTTGGGCCACAAAATACCTGAAATAAGTTTTCTTTTCCTTCCACGCCCCTAAAAATCAGCTTGACACAAGTACAAATAGCATGTATTCTAGATTTCTGCTTACAAATGGCTTATCCAAATGGATCGCTTTCACAGCACATCTAGTGCTAGTTTCACTGACCATGATCACCAGAATGCTACATGTATAATAAATCTCTATACGTATAAAGTAAATGCATGAACGTCTATATGTGTGTGTTTTTATCCCTTTAAGCTCCTACTCCATTGCAACGATTTCGAACACATTTGGTAAGGACAAAATATTGTGGAGAAGAAAACGTAAGAGAGAGTGGAAAATGTTCTAAGGAGGAAATATTGAGGATTCCCAGCATGAAAGGGCTTTTTTTTTTCTCAATAAGGGTCAATCCACATCAAATCGCACACGCGTAAAACACGACTTTTTCGTAGAAGGCTCTTTTTTTTTTTTTTTACGAATAATAGACATCAAATAAGGAGACCTGTATATTTTTATTTCCGTATTTTTAAATTACTTGCTTAGTTGTGGCTATTAGAAACTAAGCAATTGCTGCGCGCACCGTAATATAAAATCTTTTGTTACTCTAAGGCCATATAGAGTTGAGAGTTGGGGTTTGACGCACTGGAAAGGTTAAATATAACATTTTTAACAGATTTCGATGAATCATTATTCCACATAAATTTTGGACTGTTTTTTTTTATGGTATAGTTTGTAAAACCAAAAATAGAATTTAAATCGACGTGTTAAAAATATAAAAAAATTACACACGTATTTCCTGACATTTTATCTATAAAATAAGATGTTAAAAACTGTGGAGCATGCACAAATGCATTTGCTACAGTTTTTGTTCTGGAGGCGTGCAAGCGCTCACGGACAACATGAAGTACAGCTGGATTCGTCGTTCTTGGCCCCTGGAGGAAATAAATGTAAAGCTTGAAATGTAAAGCTTGAAAGCGAGTACCAAGCCAGGTGACAGCAGACAGCATGTGAATTGGTGCGCCAGCTTCATATGCTACTCACATAACTTCTTCTTACTAAGGCAGTACAGTCCATGCAAAAAAATGTCTCCACAATGTACCTTCTTTCTGATACTCCTGTGCTATCTTTTGAACTTTTCGATTTTTTTTATATCTCCTGATGTAAGTAGTTCTTCACGTTTAGCTTCTTTCTTCATGTACGCCCATAGATTTGAAACAATTTCTCTGCTCTGACTGTGTAATGTTTTGGTCCCTAATTTATAACGTACAGGTGGCATAATTGATTTACGCTATGATCAATGTCTCCCAAATTCACTATATTCACTCCCTATCGCAAAAATCTGACTATATCTTCAACTGCACGCTGCACTAAAAACCACGTGTGAATTAGCAAGATTGTCTCAGATCATGCAGACATCACTACCTTCCCCCTCCCTCCCCATGATGTGCATGGTTTCATTCACAGAATTATACAATATAAGCTGATGAAAGAGATAAAAGCTATGGATTCGCCTACAGGACTACCAGTCAAGGTCAGGGGCCATGAACGATGGGTCCAGTTATGCTTTAAAATTACACTCCTTCATTCCTATGTCAAAAACTGAAACTAGTGAAACAATTTTCTTTCGAAGAAGGAGGTAGACGAGTGGAAATTTATAGTTTTCTGTTGTATGGAAACATTAGTTTAAAGCGCATGTTTTAAAAACAATTTAAAGATGCTAATAGTGTACATGTATAATAGTGTCAGCTAGCAGTGCTCTCCTTACTGTACTGTTGTAACGTTCATGGAACCTCAAGCAGTGAACAGTTGCCGTAATGGAAAGTGCCAATTGTGCGAGGTTACGGTAGCCGTCATCGCTGCCACACGAGTGTGCTGTACTGATTTCTAAGTTAATTACAACTGCACTATTTGTTCAAAACACCATAAAAAAATTTCAAGAAAATCTGAGATATTAAGATCAACTTTTACCATATTTTGTGCGATTTGACGTGGAATGACTCCTAAGCAAGTAACCTCTAAACTAAGTTCAGTCTTAGGTTTGTCCGCGTCAAAACAAACCCATGTGACCAGTGCACCGTGGTACAACACGGCAGCAATGCGTGCATGGAAGTAGTCCCATCCTAGTAATCTGAGTTTTACAATGAATTTATCATTAAATGATGTAATATTGTACACAAATACTTAAGAGGTTGATTAACGCTGATGTATACTGATAAACAGAGCTACAAGTCCCAACATGCAACTCGTGGAATTACCTGATATCCGAGTATTGTTTACAGCAGCAGTTTCTATTTAGAATCATGGCGGACGGCCGCGGTGAATTTGCTCTTGCGTCTTCGTCGACTTATGCAAAGCATAACGCGGGAAAACCATTGACTAGTGGTGAAATAACAATAGTGTTTAATGTGTATTATAAGTTGTGTGAGAAATATCCAACTGTTCCCGTCAAAGAAGTAGCGAAATTAACTTCTGAGTTCACCGGTTTTTCGAGTACCAGTATAAACAGTGCTCGCAAAGAAAAATAATAATTATGACATGTGCATCGTTTATTTTGTTGTGACTATCAGTCTTATCGTCTCTAGTTACATGTTAGTCACTCTTTAAATTGACGGAATAAGGGATCGTATCCTTTCTGTTAAGTATCGCATGCACTCACCACATGGTTGTGACAGTATTTCTGGCGCGAATGGCGGAAGGATACATTATAACTGTGCACTGGCCACCTGGGTTCAATTTCGCGCGGATCAACCTTAGAATGAATAGATAGTAGTGCAACAGTCTTTCGCGGGCCAAGGTTTACTACCCGGTGCGTCCCCCACTTCTGTCCAGTACAGGTGTAATAATTGGGGTGAATAACTGGAAGATGGGACATGGTCAGTGCACTGAGCCCTTCCATCCGATTATGCGGCCTTCGCGATCTGGGGTCGCTAGTTCTTTAACAAGTAGTTCAGGAACCTAATAAGGATGAGTGCACCCCGTGCCAGATATTCCCCAGCGGGAGAAAAATCCCTACATCGGTAGCGGGGATCGAACCCGGGTCGTCCGCGCCAGAGGCTGTTTTTTCAATGTCTTTTCTAAATAAACATATGCGTTTTTGCCTCTTGTTCAAAGGGCGGTAATGCAAAACTACCCATAATAAAAGACGGGGGTGACAACTGATGTGAGACAATTTGCAGGATTTTCAATCCGACTGGGGATTTTGAAACAAATATTGTTTAACACAAGAATAATAATACCCTGGTGGTGCTGACAAAAGGAATTCTACTAAGAGAAGCAATTCTTCTAATACTTTGTGAAAGAAAAATTACGCACAGCCGTTTCAGGATGTTTAGTAAAGTACAGCGGAGTCGTTGCTAATGGAAAACCTAACTCTGAACTAATTGCGCAGTTGAAGTAAATGTTTAAGTATGTCTCAGGTGCAGGACTCTAATTATAAATCGACTTATATATTTTTTGGGACTGTTAGATTCAAAGCATTTCTCTATGGTTGGAGAAAACATACGAAAGCTGTGATATATGTTTGTTTCTGAGACACTAGAAATATATAGGTATATTGGTTGCATCAGCTGCAAAATCCCCATTTTATTACCGTTTGCAAGTGTATCCAATATTAAATGAATAATTCACAGTAGAACGTATTTGACTTTGAACTCAATATCAGTTTGTTTTTGCGGACAAATAAACAAAAGTCAATGGTTCTGCTCTTAAACAAGAACGGGATGGGAAACGTAAACAAAACTACATTCATTGTAAATAGTGTTTCATGAAATTAAATATTAATGCACGTACGCAGAGTGCTAATCCGTTGCTAATATATTCCATATACATAATTCTCTCAAAAAGCAACCAAGTCCTAAATTTCATATGTTGTAAACGTATTAACGCAACGCGGGAAAATAAGGTTTAGCTGCAAAAATGCAACGTACACAGTCAAAACAAAGAGGTTAATATAATTGACCCTATTTCAACTGGGATAAAAAGAAATGTAAAACTAAACTCGCAGCTATCAGGATTCGGTTAGAAATCAGCTACTGCTCTGGAAACGTTAGAAATACTAGTTTCACACTCTGTACTTGATAACCTGTGAGCTTAATTATTATTAACGTAAGAGTAATCATCATTAACATGCTGAGTTTCCACGTTTTCAAACGATTTCTGTGTGAATAAGTTCTATTTATGAACAAATGTTAGAATTAAAGAATAAATATACAACCACGTGTTCGCCATTGCTCCCTTTACCATTTATTCTTAACAGAGAAGTGCTATATTACACCCAAAACTCCAATACAAATTCGACACTGAAAATGACTGTTTTGAGGTCTCCTGAACATAAAAAAGTGTTTTAACAGAGCGTATGTATGTTCTGTGTGATAATTATGTCTATACAGGATGTTATGTGTATAATTGCAAATATCTTGACAAATGGTACGGTAATATGTATCCACTTTGTTGTGTTACTTGTGTTTGTCTTTGTCTAACGATTTTCCCACAGTGACATAGTTTGCTACGTGATTTTTTTGCATGGTCCTAACTGCTCCGCGAATCGAACAACGCCTGAGAGATAGTTCTATATCTTCAACGCACAACCTACGGGCCTAGATAATTTGACGTCATTGGTTTACTACTCTTAGTAATTAAAACTATACGTCCGCAAATAAATAATATTGACGTAATACTGTCCATTACCTGTCCTTATTACCAATACAAATTTGTACTTGCACTCCTGTCAGCGTGTATGATAGACAGGCAACCAGTTATTGCACTTAATCCAAAATTCGTACAGATTTATAAATTTATATTACACATTTCTGATTTTGATATTTTATGTATACATGGTTCATACAACCAAAATAACTTTTTTCGATTTACCTTACGTCTCTTTAACTACGTGTTTATATCAAGACGGAACTTCACTTTTTCTTCACTATCTCTTAATTACTTCGTTCAACCTTCACCCAGAGTTCACTTCTGCAGTAATGTGAACTAATTCTACTATTCACTGCACTTATATCACGACCTAACGAAGTATGCAGCAGGACATAATAACGTAACGAAATACGCCCTCCGTAGCCTCTTCTTCCGGATGGTACACTCGCTGGGAAGTCGGATTCATACGTGCAATAACAGCACTCACCACAGACATCACCACAGACGTCAGCATCTCGCTCCGTGAGACCAACCTGCATACCCAATGATGTGTGTGCGTAGAGGAGAGGGACACCTCGACCCAACATGGATCTATTGCGGGCTACCACTCCCCAGGGGGAAAGGATGAGGTGAAGTGAGACTGGAGGCTTGTCAGAGAGTGGAGCCAACGAGCCCAAAGACGCACAGGAGTCCCTAACAGTTACAGATATTCACACCTGGGGCACAAGCTAAGGGTTTCTTCTTCTCAAAGAGAGGGGCGACGAGGCAACCCTTGCGGACAGAGCAGCAACTTCCAGGGAGGACCAGGGAAGAGGTTCAAGCAACAATGGCATCTGTCCGCTTTCCCGGAACGTCCCGCGCTTCCAACCATTCCTTAAACCTGACGAGAGGAAAATGAGAAATGAAGGAAAAGAAATCCGTGTAGAGGACATTAACGCACCCGAGCATGCGCCTAAGTGACATGGAGAAGCAGCGGAGAAATCCATGTCAGAGTGCGCGGCCACGGGGATCCAACCGGCGGCCTACCGAATGTGGGCCACAGGCGTTACCACCTAGGCTATCGTGGTCGGCACCCAGTGACGCGCTTCGCCATAGTGCTCTCTTTTATAGCTGTAGGTACCTTTCATAGCATTCGGGAATTAAAACAACCAAAATGATCTATTTCTCTCGCGATTGTGCTTACTGTATTTACGATTGGCAAGAGTTATCTTGTTTACTATTCCGACTGCCCGGCGCAAAACTCCCGATAGCCTTGCGTAATAGCCGCTGCTCAAGTCACAGAACTTTCCTGTACTAGTAACCGGTTTTTAAGACAGGGGTTCCCGATCTGAAGCTTACATGTGAGACCACAAATTCCTCTTCAAGCTTGTTAGCCCCGCAACGAGGAGGACAAGCTAGCGTGCTCGTGTACATGCACTCAGCACATAATTAATGGTCACTAAATACGTGTTCCTTCAAGTCTGCCAGGTTTCACTGGAGCTGTTCTGACTGCTGTATGTATGTATGTCGCTGTATGTTTGTATACTTCATGCATTGCACTTTAGCTTGTGAGCGACGTAAACAGCAGGAAAATAAATAAATCAACCGTAAACAAGATAGAACAGAAATGAAGTTATGAGCATATATTTTAATGAAAGACTCAAATCCAGCATGAGAATTTTTTTCATGCTTTTATGAGCACTCAATATTTTGGGGTGATTTCCAGCGTGAAAAAAGGGGAAATACCGAACTGCTGAACGAATTTAACAATTCAGCTCACTATTCGTGTAAAATAGCAACCAGAAGTATATATTTTGTTGATTCTAATGTTCTCAAATGATTTCATTGCATATTATATTTTCAATCACTTTTACATCTGTTATAGATACCTTATATCTTAATTATAATATAATTACATTATCTTTGGAAGATAAACGAGACTGAAAATTCAGATCCTTTTTATACAAATAAAATATTTTATTTTGGTACTACCTTTCCAAACGTTTTCTATACACGGGTTGTAGTATAGGGGTAAATAGTTTATCGGCACTTCCCAAGAATTCAATATGGCCGACATTACACCAAACTGTGGTGAACATTACACCAAAAAACAATACTGCCAACCTACATAATAGAAGCGTTATTTCTAACGTCAAATACCACAGGGTTAAAGTAACATGCTTTCAAACGATAATAATTAATGCTTGAACATCTTTAACACCCAACCCTGATGAAAAATCTTGTTCCACAACAATACTTGGATAGCATCGCTTTCAAATTGTAAATATCGTGATATATTTAATGCTTTACTGTATTGAGAACACGAAAATAACAATACATTAACTATAACTAATATAATGAGCTAAAATAATTCAAGACAAAACCACGCAAACACAAGCAATACTCTACTTTAGTACTAACCGTTCTTACAAACTCTTATTACTATATCTTCGTGTTAGTTGAGATAAACATTTGCAGAAATTATCTTATTGCTTGTTTTCTTGCATGTGCAACGGAAATGTGGGAATACAATTAGCTTTGAGCGATAGTCAAATCTTTAAAAGCTTTCAAATTCCATTCTCTTTGCACGCAAAAGGGAGAAATTGTCTTCAAAAACTTCGTGTCGCATTCTTAAAAGATGCTAAACTTAAATACCAACTTTGGTTTTGAACATACTTTTCGCTTTTGAGTTATACTGTCCACAGACGGACACACACAGACACCTACAGAGAGACACACACACACACACACACACACACACACACACACACACACACACACACACACACACACACACACAAGGACGTTTTTCTAATAATGCTTTTTTTGATTGAGGGGGCCTCCGGTGAAATCTCGACATCAAATGTTTGGGTGGAGTACAAAATTTCCTCTACTTACTAACGTAGTAGAGAAAGTAAGAGGACAATACGAATGACTTTCCATTTGAGAAGAGTATACGTATTCGAAGACTCAAAGCAATAACAAGTAATAGGTATCTTGGAAATGGTTAACTCCGGAACAAACACACAAATTATGTGTTTTAAAGAGGTCTGCATTTTTTTTACAATGGATTTTTTACTATTTCTTGAAGTTTATCAGTCATGTGAGAGACATTCACAAAGAAGGATATTTCTCTACCTTTTCCCATAAGAGCAAGATGTGCGTTTCATTTGTCTTGCAAAGATATCAAACATGGTATTTGATCGATTTTTCGCTGTTCAATGACACACATAGAAATGACCTTTTTCTAAAACTCCTATAATTGTTTTTCCCTTAAGGGCTATACCCTTCATGTGAAAGCAATGAACATTTTAAAATCTAACTGTTTATTCATAGAAAAGGTTTTTATGCCATTTTACTATGCAGCGTATTACATTTACATGGTTTTCTTCACTCGCTTTTCTTGTAACACATTCATATGTTCTTCCCTGCTTACTCTTAAAAATACATACAGTTTTCTATAACTGAAATAGAAATGCAATATATTGCATTCACACTTTTTTCGACTACGTTTTCTTCCTGTGGTATTTGTGGTTGTCCAACAGTACATTCACATGGTGTCCTCTCAGTACTTGTATTTATTTGTTTAGTTTATCTTTTATTCGTTATAATATCCTAAAAATTTTCACTAAATATTTGTTTAACTATGTTAAGTAATATTTTTTAAGTGTCTCCAAAGAAACATAGGTCTATTGGGCAAGTGTAACCTAATTCCGAAAGTTTTAGGAATAAATTATCAAACCTCGGGAACGCCGGGTATTTCAGCTAGTAAAAGATATATATTGCTTTTATATTATTGCTATTATATTATTGCTATTATTATTAACCTTACATCCACGTTTACTGGAGCAAAGCAACGGTCTTACTGAACAGTACTGTAGGGTGATGGATATATAAGTTGAACGTACCTGCGGTTCAAACTCCATAAGGGAAAAATTAGTATTTTTAAATGTTTTCTGAAATTAATTTCAATAGAAACCTGCAGGTTTTGTCCCTTGGGTGATACTACTTTTGTTAACGGTTTAGCATCATTATCATCATCATCATCATCATCATCGATCTGTTGGCAGGCTGAGAGCAGGCCGAGGTGTGTCATACTGTACCTGCCCTTTTAGGGCTTAACCACTTTCATAACAGTGTGTGGGGTTTTGCAGGGTGACGGGTGCGAGTGAGTTTGGAGGCTGAAGTGAGGTAGCAATTTCTGCTCCTCAAGGGCTGCCAGTCAGGGAGCAATTGTCGTTGGGTAGCTCTGGAGTGTGGAACCAAATATGGGTGGTTTTAATTTTGAATATAGAAATTCAAAATTCTCTTGGAAGGACTGTATGGGAGCTCAGCTTGGCTGCTGGTGGATTAGCTCCACTGTTACCAGACATGTCCGCATGCCATGCGAGGAAGCCGTGAAGCACGTGTGCAGTCTCTGGGGTTATAATCCCCAAGTGAGCTAACCAGGGCGATCCGATGTTGTGGCAATGGGTCGTAAATTTTTTTAACCTAATTTCACTCTCTACATACGGAAGAGATGAGGCTTCGTTTTGTAGACTGGAGGGGCATCTGCGGTATACAGAAGACTCCTATTCTGTAGACTCTGCAGAAGCAGGAGGTATGAATCTGGGGCCAGATCTCCCAGGCGTACAGCAGGTCGGGAATTAGGAGGGCACGAAAAGGCGTAGCTTCAAGGGAACAAGCATCCCGAACCTTAGCATGGGGTACAACGAGGCTGTTATCCCGCTGCCCCGATGCGTCAGGTCGCGGATGTGCTCCCCGAAAGTCAGACCCTTATCGAGCCTCACTTTCAGGCAGGTGACGGTATTCGTCCATTCTATCCTTCTTCTGAGAGAGGTAAATGTGGGCGGTTTAGCATATGTGCCGTAAATTCAACCCCCCCTGGTCCATTCTACCTCTTACCCACCAGGCATTTACTGGAAGTCAGGAGAGCAATGATTGTGGTTCTGTTTACTACCGTTTCCCTCATTGTTGATAGCCATGCTAAGCAGTCTGCTAAACATTACCAGAGTATGCATGAAGTGCTTAACAATAGAGGAAGATTTCCTTAAGTGAGTCAACATACTGTATGTAGAGTAAACAGAGGCTATATATGCTTAATGTGGTGGATAAGTATTACATTATTATACAGTCACTAGACCGAGTATGGCTGCTTTTAAAACTGAAGGCTGAGAAACAGTGTAGCAAACCCCTGCGCAAATACCTAACTTCATGCTGCACTGCATTATTTAGTAACATTCACAGGAACCAGTGAATAACATTTGTTCATTGCGAATACTTAGCCATCTTTAACTCTATCAACTAAAATGACTGGATTATACGTATTTATCAAAAAGAGCATGCGTGGGTATGTGCTACAACTCTACATTAGACGACCAGTAAAAGAACCTCAAGCCTGACAAACAGACTTCTAGTCAAAATTAACCAGTCTTTCACGCCCAATATAAAATAATTATCGGAAGATAAAGAGCGCACATAAAGAAAGCAAAAATAAGACAACTTGTTAAGTCTGCTTCATTCTGAATGACTTTTGCATAAACCGTAAGAAATAGACAGCATCGTACTACACCATTTGAATTTATGTTTTTCTGTTACTATTTTCGCGATATTCTCTGTTATTACTTTGAAATATTTTTCTCAAATAAGAGGTCGTTATTATTTTATATATGATGAGTGTAACAGACATGTCCTATTGTCAATAGAGAAACGTTTCGCTGAAAAAATTCCTTATGTTTGTAAATTATAACTACAATGTTATTATGCATTTATTTATGATCTTCATTAAACTATATTCTAGCAAGTAACAATTTGTATTTTCATGAAATTCCCTTAATTAAACTAATTAAGTCAAACAACACTTCCACGTCAAACTATCACTTCTTGTTAAACTTACTAAACAAAAAATAACCTTCAAGTGAGTCTGTTTGAACCTAAGACTTTCATCACTGTAAACATATGCGCACACTGTTGAATAACCTTGTTTTGTAAGAATAGTTTATCGAAACGTGGGTAGAAAAATCTGATGCATTGCTCTCACATGACTTTCTATAATCTTATACTTACAAACTCTTATTCTTCTATCTTCTTCGTGCTAGTTGAGATAAACATTTACAGAAATTATGCTATTATTTTCTTGTAGGTGCAAGAGGAATATGGGAATACAGTAGGCTTTGAGCGATACTCATAACTTTTAAAGCTTTCAAATTCCGTTCTCTTTGCACGGTTAACATATAAAACATTAATAGCGATGTAATTTGACAGAATTATGTTCTCCAAAACTTGCATTCTGCATTTTCTCTAGTGAACTGTTTGCTATACGTTTCGCCATGGATTATATATCAAAGAATGGAGACTTCAAATCATTCATTGTATACACAGATTCCCTTAGTGCATTAATGGCTATACAACAACGATCTCCTTGCCACACCTTGGTAAGGGAGATACGTGAATTATACAGTGAGCTTATTTCATCAGGTAAACAACTGATCTTGGCATGGATACCATCTCACTGTAACATACCAGGAAATGATCTTGCTGACACTGCCGCAAAAGAAGCTACCAAGCATCCACCAAACTTACCAGGTCTTAAGCTACCAGATGAAGACTATTTACGGCATCTTAAAACAACTATCCTACACCGATGGAAGACAAATTGGACAACTACATCCAACAGCAAACTGCATGATATCTGTCCAATACCTAACCTGTCCACAACAATTAGAACACTAACCCGGCGAGACCAGGTGCTATTAACCCGATTATGCATTGGGCACACTGCGCTTACTCGCTCCTACATTCTGTCCCGTGAACTTCCTCCTAAATGTACTCTGTGTGATTCTACTCTTACCGTTCAGCATCTGCTCACTGTTTGCCCAAGATACACTCACCAGCGACTTCAGTATGGAGTTCCTGAGAACCTTCAGCTAGCTTTGGGTGATCAACAATATCACAAGAAAATCGTCAAGTTCATCAAGGCATGGAAAGTTAATGTTTAAATTCAATGTAAACTTCATGATTTGTTTCCTCCTTTTTTTCTCAATGTTTAGTCGCGATATGACTTTTATGTTAAAGCGACTTCAAATAATAAATAAATTTAAAAAAACTTGCAGAAATAACAAGGAATATCTCCGAAATTGGTCACTCTACAAAAAAAAAAAAAAAAAAATCAGACATAAATTACGTGTTTTAGCAAGATCTACATTTTTGTATAGTAAGATTTGCTCTATCTCTTACGGTTTATTGGTTATGCAAAAGTCATCGAGAGAAAGCAGGGGCTGTAGCCAGAAAATTCATGATATACCTTTATTTGTCATAAAAATATCTCAAGCATATGTCATTTCAATCAAAATCATTACAGCTAGTTTCAAGAAAATAAAAATTTTCTACAAAGTTTCCATGTAAAGGGTAGTTTAGGGTGGAGGAATTTTCTTCAACATCTTCGTGTCGTATTCTTGAAAGACATTAAACTTAAATACCAACTTTGGTTGTTAACCGATTTTCGTTTTGAGTGATACTGTCCATAGACTGACAGACACACATGGATGCATTTCTAAAAACGCTTTTTTCTTTGGATTCAGGGGGCCTCAAAACATATATTTTCGGTGAAATGTCTACATGGAATTTTTGGGTAGAGTACAATGCTTCCTCTACTTTACTATACGTAGTGAGTGGAGTGTAACACATGAAATGTTTAACATGAGTTTCATCACAGCCCTACAACCAAAGTAGTTAATAGAATAAGCGCCTATGTTCCAGGGCACGTCGATGGATGGGCTTGTGTTGTACGCACATACGGCCTGTTATATTTCTTCGCATCTTCTGTCAGGCAATTAAATGTATGGCCTGCAGCTATCCATTACAACGCTACATAGGTCAGTGACATGATGACAGCACTACGATGCAATATGATCCGCATTAAGCACGGGCATCGCCTTAGATTACATCGGCAAACACAAACAGCCATATTAGAACCCAAACATCCGAGGAGCAATACGCCCGGGAATCTACATTACCAACCTGCCCACTGTTTATGAATGCCCACCATATTAAGTTAATGTACCGAGCTTATTAGGAGATTATGATATCTGACACTAGTACAGTGGTGTTGAGCTATGACTTCTCCTCTCACACAAGCCTTTCATTTTGATTTTTACTACTACGTGCTTACCATTAACAACTAAGCAATGTGATGCCGGCAGGAGATCATGGGTTCGAACTCCGCGACCGGCCTTTCTCACCCATGATCTCTTTATATTTTTCTTGCTCTACTATGGATAGCAAGTAGCGGAAGTGCTGTACTCGAACCAAAAACTCGAGTGTTGAGATTTCACCAAAAATATTATGTACTGAGGCCACCTGAATAAAAAAGCATTGCGTGTCTGTGAGCAGCATAACTCAAAAACGAAAAGTCGGTTAAAATCCAAAGTTGGTGTCTAAGTTTAATATCTTTCAAGGATGTGACACGAAGATTTTGAAGAAAATTCCTGCACAGTAAACCACCCTTTACATTGAAAATTTTGATTTTCTCAACAATGACTCTAACGACTTTGATTAACATACCATATGTTTACGATATTGTACGGCAAATTAAATGTATATTTTGAATTTTCTGACTATGGGCCATGTGGTCTGCTTAATCCTGATGACTTTTGCATAATTGATTAACCGCAATAGATCACATCTTACTGTACAAAAATATAGATCTCGTTAAAATACAAAGTTATGTCCAAATGCATTTGTCATGGAGTGATACATTTCGAACATATTTCTTGTTATTTGTGCGAGTTTTGCAATTCTTAAACTTTTCTCAAATGTAAGGTCGTTATTTACTTTCT
This sequence comes from Tenodera sinensis, assembly GCA_030765045.1. Taxonomy (NCBI): domain Eukaryota; kingdom Metazoa; phylum Arthropoda; class Insecta; order Mantodea; family Mantidae; genus Tenodera; species Tenodera sinensis. The sequence continues at coordinate 46,941,266 of CM060971.1, read as the reverse complement.
CGTCTCTTGGCCGTACAAAGAGAACATAATTTCAAAGCCTTCATATAGTGACCAGTTTTAAAACATTTGACTATCGCTCAAAGCTGTATTCCCACATTCTCCTTGCACCTACAACATTAACAAGAAGTTAATTTCTGGAAATGTTTATCTCAATTAACATGAAGATAGAGGAATAAATGTTTGTAAAAATAATTAGTACAAGAGTAGACAAACTCATGTGAGTGGAGCACATCAGATTTTTATGGGTTTATTTCATGCGGGGTCTTAGAATCCTTTAAGTTATTATTGTTAGATTTCAGTTGTTTTCCAGTTGTTTTATACAGCGGATCTTATTGTATGTACAGAATGGCGAATGGCCAATATCTGCGTAGTGGTTTATAATCAAGTTCATTTATGTATTTATATGGCCATAGCGGTGTTAGGTTACTATCTCTTCGATTTCCCTGCAGTTAACATGGGAGCAGTGCGTGATTCAGTAGACACTCGCATTATCAGCAGTGTTCTGTTTATTACAAGGAAGAAACGGAGACGTTACTCCCATCATCAATTTCCGTGGCGCCACTTGAGCAGATTCTAGCAAGGTCATTCGCCACGTACAAAAAAAGCTCTCTATATGTGAGTTTGCGTGGGTGCAAACACGTAATATTTTATAGTGTCATCCGGGATATGTAGCAAATTTCGATTAGTATTCCAAATTTATATTGTTCCTCCGAAGTTTTTATAGTTAAATTAGCTCACTTAACTGCGTTACGTCCGATGATTTCTGATAATTCGCTGAACTGGGAGCATGAGAATCTTCTGCAGGCCACAGCAAATGAAGTAGCTGGAAAATTATTTAAATAATTCTACTCACAAGTTTTCAAAAAAATTTATACTTTTCAGCGAAGTTCTAAATCTGAGTTCTCACAAATTATATATTCTTTAACAAAAATGTTGCACCTTCTTCTCCCAGGATTATTTAGACTAAATATTTTTCAGCATCTTTCATTTTTTTCTTTTGCTTTACCTGTTTACCCTTCTCTTACTAAGGACTTACACCGCCTAGGACTTACAAGCCACTGCCTAGGGTCAGACGCCTGTCAGGGAGCGGAGACTGTAGCAGTATCCATTCTCGACATCCGGACACTTGTCCAAAATCTGGAAAAACCTCTTTCCGTTCTGGCGATGTGATTGTTGTCACGAGTTCACAACAGTCGCGCGAGGCAGCCTGACCTTAACCGCATGAGATACACACACCGCCACTGGGGTGGCATCCCGGTCTCGAGTGTCCTTTGTCGTGTCCCGCGGCCGGCGTCACATTATTCTTATTGGCAGTGTTATACCCTTGTGCTTACACCTTTCAAACTATATGCTTTAGCAAAGGGTACAAGAGAATAATTATAAAGACGCCAATGTTTTCCGCCTTCAAATGCCACCAGTAGAATAATGCGCACTTCCATAGAAGGTATCCTTTCACCTTCGTCACCGCAAAGAGATCCCTTTAAACTGGATGCAACCTGATAAAGGTATAAAAAAGTAAAGCTAAAGAATCTAAAATGTCTAAATATAGAAGGATAAACGTTGTAAAATTGTGCAAAATTGATTTAAAAATAGAAATGTAATAAGAAAAAATTCATTCTCCCTATCAAGTGTTTCCACAAAGTCATTCTTGATCTTTTTTTCAAAGGAAGCATTGTTTTATTCGATGTATAATTTTAGCAAGGTTACAGGTCCTGTAGGCATGCCAGCAACTGTTAGCTCTGGACCGTACAGCTCAGTATAGAGGGGAGGGTAGGAGAAAAAGACTACCTCACCTCACCCCAGGTCGAGAGTTCGTGCGTGTGACCTAGGTAAGCAGGAGTAGATGGAAAGTTTTTCACGTCTATCATCTTCATAAGTATTTTTGGCCTCGATCACGCGAACCGGCTTGCTCAAAAGTTATGCTTTTTCCTCCGATCAGTTATAATTTAACTCGTTATCGCACTAACTAAAATGTGAGTATTCAATGAAATAAATTTTCCCTTGTCACGTGCTATTCAGGTAGGACCATTTTTCTTCGCAATTTGCAGCACAATAAGACGAACAGCTTTCTATGTTTTATTGCTCCAATGTTATCGTTGCAGCAGGGACACAAATTAGCATAAATTTCCCATAAAACTGTCTACTTCATGCTCTTATTTGTAGTTAAATTGTTATCTTGAGTGTGTAATTACACATACATAGCCTCTGTGACACACAAATTACACATAAATAAAAAAATTGTGTACAACATTTTGAAGAACGCAACCACAATATTCGCCGCTGAATTTTCGACGTTTCTAAAAAGAAATCCATAACTCCCATAGATGCTGCTGTATATACTTTGTTTCACTTCTTCCAGGGTATACATTTGGTGGTTTTTAATTTATTCCGGAGGGAGAGGTCCCGAGGGACCGGGAGCAACAGATCCTTTCTAATAACTCTGTCATTCTGAAACGCACTTTCAATTTCTCTCAATGAAATATTCGCTGTATGAGCTGTCTTGTTGAAGAAAAGCTAATTCTCAAAATGAGATACTAAAGTGAATTCGCATATGGCGAGCATCAACTGTGGTCTCGAAAAAATCTGATACTCTAATTCTTTCTACCCTCTAGAGCATCACCTTTCGGGAAATCTCACTTTAAAATAACTGAACTTGAGTTGTGTCGAAATTATTGACTATTTGATTAATAATTTTATAAAAAATATCTGATGTATTACACCCCTATGATTTTGTTTACTCGTGTACAAACTATTCTCACAGACGTCTAGTTCTGTATAAGGAAATAAACTTGTATATAAATGTTTCACTCCACAAAAAATGTATTTAACATAAATTGTCCGATTTAACGAGATCTACATTTTTTGTGCAGTAAGATTTTGTTTATCTCTTACGTTTTTCACTTGCATAAAAGAATATTTTAGGCTAGTCCCAGAAAATCAAGTCTCACTCTTCTGACATTTCATACTAGTTCTCACTTTCTTGACATTTACTGCATTTTTTACCGGCCGGGAGGGCTCGGGGCGCTGACCACGTCCCACCCTCCAATACTGCACCTCACCAATGACGCCTGTAGTGGGCAGAGGTGGGGGACGCAGCGGCTGGGCGGTAGGCCTTGGCCCCTTGTGGGCTGTCACGCCGGGCTTTAGTTTAGTTTTACTGCATTTTTCACTGTCACTTTCATATTCAGATACGTCCCATCTTCTCTGGCACTTGGTCAAGTTGAGTGTTTTGGTTGCTGAGCAGATGTTGGTGGTTTGCGGTTCCTCGCCATCCTGGTTCACGTTCTGCCAGTGTTCCTCTTCATTTTGTCCGCCCAACTCGCCCTCCGTCTTTCCGCCCGCCCCTCTCCTTCTCTTGGGTAACACATCGTTACTATATTTGTCCAACTATTGTTGTTGAACCCTACTGTGTGACCGACCTTTGTCTCTATTCTATACGTCACTGTGTGTTTGTGACTGACGTTGCATGGAACAGGGTGAACTTGTATTTAAAAACTATGGAAAGCAAAAAGAAATATTTATGAAATCTGATGCTGTTTTACTACCTTAAGGGCAAAACCACCTCACAATGCCGGCAGAAAATTTGCAGTAACAAACCGAGCATGCCAAAAGTGGTTTGGTCGATTTCGAACTGGAAATTTCTTTCTAAAACAGAAAGCTTGACAACTATTCTGTGTAGCTGTGCTGCGGATGAGGAGTTCCCAGGCGTTCTTAGTGATTGAACCGTAACGAGAAAGGAACGTATGAGACAACCATATAGATCCTCACAACTAGTACCCACGAATACCCTGGGAGAAGAATCGCATACTTCACCACTATAGAAGCCGGCAACAGTTTCGTTATTGGTGACGGCATCAAAAGTAGCACTGAATTATAATTCAAATGAATCAAACGCATGCAACGAGCCATAATTCGTAAAAAATTAAATTACTTTTACTACTCCCAGATCCAATGAACAAAGTCGCTCATAAGTTTTTTTAGGTTCCGTGAGCGATATGCTTCACTAAAACAAATCACGTTACCGAAGTTCATAGGACCATTAAAGGCATCAACAGTGAAATTTCCCATTAGCCTCTCCTACCAACTGTCATTTCAAACTACCAATGAATGGCTTTACTTATCACAGGTCATTTGAAACCTCCAATAATTAATAGCTTCAAACATACAGCCGCTCTCCGAAAATTAGAATTTGAACCTGAGGCACGAAATTCGACTTCCGTACCGCGTACACTAACAAGAAGAAAAAAATCATCCATTAAGTCAAAATGATAAAGCAGCTAGAGCTCTGTTTTGAATTATAAATCGCACTACTTGTTTCCGAAGTGGAATACGTTGTTCTGTTGTGTGTTCTGGATTGTACAATTAAGATACTGTAAGTTTGTTAAGTTATTTTTCATGTGTTGGTATTAAAATCTAATGAGTTGCTCTCGCATGGCTTTCTCCACTCCTGTATTCTTACAAACTGTTATTCTTTCACTTACTCAATGCTAATCGAGGTAAACATTTACACAATTTGTCTTGTTCTTCTTCTCCTTCACGGATTACGCTAACAATCTGTTCCGGCATAACTGACCACCTAATTCTCGGGCGTCCTATACTTCTTTTCCCTCGGAGTAATGGGCAATTTTGGTATCTTGCCAGCATCAATTCTGTTTACATTTTTGTATCAGTTTCTTTGATATTCATTGGTCTTGTCTTCTATTGGCAATATATTGAGTTCTTCTGGTATGCGCCATTTCGTATGTTCCATTTTACTGCATCTTTTCACCCCCCCCCCCCCCCTTCCCCTCATCGCAACTGTCTGAATTTTCCTTCTATCATTCTGTCGCATTACCCAGCTTCAAAGTTTGGCATAATTCTAGATGTTCCATATTCATAATTTCTTCTCTGCTACACAAAAATGTAATTTTCATTAAAGCATACAATTTATATTAAGCAAATTCTTTTGCGATGTTAACTATGTATTTTAAAAATAGTTATTCGTTTGTAATTTAAAATAGTTCTATTCTTCTGAAACAGAATTAGGATAGTGGGTATTCATTCTCTCTCTCTTTTTCTGTCTGTTTCTTCCTCTCTCTCTCTCTCTCTCTCTCTCTCTCTCTCTCTCTCTCTCTCTCTCTCTCGAAAATTCAAACGAAAAGAAATTTTCAATTCTATTAATTTGGATAAAAATAGCACATTTTAAGATATCGTGACAATATCCAATCCAATTACATTTTCTGGCCCTTTATTTTTCTTCTAAACTTTTGTACGAAAACACAGTTCTCTTCTACTGATGTTAACACAGTCTGCAATACGTCGTGATATTACAACTTACAAGTGCTCTCTCTTTGTAGCCTTGACTGAGTCCTTTCGCCGTCTCTCTTCTCTCTCTCTGTCTCTCATACCGTAACTCCGACGATACATATACTCGACGCTCGTTAAAAGTTCTTCAAGACCATTTCTTAGCGACTCGCTCTTAAAATACTTAACTATCGCTTAAGCCTGCTGCATTATACTATTCCCAATATAGTTACAATGAAATATTCAAAATACAGTTTCTGCAAAAGGGTATCTCATTAGCATGAAGTTGATATATGAATAAGCGTTTTTAAGAAAATTGTGTACAAAGTGAGTGAAGAAATTCATGTGAGTGCAACACGTCAGATGTTTTAAAATGGACACAGTTTGTTCTTTCCATTGTCATACTTTAGTATGTAACTGAGCTTTCAAGAAAAGGTCTCAACCAGTATCTTTTTTGGACATAAATGTGGAATAAAAGAATGAAATGTATTATTTCACCAGCCATTCAAATAAAATAAAATCCTCTCTTAAATATATGGCCCGTATAAAGTGTAACAGGTCAATATCTATTAAACCATCAGATAGGGCGGCGCCGTGGTCGAGCGGTTAGCGCGCTCGCCTACCACCTAGGCGGCCCGGGTTCGATCCCAGGGACCAGCATGTGGTATTCGTGGTGGACGAAGCTGCGTCAGGGTGGGTTTTCTCCGGGTGCTCCGGTTTCCCCCGCCATCTCATTCCACCGGTGCTCCATCTTCATGTATCATCAGTGTCACCGCCTGCGGTGCCGTAGTAGTAAAAGCGGGCGTTAAACACTACAACAACAAACCATCAGAAAAAACCAAATGCCAAGAATTCCAAATATTATAGCAGCAAAGGGGTGTTCAGAATTGTGATATGGAAATATTTTAATGGGGTCCTTTATGGTGTGGACACATTAGTTTGGAAAACATGTCCTTCAATGTGAGAAGAGAAATGTGGTACCAGCAGGATGATGCACCTCCACATTTTACAATATGCGCACGTCAAGCTCTAAATGAGAAATATGGTGGTAGGTGGATTGAACGTGCTGGACCTATCATCTGGCCTCCTTGTTCACCCGACTTGACACACTTGGACTACTTTTCGTGGGATACATAAAACAGAAAGTCATGCTTAAGCCTTCAAAGAAGAAACGGCCGATTACAATATTCTCAAAGTTTCTACACCAAACATTTAGTGACGAACGATGCTGAAAGGGCAGTTTTCATTCATTTGAAGTTTTCAGATGCCCAAGAATATACATATATAGGGCTTCGAAATGTGTAAATGCGGGGGTGAGCCTCATGTACATTATCCAACACGTGCGGTTGTCTTTGAATATTTTCAATCTCTTCATGGACTCCAGCAATAAGGTCCTCCACTGACGTTACAGGAGTGTCATACACCATACTCTTCAAACAATTCCACAGAAAATAGTCGAGGGGTGTCAGATCAGGCGACCCTGCTGGCCATGGAACTTGTGCCCGTCTACCAATCCATTGAGGTGAGGTGATTCCGCACATTTACATCAAAGTGTGGTGGAGCTCATGTCGGCCATTTCAGGAACTGTGTACAGGTATGTGTCGCACTGCTGTTCAAAACATTAATGTACTGGAAACTACACAAGTAACGCAGTAGGATGTGACGAAGTGCTCCAAAGACTCGATAGAGGAATGCAGCGCATGCGTAGAAATGGTACTATGCTTACAGTACAACTTTCAGCGCGCGTGAAATGGTGAAGCGCGATTGGAAGTAGTTCCTTACTACATTGCGTATATTGTCACTTATTTAATACTTTCAAGTAATGAACAATTATAGAATGTTGGAAAATCCTTACCCATTTAACAGCACTTCAAAAACACCTAGTCTTCCAATGGATACCAGCTCACTGTGGACTGAGTGGTAATGAGAAAGCTGATTTTCTTGCAAAAAAGGGTACCGGCAATGTGCAGAAATCAATAGTTAATCTACCATTTTATGCAGCCAAAAGATTAGTCAACTCTGAATTCAAAAAGAATGATTGCAAAATATTGCTATGAAAAATCAAAGAATAAAAGATGGGAACTACCAAACATTCAAACAGTAATTCCTGAGTCTCCTCGAAAAACAGCAGTTGCAACCTTCAGGTTGATTACAGGACATGATTGTCTGGCAAAACATTTAAACAGAATTGGGATATATTCTTCACCACTCTGTCCTCTATGTGATCTGCAAGAGGAAATGGATCGAGACCACCTTCAAATATACCCGGCCACTTCTAATGCCCCATCCATCAGTGAAAAATATTGGAGAGCAAGAGGATTAATGACTTCATTGTCAGAAATCCAGCATTAGCTAACAACAACAACAGTAATGAACGGGGTGAATAAATACCGTAATTCAACTTACAAAACGTTTAAACATGCACATAAATATTTTACTTCCATTTATTATCACGCGGTACTCGGTAATTCTTCGATTGCGTTGTTACTGCAGTGGTGAAGTGATACTCTGACCCTTGTATTACTAGTAATGCACGTGCACTTAGTGTGGCGGAGTATTCAGTTCCTCAGAGTGGTTAAGGAAACAAAAGCGGAAAGCCTCTAAGAAGTGGTGAAAATACTATTGTAGTATATGTGCTTAGTTTTTTCTTTCAACGTTACGAGACTCTGGCTTTGAAAGACATAATCAAATTGACGTCTGAAGCAACTAGTATTTCTGTGTATACTGTGTCAAATGTGAGAACGGAAATGAAAACAAACAGTAACTGTAAAACTCCCTAAAAAGAAAAGGGTGTTTAGGCAAAGTGGATGACTGTTAAGTGTTATTCGCTTTAAAATGCATAGTTTCTTTTTAAACAACGGACTTCCTATAACACATAATGAACATTGAGCCAGACCTTCCAAATTTTAGGTAAACCACATTCCATACTTTGCTGAAAGACATTGGGTTTCAGTTTATAAAAAGAAAAACAATGTGATATTTGATCAGGAAGCTATGTTGGTGTGGAGACGTTACCTGAGATCTGAGGGTGCCGCGCCTCAAGCTGATGACTCAGGTTAACGTCTGTTTCTACTCACAAAATTACATTTCACAACTTTTCTTAACCAATTTCTTCAATTAATTTATGTAGCTTATTAATAAATGTGAGCCAAGTGCAATTCTAACCTCACACTGCTGCAGTGAACGGTTGCGATAACAGATGTAAACAGCTGTGCGCAGAGAACAACACGTGCTTGTTTGCGGAGTGATACAATGGCATTGTTTATGTACGTACCCACTTGAAGCTCGGAGGGACTATAGGTCATTCATTCCAGTACACAGATGGCTAAGGGGTTTCATACCTTCCATGTTGAGATGCCAAAACGAATGTTAACAAATTGTCACAGCCGTTCGTTCTCAAACTTTGACCCTCTCCAGCGTCCAAACGGTGTATTTCCGGACAGGGGTTCGTATTTGAAAACAAATCAGCTTGCCATCCCGCGCAACATACTAAGGGCTGTCGGTGTGTTTTTGGAACACCCTTTATATAAGTCTCCAGGAAGGTAGGAATAAATGAGAAGTAGATGTACCTAACACACGCTGTTCAAAACTGAATAATGGCTACAAAAGAGCTGCAATAAATACATACATTTTCAGTTTACGCTCGCTTCCTCGCAGTAGCAGAAAGAATTGCAGAGCATTTCAATAAAACTGTAGGATAAGCTGCGATCTATTACAGGCAAGCACTGGAAGCGTAAGTGATGAACTGTTCTAGTGTAAGTTGGTCTCACAAAACAGTAACTTTACGACAGTTGAACCTCAGCCAGTTTGCACTCAGTAAAAGAAGCATTACGTTTCATATGATGGCCATTCAGAAAACTGGATCGTAAGTTTCTTCCTCGCGGCCTGTTCTTGACAGGCGGAGCATTTCAACCTGAAGCTCTTAATCCAATGTAGGTTACAAGAGTGCAACACGTGGCAGCCTTCACAAAACATTTAATGTGCAACACTACTTTCTCTTGTCAGTTTATCATTTCATGCGATTTCTACAAACTGCTCCCCTCAAAAAATATCCGTCAAGTTAATAACTATACGGTATGTAGTGTTAGGTCCAACTACCCCACACTACATACCAGGCGCGGCGCTTATTAAAGACGCTCTAGTTCAGGATGACTCGCGCGACTGTTCGTGAACACGCTATAATGAGCGCTTCACGTCAGAGAGTTTTCGAAATTATTCGAGAGGCATCCGATGTCTGTCGTATTTGTAAAAGTTCCAGAGAAGGTGAAGTTCGATAAAGGTCTGTATCACATCATCCTCGCTATATAAGGAGGCGAGACAACGAAAGTACGAGTGAGTTTGCAAAGATTACTCCTGTTAAACCCCCTACAGTAAATAGGAAAATAAAACCTAAATATTACTTTCAAAATGAGTCCTCGCAGCAGGCAGTGTTTCTATCTGTGTGTATGTGTGTGTACAGTCGTCGGGAGAGATATGTCACGTCGAAGTGGAGCCAGTAAAGCAGCTTTAGTAGTGTCGAGTGATTGTATCGTCAATGTCAGGTGTCTGAGAAACAGAGAAAGTGAAGAAAGAAAGAAAGAAAGAAAGAAAGAAAGAGAGGAGTGAGTCAAAGTTACGGGAAGAAAACAGCTGTGAGATGCAATACCACGAAGGACTGTAGACTGTGTTAACGACTAGAAGAGAACTGTGTACTAGTGAAAAACTATTGGAGGAGAATAGAGTAACAGAACTTGTGTACTTTTTGTCACAATAAGTCTACAATATTTGTTTTATAGTGAAGAAGATAATAGGTTCCCCTAATATTGTACCACAGAACAGTATTATTATTATTATTATTATTATTATTATTATTATTATTATTATTATTATTATTATTATTATTATTATTATTATTATTATTATTATTATTATCATTATTATTATTATCATTATTATTATTATCATTATTATTATCATTATTATTATTATCATTATTATTATCATTATTATTATCATTATTATTATTATCAATATTATTATTATCAATATTATTATTATCAATATTATTATTATCAATATTATTATTATCAATATTATTATTATCAATATTATTATCAATATTATTATTATCAATATTATTATTATATTATTATTATTATTATTATTATTATTATTATTATTATTATTATTATTATTATTATTATTATTATTATTATTATTATTATTATTATTATTAAATCAGATTGAACGGGTAACATTTTAGTTTGAAATTTCGTATACTATATATGTAGGTTGCAGCTTATACAGCGAAAGGTTGCACCCCGAGCACTGTGACTTAAATTGAACTATTGTAGCTAATACCTCCCAGAAGAAAGGGATAAACTGAAGGAGTCACAAAAGGCTACAGGCCGCAATAATCAGCATAACTCGAAAACGTTTTGTTTACATTACCTTTTCTTCCTCTTCCTTTCTAGAGGAATGCGACACTTTTCTACAGTATGGAAAAGCTAACGAGAATAAAAAGAAATTATATCAAATGGAGTAACTGCACTTCTTTTTTTATCTTCCTCTTCTCTTTCTCTGATCCATTTATGAATACGAATTTGATTTTTTATCCTCTTATCCTTTTTTCAGTCTTGAATATTATACCTATTAGAATCTCGGCATCCTCGCTAGTCTTTCTTCTGTTTCATTCTCACTCCTTTCCTCCTCACTCGATTTTACCATGCCGCACTATTCTGTAGAAATGACAGAATTTCCTATCAATCTATCACTTTCTCGGTCATCCAATCGATGTTTCCACTTGATTTGTACTTTCCTGCAAGTTTTGATAGCACGTAATAATTCGTTCTGTCAACTGATTCCTTTCTCTTCTTTCTTCTTCGTTTTTTAATACAGCTTTGGGTCCACTGCTCCCAATTGTCGATAAATGTCCTCTTGGCTCACGTTACGTCCTTCAAATTCTCTCACTGAAGATCAGAAAAACATCCGACAGACGTTCCAGGCTTGCGATTAGTCTTGATTCCCTTCCAAAGTCATCTAATGCACATTGACAATTATTTTTTCTATACCTGTATATTGAGTCGAGAATAATATTACCTCCATGATGTCTAATCATATATGTATTCGTTTGTTAACAAACGAAGATCATAAATGCACACACCATTACATTTCACATTCTTTATAACATTTCTAAGAATACAGGTTTCAAATCCGCATTGCTTTCATTGACTTACAACAATGAACTGTTATAGGAACTCAATGATGTCAAAAATTGAATTGAAATACTAAAACGTTTATGTAATTACAGAATTGCACCTAACATACGAAATTAATACGAAAATAATTACTAATACAATTAAGACTGAGCCAACTTTAAGTAACAAAAGAATAACATAAAGTTTTAGTTCCTCATTTACTCCATCCAGAAATTAATAATTTTATCTTAGGTATTTTAACATACACTGACAATGTTTTAATTTAAGTAAATGAGCTTGGTTTATAAAATGCCTTTTATAGGTTAAGTAAGACACTTGAAGAATATGAGAAACTAAAATAATAGCCTTTTGGATAAATGAACATGTAAGACAGGAAGTTGTGATGACAACCTAATTGTACATCAAAAGTCAAGCATCAGTTGTTTGGGATGCAATTTTAGTATTAAATAGAAAACACAGAAATGGAGATAAATGTAATGGTACATAAATTTCAAATGCTGTGCTGAACGGTTCATAACATTTTACAAAATAAAACGAGAAAATATAGAACTAAATATAAATATGTGGCTGTTCCTGGTTGTTTTATGGTTACTAAACCTGGATAGTGTTAAATAATCTGGAATACAGGCTGCAGAACTTCTTCCTCAGAAAAACCAAATACTGCTCAAATTAAGTAACATTGGACAGAATTAAGTATATATTCAGGAAATTGTGAGATCAACAAAAATGGATAAGATAACAACTCATCCGTATTACTACTGCAGTAAAAGTAGCCTCTAGAAACAGTAGTTAAATATCGAACAGTAATGTTAGACAAAATTAAACTTGAGTGTTCATATAACCTATATTTTAACACTAGCTACCTCCAGAAGCATAAAGTGTATCCTTTATTGCTTAAGAGATCCCTGCTTGGATTGAGTGCTCAAATAGTGCTGTACGAATCCCTCGTATTCCCCATAATCTCATACGCCGTTCCAGTGTGGGATGCAACTAACCAAACTGGCATCCAAATAAATTCTCCGCATTATCATAAAGGCTCCATTGTAGGTACATAAAAAATTACCAGTTCAGTCGGAATTCTTCCCATACAACAGTACTACAAATTTCTCTCAACGAAATGTTTGTTCACATTAGCTGGAGTAACAGCTGCTGTAACTTATCAAATTATCGCAGTGGACTCAGAAACCTAAGAAGATAAGATTAAAAGGAAAACTGTCTCGACTTTCTGCTCAGTGACTTCGAAAATAGTTGTCTCTCAGATCAATAAAACCTCACTCATCCAAGCCTAGTTCTTAGTCATTGACTATGTCTAATATATTATATTTGTTAACTGTTTAACACCTTGTTATCTTATTTAACAGCGGCGAAGTAGCCAAGTGGTTAGGCCGCTCGTCTGTCACCTAGGCGGCCCGGGTTCGATGCCAGCGACCCACAAATATTTCTGGTGGACGAAGCGGCATCTTGAAGGAATTTCTCCGGTTTCCCCATTCATTTCAACTCCCAGGTCTTTATTCTGTCCAGTCCGTAGGTTCGTCTGCTCCCCGACAGGTATCCGAACCTAGGTACAGGCTTGTAAGTCTTTTGGGGGTGTAAGTATGGGGAGGATACTCGGATGAAGAAGTAATCTTCTTTAACCAATATAATTGTCAATATCATATACTTATAACAATTACCCGTTTATTAACGTTATCTTCATGCTATCTATTACACATCTTAAAGGCAATGTCCTCGGTTTCCTGTATGCAAAGTAATTTTTGTTAACTATTTTGCTGTTTAACCACACTGTCAGTTGGATCATATCAGGATCATATCAACGTCGCCGGTGTGCCGGAATTTCATCCTGCAGGAGTTCGTTTATATGCCAACAAACCTACTGCCATGGAGCTTTATTTTTAAGCACACTTAAAAACATCGACCTAGGCTGCATTTGAACCTGCGACCTTGGGATCAGTAGGCCAGCGTCTAACCAACTGAACCACCCAGACCAACTGCAAAGTAGTTGCTAGCATATTTATCACTGGCTTGTACAGCAATATTGCTGATCGGCCAAATAATAAAATTTAAAAATATAATGTGTTGCACTCGCATGACTTTTTTTACTATTGTACTAATCATTCTTATGAACTCCTATTCCTATATGTTCTTCGTGTTAGTGGAGGTAAGCATTTGCAGAAATTGTTTTATTGCTCGTTTTCTCACACGTGCAACGGGAATATGGGGACACAGTAGGCCTTGAACGATAGACAAATCTTTTAAAGCTTTCAAATTCCGTTCGCTTTGCACGGTTAACATAAAAAAATCCGATGTGTTGCACTCACATGAGTTTCTCTAGTCTTTTACTAACCATTCTTACAAAATCTTATTCCTATATATTCTTCGTGTTAGTTGAGATAAACATTTCTAACAATTATCTTATTGCTTATTTCCTTGTAGGTGCAAGGGGAATGAATATTAGAATACAGTAGGCTTTGAGCGATAGTTAAATCGTTTTAACTTTGAGATTCCGTTCTCTTTGCACCCTTAAAATGTAAAAAATTTACATCTACATTTTTGTATGCTAATATGTGGTCTATCTCTTATGGTTTACAGTTATGGAAATATCATCCTGAGTAAATAGGACTTCATGGGGTATAGCCAGAAAATGCAAGATATATATTTCATTTGTCATTAAAATATCTTAACCATAGGACATTTTAATCAAAATTTTAAGAAAATAAAAATGTTCGAACATTTTTCCATGTAAAGGGTAGTTTAGGGTGGAGGAATTTTTTTCAAAATCTTCACGTCGTATCCTTGTTAGACATTAAACTTAAATACTAACTTTGGTTTTTAACCGACTTTTAGTTTTTGAGTTATACTGTCCACAGAATCATAGACACACAGGCACACACAGGGACATTTTTTCTAAAAATGCTTTTTTTTTTTTTTTTATTCAAGAGGCCTCAAAATATATATTTCCGGTGAAATATTGACATCGAATTTTTGGATGCCGCGAGCTGGATTACTAGTAGATGTATATTCTGCAGTAGCGATGGTTGATGAATTATTTCATGTACAGATATGGACGGACAAAGCGAGTTAATATGTAGGTTCTCCGCAACAAAGTACGCAGGGTAATAAAATGTTGTCCATTAGGATTAAATAGTATAAATTCTAATGAAGATGCAGAACCATCTGACATGACTCGGGTTTGACACATGTGCACTCAGAATTCCAACCACAAAACAAGCTGTCATGGAGTAGGTGAAAAAGTTGAAGGCATATGAAGGCGAATCGTACTGAATGCTCAAGCCAACCATACGCTTTGCCCCTCCTACAAGCGTTGCTTAATATGGTTAATGCATATTATGCACCTGATCTGAGATGAATAAGTATTCATTAATTTTGCCCTTATAAATAGTTTAAAAAGGCAGTAATGTTGTAATTAGACAGAATTTTTCTGATCATAACTACAAATATCCTATCTCTCTACCTAGGTATACCTAGAGCGCGAGCTATCCATCTTTTATCTTTACATTATTTGCGTATTTTCAACATTTAAAAGCATGAAAGACACAATTATTGCTTCATCACACAGCTTATGTTAAGCTTTAACACACAGCACACTGGTAAAGTACAAACTACACAGTTTGAAAAAAAAAATTATTTAGGATCACTTGGTTTTCAATGTAACCGTGTGTGAGTTTATTATTAAAGTGACTAGGAATGTCCTAATCATTTTTCAAAGTCGCGCTGAAGTATTGTTAATATATTAACTAAATTATTATATTTCTATATTCCCCTGTGTTTGTAATATGACTATGTGAACATGTCAAAGTGATACAAGTTATTTTTTCAATTAACAAACCTGAAGCGATGTATGCTTAGGGCAGAACATTTTTATTTAATGAATGAAACTTTCTAAAAGTTCTCTAATATGGCATCGAGGAGGCCATGGAAGCAAATATGATTTGCTTTATTTTGCTCCTCGTGTAATTCGTTATATTTAACTCAGGAAGCAAAGTTTTGTTTGATTAGTCCTTTGTGTCAACTTTGTGTTGTGTTCTTGTATAAAAAATTAAATGTCTTGAGTTATTTGGATAATGAATTCACCAGAGCAATCTGCCATCACCAAGAAGCTAAGAATACACCATGAATCTCCATTCGCTTCCCAGAACAGATTTTCTTTGTTAAGTGACGATAAGAGGGATGAAGCTGCACAAGAAGTGAGTACAAATTCCAGTAACATTTCTCACAAACAAAACAAGCCACCGCCTATTTGTATAATCAATTTAGCGTACCTAAATAAATTCTTAATAGAACTAAAACAAATTAATGTCGTACCATACAAACATATGACTGCCACTGGCAACAAAGTCAAGCTAAATTTTGAAACAGTAGAAGGTACAGAACTGTTTCCAACTATCTGGAAAATAATAACGCTGAATTTTACACATTTAAATTGAAAACTGAGAGGAACTTTAAAGTAGTAATCAGAGGGCTGCATCCCTCCTGTGATGCCGGAATTATAATAGATGAGCTAAAAGATTAGGCTCTCAGACTGTACAAATGTTTCTAGTAGACCATCCTAAGATGCTACTACCATTCTTCCCCCCCCCCCTTTTTTTTTGACCAGAAACCTGACTCGAACAACGAAAAGATACATGAACTAAATAGTCTTTACTGTGAAGTTGTTAAAGTTGAACCACCGAAACCTAAACGCTTTGTAATTCAATGTGCAAATTGCCAAGCCTATGGACACAGCAAGAATTAGTGCCGCAAACCAGCTCAGTGTGTGAAGTGTGTGAAGTGTGATGGCCCATATGCAACAGCTAAACGCGTTAAAAATTATGCTTTTGCCCCTGTTTGTGTCAACTGTAAAGGAAATTATACCGCTAATTACAGACTATCTAGTGCACACTCAGTTGCAAAGATCATCTCGGCTAAACATTTATGCAAATATTTATGCTCCCAATAATAGGTCCATGAGTCTACCTACGAACCTAACTTCATAATTATTTATTTCTCTAATTCAGAGTGAACCTACAAGAGCTGATAACCCGTACACTAGTTATGCTGACGCTCTTAAATAAAATGTTACAAATACAAGCAATAATGGCATACTGAGCAAGTTTGCAGCTAAAATAGACTCACTTGTCAGTATTATAGTCCCACTTGTCACTACAGTGCAACAAGTGCTGCTTAATGCAAAATGAACTCCCATCAATCAATAAAAATGTGCACATAGAATAGCAGAGGCATAAATAATAAATGCCATGAATTGAAACAATTTCTAAATGATTATAACATTAACATTCTGTTAGCTAATGAAACTAAGTTAGCTCCACATGTATACGTTAATATACCAGGCTATAACATCTAGATCATTTTAGCGGATCATTTTAGCAATAAAAGAAAGGATGAGCCATTATTGTTAAAACCTCCCTTGTATATGAAGAACGTCCACCACCAATAAAGTACACTCGAAATGTCATGAATCTCAGTCCAGTTGAACAACAATATTAGATCGGTTCATTGTATTCTGCACCTGAAAACAAAGTCACGACAGGGAATTTCTGGGCCACAGGAGATGAGATGGGTAAGCATGTTAGATTTTAACTGCAAACACCCTAGTGTGGAGCCAACGTAACAATCCAAAGGACGCTTTCTTAATGAAGTGGCAAACCAACTATATGTTTAATTCATTCATTCCACGAAACCAACTTATCCTGCTGCAGGGCAGACACCATATATTGTGGATTTGTTCACTGCTAAACATGTTGCAGGCTTATGTTCTGTACTTACATTTGAGCTTATTTCAGATCACTTTCATATACTCAAATTCTAAAATTAATTACATTATCTAATATGTAATCCTTTGATTGGAATCGCTACTCATACATCTTGGACAAACTTACTGATTTAAAAATTGCATTGAAAACTCATTGTGAGATTGACATAGCTGTTAGTACTCTCACAGATATGTTCAACATGCTGCTAATTTGTCTAGCAATAAGTATGAAAAAGTTACATCCAGAATGGCTGTATGAGCATCATACAATTACACAACTTATTGGAGAAAAAAGGCTAGTCGTAAACTATTGGAATAAATCAAATACTCACCATACAAAACAGCATATAATCGTTTCACCCGAAATATCCATAAATTTATTAAGGAGGAACAAATTACTGCTGTGCAAAATATTCAAACATCTTTAGATACATGGCTCACTCTGGAAGAAAACTAAAAACATAACAAAACAAACGGAAAATACACTGCCACTTCGTACTAGTAATAAATGGTACATTTGATCAGAAGAAAAGGCTCACATTTTCTCAGAAATCGTTCAAAAACAATTTAAACCTAACCCGTCAGAAGACTTACAGTTTAATGAGAAAATAATGGAAGAGATTTCTAAACCGCTACAGCTAGCTCCCAACGCTGTTCACTTTACACCCGCTCAAGTGCGCAATGCAATTAACAGAATGTTAGCAAAGAAATTCCCTGGTCATGATGTGATTACCATACCTTCGCTAGAAGCTCTTCCAAGAAATACCCTCGTACCTCCAACATAATATATTAGCAGTGTAACTATTCGAGTAGCCTACTTTCTTACAACGTGGAAGCATACCATAATAAACCAACAAACTAAAGTCCATCCATATTAATATCACCCTATTAGTTTCTTAGCCACTTTTTCCGAACTCCATATTTGAACATTAGTTCCTTCCTCATTCGCTTAGACTTCTGCAGCCCCTCGTTCCATACATACAGTTTGGCTTCATACCTACCTTTGTACTCGCAGGTGTATCGTGTGGGGCATATAAAACTTGATACTTTTGAAGAAAAGTTTATCTGTTATGGTTTATTCCTGGAAAAGCGTTCCAAAAGGTGTGTCGTGCAGGAATGTTACACAAAATTAAATATGTAGTGAGTGACACCGTGTATCTAATAATTAAATCCTATCTCTCAAGAACAACGTTGTAAAATGCAAAAGATCACTATTATCTTGGAAATAGTACAGGCGGGAGTTACACAAGGAGGTGTGCTTGCTCCAGTTCTGTGCCTAATATGTAATATGCCTCCGATTTTCCAAAGAATCACAATCAATTATGTCGCAGTATGCAGATGACCTAGCTGTTCTTAACAACCATGGCAGTAACGCAACAATTAATAGTCTCCAAGAATAACTAGTCCAAGTAGATGAATGGTGCAAAAGGAAGAGAGTGAAGATGAATGCAAAATGTTCAGTTTTGTTACATTTACCTACAAAACAAAAATTAGCACACACACAATCAAATTAAAGATTCTTCAAGTTGAGTGTGCCAAATACTTAGGACCAGCATTAGACAAAATTTTTGACTTGGAATGCACAAAGCTCCTAGGTTCAAAACTAAGGCACAAATTTCATCAGCTTAAACATATCACCAAAGGCAGTCCACCTCTACCACTGCTTCTCAAAAGGCTCATGTACTTCAGTCTAGTCAGACTTATGTGGATGTATGGATGATCCATTTGGGGCTCAGCTCGAAAAAATGCAGACTTTCCAAAATCGGGTTCTTTTGATTATAACGGAAGCTTCTTGGTACATGCCCATTTCATAAAGATCTCCGCACTCCTACGTTGAACCTACATTTTAGTCCTCCTATACTCGGCTGTTCACATCATTCATCTATCACCAGAACTCTTCGCTGAAAGATATTTCCCAGGATCTGTCAAAAAAAAAAAAAAAAAAGCCACCGTCACGTAGACTGCCGAGAAAATGCTATTCAGATCTCCACTTATAAAATATTGCAGTGTTATCGTTTCCTTGAACATAACAGTGAAGACAATTGTTCAATTGTATCCCCAACGTAAGGAATGCAACTCTTTGAGTTCTTTTATATTCTATTAGCAAAACTGTAAAATACAAGTATTGGACAATAAAGCTAATTAAATTTAAAGAGTGGCAATATGTGTTATGGGCTAGATTACGATAAGAATTTAACGTTTTAAGGTTATTAAAATTTGTTGTGACGTACGGAGTCAGTGCCAGTACACGTCTACTACGCTTGGAAACAACGCGTGAACTGGCCAGCGTTCATATGTCTTTACCTTAGTTTAGCGACGTTATTTTTATACTGTAGAAGTAGTTGATTCACTCGCAGATAAGATATGAATAATATCCAGTATGTCTGATGATGTCCAGCAAAGTGTGTGACCAAACGCTGGTTCAGAACAATGACACGAGGAATGTATGACAGTCAAAATGTTGGGAACTTCGTAATTATAGTCCCTTCCGTGGCGTAGTGGTCTGGTTCCCGGCCAAGGAATGTTACTGAGTTCAATCCCACATATAGACGTAGGACATTTGTTCCCGGGTATTCTTGCAGTGTTCACTTAACTGGACTTCTAGTAGGAGATGGGGTTAGAACAAAAGATTTTAGATCGAGGTTCAAGGGCCGTTGAGCACTTTACAATTCCCATATATACGAATAACACCACTACAATCACCACCACGACTACTACCACTACTACCACCGCCACTACTACCACCGCCATTACCACAACCACCACCGCCACTACTACTACCACCACTATCACCGCCACTACCAATACTACCACCATTACCACCGCAACCACTACCACTACCAACACCACCACTACCACTACCATCACTACCATCACTACCATCACTACCACCACAACTACCACCATTACCGCTACCATCATCACTACTACAACCACCAGCACCACTACCACTTACTCGTAGTAATAACAGAATCACGTTAGCCACTTTTGCTAAATGAAGTGGAAGTGAATGGGAATTTTACGCCCTAATTGCGTGGTATTGCACCCCTTGCTCAAGCATTGATAAAAATGACAAACTTCGCTAGTAGTGCCAGATTTTTTTGAAGGACTGCTAATTTACTGTGGCACAGTGTGTGCGTCTGAGAATAGGACCCTCCAATTAGCTAATGGTGCACACTGCACTCAATGCCTGTTTCACGTAAACACATCGAGTGACAGAAAGCAATGCAGGACACCTTGCGGGTGGTTGTTACACTAATTAACTTAATCTTTAGGATATGGTAGAAAACGCAATATCCGCGTTCATTCCCCTCCCAGCACCATGGTCGAGAAGCATTTTTTCTCATCACCGTTATATCCAAACGTTATACGAGAAGCTCTCTGCAAAAGTTTTTCGAAAGTACTTATTCTGCAGAATGGTTATTATCGTTCCTGTGAGGAAGAATGGCTATACTTGTTTTTAACTTTCCTCTACCCGGTGTTACTAAATGAGCCAGTTATTTAAAACTGACGTGTACTCTCGTAAAAAATACAAGCTTGTTTAACTTCTAACAATACTTCTCTTTCAGGTAATGTAGTGCACATAAATTCCCCAATACATTAACCTGTGGTAAGAACAGAACCTAAAAAAACCACAACATAACGCCATAAAACATTGATAGAGATGGGTAACAATGTATGCAAAGGCAGTGTGTCCGTAAAGCCATCGTGTGGCTATGAACCTTTACATTTTCTAAACGAAGCGAAACCAAAGGAAAATCTGATGTGTTGCACTCACATGACTTTCTCTACTCTTGTACAAACCATTCTTACAAACTCTTAGTCCTATATCTTCTGCGTGTTAGTTGAGATAAACATTTGCATATATCATCTTATTACTCATTTTCTTGCACGTGTAACGGGAATATGGGAATACAGTAGGCTTTGAGCGATAGTCAAATCCTTTAAAGCTTTCAAATTCCGTTATCTTTGCAGGGTTATCATATAAAAAATGAATAGCGCTGTTCCATTTGACAGGGGTATGTTCTCCAAAACTTAGACAAATAACAAGGCATATTTCCGAAATTGTTCGCTCCACAAAACATTCATTAGAACATAAATTGTGTGTTTTAACGAGATCTACATTTTTGGTCTATCCCTTACGATTTACCAGTTATAAAAAAGTCAAGAGAAAACATAACTATGTGGACTATAGAAACAAATTTAAGATATACATTTCTTTTGCCATAAAATATTTTAAATATTTTTATCAAAATCATTAGAGCTACTTTCGAGAAAATCAAAAATTCGAAAACTATTCTACGTATAGGGTAGTTTAGCGTAGAGGAATTTTCTTTTAAGGATGCTATACGAATATTTTGAAGAAAATTCCTCCACCCTAAGCTACCGTGAACATGTAAAATTTTTTGAAACTTTTCATTTTCTCCAAATGGTTCTAGCGATTTTTATTAAAATGCCATAAGTTTAGGACATTTTTATGAAAAATGAAATACACATCTTGAATTTTCTGGCTATAGCCCATGTAATCCTATTTACTCGGGATGACTTTGCATAACTGGTACACCATAAGAGATAGACCAAATTGACCAGCGTTATTCATTTTGATATGTTAGCCGTGCAAAGAGAATGGAATTTGATAGCTTTAAAAGATTTGACTATCTCACAAAACCTACTGTATTCTCATCTTCCCCTTGCACCTACAAGGAAATAAGCAATAACATAATTTCTGTAAATGTTTATCTCAACTAACACAAGAAGATATAGGAGCAAGAATTTGTAAGAATGGTTTGCACAAGAGCTATTCTCAGCGTATTGCTAATGATGGTTTTGTCCATAAATTTTGAGCGACCAGGAGGGGAAAAAACCAACATCGACGTTCCATTTGATAAAGGTATAAGTGTATGAAGATTCAAACCAATATCTATGGAAATGGTTAACACCAAACAAAGGAAAATGTTTTGGCATAAAATGTATATTTTAAGAGAGGAAAATGGTGATTAGTGCCGCGTAATATGGAAGAGGAAGTGATTAAGTGAAATGTATTCAGGGTGGGAAGGAGGGAGCGAAACAAAAGTTTAGGGATAAAGTCAAGTAGGTATTATAAGTGAAAGCGAATCGAGGAAAAGAATGTGGATGTAAAAGAGATAAGTAGAAAGTGAACCCGTGAGGTGTAGAGAATTGTTAGTAAACGATTATGAAGCCTAAAAAAGAGGGGGAAAGTTACATTTTAGACTGGGATGGATTGTTTAAAATAGTAATGAGCTTAAGAAAAGGAAAAGGTAAGAGAGTTTTGTGAAAATGAATAAATTAAAAGACGAAAGACAAGACACAGATGTTAGTAAGGCTAATAAATTTAGCTGAATAATAAATGGCAAGAGAACCTCAGAGGGCTAACCAATGACAGAAGAGCCAAGGAGCTAAAGTTCATGGCCAGCCCAAGATGTATATGCTCTGGTATTGAATAAATTCAAATTCAATTCAATGAATGCTTTAAAGATATTTACATTTTTTTGTGCAGTAAGACGTCTATATCATAGGGTTACAAAACAAAAAGTAAATCAGAATGAGGGCTTCACAGGCTATTTTCAGAAAATTCAAGACATTAATTTTATTTATCAAGTCTTAAATACGTCGTAATGTAATCAAAATGTTCTTTCTGAGGAAATCAGAAATTTACAAAAGTGCGAAAGATAAATTGGGACTTTCTTGAAAATCTTATGGTACATCTTTACAAAATAGTTAACCCTCTATTGCATAGCGCTGCCTTCAAGGGAACACAAAGTTGTTTATTATAGGCTTTAGACTACTGTAATCGTGTTTGTTACTACTTTCATATTAAACTAAACTTAACCTCGTTTATGTATAAACTATGTGTTCATTTGTTTCAATGTATTGCAGTGTTTTTAGATCCAAACTCAATAAAGATACAGTCAAATATAATTCAGGCAACATCCACAGGTGCTATCACACCATTTATTTTACGTGGGGCCTCTTATTCCTTGACCACAGGAAATTTTACTATAAACGCTGGGATTCAATGACTTTGAATGGGTGGCTAATTCATATTGTCTCGACGTAACAATTATGAGTATTTCAATTTATTAAATTGGCTGTATACAATCATTTAGAAATTAGGGGTCGATCGGCCCATGTAGGAGAATAATTCATATAATAGAAGGTTAACTTAAATATTGAGTTTAGTATTCATCAGACTGTTTTTACTTACGCTGTTCACAGACAGACTGACATACGGATACATGTACCGCTTTATAAAAATGTGTGTTTGAGAGGCCTCAAAACATGTATTTCCTATGATATTTCTCATCGAATTTTTGGCTGGAATACAATGCTTCCTCTGCTTAGCAGTGCAAAAAAGATGTAACTTTTGGATTGATATGCATTAAAATATGTATTTAAAGTGAAATATGAGATATAAAATTTAGTTGTAATATAATACTTCCTACCTTGGGTAAGTGGAAGAGAATGTAAAAATATCTATGGACCAATATAGTAGGTTTATACTGAATAACTTGGTAAAATAAAAGTTGCAAATGCTTGACGAAAAACAAGGCTATCATAAACAGAGTAGATGAAACAGTTGGAAATATATCAAAACAAATATGCACTCATATCCTTCATTGTTTTGAATCAAAACTTGAACTTTCCTGCAACCAATGCTTCTGCGGAATATATTTAAAAATCTCTTCAGCCTGGAGGTAGCCGATATAGATGTTATTAAAGGCTATAATAGCATAGGATAAGTCTTCGAGAAGGAGGTTCGTCACGTCCATCTTGAAGTTCTTGTGTACGTGTGGTCCTTGCGGGGTACCCTAAGGGGGAAGGATGAAGCGAGGGGAGACAGAAGGTGACCAATCCAAGGAGACACGACAGAGCAAAAGGTAGCGTCCCTACCATTTACAGATTAAAGCACCCCGACAGAGAAAGACTCGAAAGATAGCAACAGACAAAACCGCCTGGGTCATCCCTCTCAGCTGCTATGAAAGATAGAGCCGTTCCATGTGGTTGTTAATAAATGTGACACTTCAAGTTCGATATTAGAAATATTTTAGATCAATTTTAACAGCAAAGAAGCCAAATATCACCTAGAACAGTCGTATTCAACCTTTTTTTTTCTCCACGTACCCCAAAAAGACAATTTTTCATTTCAGTCTGTACTCCTAGGCCTAGCCCTAAAGTTATCTGGCCTACTGATCCCAAGGTCGCGGGTTCAAACCCGGCCCAGGCCAATGGTTTTTAAGAGTGCTTAAAAACGACAGCTCCATGTCAGTAGATTTACTGGCATGTAAAAGAACTCCTGCGGGACGAAATTCCGGCACACCGGCGACGCTGATGTGATCCTGGCAATTGACAGCGTCGTTAAACAACAAAATATTTTTTTTAATTAATAACCTAAAGTTATGCTTAATTCAAATTATACATAAGCATGTGTAAAATAGATTATAATATTTATAACTTATTTAATACTACACAAAGAAGGAGAAAATTAAATTTTACGTATGCCTAAGAAGTCTTCTCGTACCGCAGGTTGAATATCACTGGCTTAGAACATTATAAACAAACTGCTCAATATATTAACTTGCACGCAGTCGATATTGGGCTTCAAAAAATATGTGTTATTGCATGAAACGTCTCATTGTGTCCGGAAAATTGGAGTGTGGTGTCTGATAAGTGATAGAAAAACAATAGGAGCCATTTTGTTTAGTGAAACAATTAGAAATATGCTGCATGTTTGTGGGCTAAGGATTTTAATGCGCCTCTCTATTCTCTGGCATACTGGAAAGAGCTCGCAAATTACCATATGTTTTAATGACCCTACAGTCGAAATTCTGGATTGAAAGGGGAAAATCGGCTCTAAAGCAGGTAAAGACGGTTCCTCTGCAGTCAGGATCATGGTGTTATTGTTATTATTTTTATTGTTTAACGACGCCGTCAACTGCTAGGATCACATCAGCGTCGTCGGTGTGCCGGAATTTCGTCCCGCAAGAGCTGTCGTTTTCAAACACACTTAAAAACCATCGGTCTGGGTCGGAAATGAACCTGCGACCTTGGGATCAGTAGGCCAACGTTTAACCAACTGAGCCACCCGGACCGATCTCTAGTGTCAGCTTTTTGAGATACACATGGGATAATTTTCATCGATTATCTCCAAAAAGGAAAAGTAATCAATGGCGAGTTGCAGCGTTTGAGTGATGAATAAAAGCACGGCCGCATTTAGAGAAAAATAATTTTTTTACATAAAAACAAGTCACCAGTTCACACATCCATTAACGCCAATGGCCAAAATCAGTGAGTTAAAGTTTCAATTGCTTCCTCACGCACCCTATTCGACAGAGTTAGGTCCCTCTGATTATTTTCTGTTTCCAAACTGGAGAAAATGGCTTGTTGGTAAAAGATTTGCCAACAATGAAGAGGTGGAGACTGCAGTCGATGGCTATTTTGCAGAGCTTGACGGTTCCCCTATAAACAGAGCATAGCTATTGAGAATCACTGAGGAAAGGTATCGAAGTGAAAGGATACTATATAGAGATATAAAATTGTGTTTTCGTGATAAAGTGTGAGAATCGCACTCAAGAAGTTCCGGGGTCGATCCTCGGTAACTGCCCACTGTAACCCAAGGCCTTTACATGGTTTCTCTGAGACCGTAGGCGAATGCTGGGATGATTCCTCTTCTATCATATAATTCTTGCCCCTCTTTCCCAGTGCCCACTATTTCATTGCTTGTCATACGTTTCGCGCTTTAAGGACCACGTAGCGGTATTCGGCGGGTTTGGGCTGGGCGGTGGATGTGTGCTTTGTACGCCAAGACGTTTCTTCCCTAGTATGGGCCCAAATGACCTATCTGTCGACTTCTACCTAGCTGAAAGTGTCTTCTGGAGGAACCGCCAGTGGTGAGCTTGACCGTCATCGGATGCCTTCGAACGATAAACATTAGGAACCCCATCGTCATCCAAATCTGTTCTTTCTTAGAGTCTCTCCCAAGAGAGATGCTTGGTATATTAATTGGAACCTTTGTTGGTTTTTTTGGTTTGTAAAATTAGGAATAAGTTTAAAATTAATTAATATTAGTAAATGAAAGTAAGTAATAAGTTATGAAATTTTTTAAAGTTTAATTTGTTAATTTTGGAACTTTAATTTAAGTTTTTTTTTTATTTTGACTGTTGAATTATAAATATTTTATTACGTTCATATTTTTATATATATATATATATATATATATATATATATATATGTATAATAATTTAACTATTAGTATTTTGTTGTTTTAGGTATTATAGGTAATGGTTGTGTAGATATTAGATATGATAAATTATAAATTTGAGCATGTTTAGTTTTGGTATGTTGCATAAAATTCTGTTTTAATTTTGTTGTGCATTATATTTTTTGTAGTGTTTAGGTTTTATAACTGGTAGAATTTTGCTGTTGTAAATATTTTTGAAAGTTAAATAAACGAATATGGATGTGGAATCATCCATCCGCCGTCCGTCCGTCCGCCTCTATTTAGTCTCTCCCCTCTGTGGACTGTTTGCTGTACTCTGCCCAGGATCCGGAGGCCTTTCTGTTCCTCATTACCTTTACGTTTACTATACACGAGCACTATGACGTGCTTTCGTTTCCCGCATTCGCAAGTTAGATATGATGACGTCATGTGCTTACAACAATTTGTGGTCTAAGAGTGCTACGAAGGCGTGTTCATTATTGCTCTTCAGCTAAACCTTAAGACTTTACAGTACCAATTGGATATTATGAAAAGGGAATGCAGGAGAAACTAATATAGATTTCAATAGATGAAATGAGGTAAAGGGTTTGGAGTTGCACGGGAGAGTTGAACAGAGATAAGATGATAATATTATGCGGGATAGACTGTTGGTCCGGCGGATCGAAGCGTCTCGCGAGGTGGGATAGAACTGATAGCAGGAACTGGGGAACGTGAAGAAAATACTAGTTTTCCCCACAAGCTAAGAGACTTCTGGTTTTTAATGAGCAAGAAGTGGGCGTAGTATAGGATTACAAAGGAATAATCGATATCGATGTTCTATCACAGTCGGAGGTGCTGTGTCCGGTTCTTGATAAAACGAGCTGTTTACACTGCAGAACATTAAAAATAGTGATTAAAATAGTTTTAATAATCCTGAATTCTCAGAAAAATTCAATTCAGAATTCTCAAAAAAAGCCCCACCTCCAGTATTTGCACCCCTTTCATGACGCCTCTGGTGGTCAGAGGTGGGGAATGCAGTGGTCGGGCGGTAGCCCTTGGTCTGCATAGGGTGTTATGCCATGGGGTTACAGTTTATCTATGGTAGATATCTTGCACATACAATCGATCATCGAAACACGCGTTTTGAGGTCCTTTGTGTGTATTTTAATACTACTTAATGCCATACACAGAGCACCACAAGCTTTGGACACTGAAATACCCGAAGTTGAATTATTTTTGAAAAAAGATACTAGACCCAATTTTAGGGCACTTATCCGCAGTTGCCATGAGGAATGAGCAAAGCCTGAAAAAAAGCAACCGGTCAGGAAGAATGGCTTTGGCGGGATTTAAACCGCAGATATCCCGATCACGAGTTCATGCCTTAAAACCAGCGTCAGTGTGTATGTGTCCTTAATAAGGTGGCTTGCAAGAAAAGCCATTTGAGAAGAATCTGTGTATACATAATAGCAGGAATAACACGTGTGCCAATTTCAAGACGTGAGATGGGATAACCCCTAATGGATATGCAACACACCTAGCATACAGGCAGTGCGGTATATTCTTAACCCTCCGCCGTTAGTCCCGCGGGGCCTAGTAGGTTGTTCCTGTTCTTTGAGAAGTATTACCATCTACTTGCAATAACAAAGATATATTGCACAACTGACGAGCAAAAATATATGTCTGTAATATGTTATGAGAGTATTACTCAGTCTTGGAGCTGAAGAAACAAACAGATGAGGTGAAGAGTCAAGTAAGGTGTAATATTGGATGTCCTAGTCAGGCGACTGCATAGATGCGTTCGTTCAAAAACTAGAATATATAAGTAAACGTAGGGGTCTCCTAGGCCCTTAGCGACCACTAGAGGTTTCAATGACCAATTCTACTAGGAAAGCCATCCATAGTCTACACATGATATTGTAGGGTAGTCTACGGTAGTTTACAGCTCTACCACATGAAGCATAAACAGAGGTAAAGAGAGGAGAGGAGGCTAGAAGAGAAGAGAGGAGAAGAAAGGTGGTGAAGGGAGGGAAGGAAACGAGAGAGGAGAGAAGATGGAGGAGAGGAGAGAAAACGGTATCATCTTGTGAAAGGAAGGCTTTGTGAACCAGATGAACCACACTAGAGTCTGACACAATACTGGGCCCCATGGCAATGTGATCAATACTATGCAGAGCACAGCCACCGCCTATTCAATAACACAGAACAGCGGAAGACAAAGAACCAGCACCACCACCACCACCACGTTAAAATTCACCCAAGCCTGCAGCGTGACTCGAATATGCGACACTGCGGTTACAATTATTACTTCCCTTAACCAGCGTAGCCTCCGGCGGGGAACTATACTTTTCAAATCAACTTTAAAATACAAAAATATCGGAATAATGGAAAGAAAGCTCGAAACAAAAAAAAAACACGAATAAATGAATGAAGAGCTTAAAACAAGCCCAGAGCATTCAAGGAAAAATAACAATACTGCTAGGCTCTCATATAACAATGTAGCTACATTTATGAAGTGCAAAACGTCTATTACATTCTGAAAGAAAACTATAAAACCAATTGTTTTAATTTCCGACATTTTCCAAATTCATCAAACTCAAAAATAGCCAACAATTTCCAAAATGTATATAGAGTTTACTAATTTAAATTTTGAACGGAATATTACGCAGCAGAAACATTTTAAATAAAACCACATGACATATTTACATTGCATTATCATTGTAAAAATAAAATTTTCATTTTAAAGCATATTGAATTTTGCAACAGCTTCAGTTTATACTCTAATGTAAGATATTTGAATAAAGCATGTCCTACATGGGTTAGGTCTGTTGGCCTATTCCATCTCCAAAAATATGTGTTGCACTCACATGAGTTTCTCTACACTTGTACTAAACATTCTTTAAAACTTTTATTCCTATATCTTCTTCGTGTTAGTTGAGATAAACATTGGTACAAATTATCTTATTATTTTCTTGTAGGTGCAAGGGAATATGGGAATACAGTAGGCTTTGAACGATAGTCACATTTTTAAAGTTTTGAGATCCAGCTCTCTTTGCACGCTTAACATATAAAAAATTGAACAACAATGTTCCATTTCACGAAAGTTTTGTTTTCCAAAACTGACACAAATAACAAGGAATGTCTCCGAAATGGTTCACTCTACAAGAAAACTTATTAAGACATAAATTGTGTTTTAGTAAGATCTACATTAGTGGGTTTAGTAAGATTTTGTTTACCTCTTACGGTTTACGAGTTATTCAAAAGTCATTTAGAATAAACAGGACTACATAGGCTGTAATCAAAAAATTCAATATATACATTTTATTTGTTATACAAATAAAATTAAACATATCACATTTTAATTAAAATCGTTAGAGCCATGTTCAAGAAAATTAAAATTTTCGAAAAATTTTCCATGTAAAGGGTAGTTTAGGGTGGGGTATTTTATTCAAATTCCAAATACTTGAAAGACATTAAACTTACATACCAACTTTGGTTTTTATCCTACTTTTCGTTGAGTTATGCTGTCCACAGACTGACAAACAGATACATACACACACACACGGAACTTTTTCTAAAAATATCTTTTTTGATTGAAGGGTTCTCAAAACATTTCCGGTGAAATTCTGACATAGAATTTTGGGTGGAATACAATACTTCCTTTACTTACTAGTAGAGAAAGTAAAAATTGATCCTGCCATCGTTTCATGGGTCTTCCTAGAGATCTCTTTCCTCGTGGATTGTTAAGTATGGACTGATTTAGTTATAGTTCCTACTGGCCCCGCCGTAAGTAGATAACCCTTCGTGCGTTAAAACATTTGCAGAACTCCACGGCGCAAGAGAGACCAGTGGCGTGTTCTGCGAGACGTGCGGTGAGAGGCAGTTGAGCTAGCCTGTGTAGTCTGTGGTAATAGACAATAACGGTACAAACAACCGAAAACGTCTCACTTTACTTACAGGATCTTCATTTTCCAGGGTATAAACTCGCTCCTGTATAGGGTGCTATTGTCTAACATTTTAATTACAGATTGTAAAGTGCAAGCATAAGGGCACGCAATGTTTCATTAGCATTTCTTCGTTTCTTGTGAATGTTATTGTTGTATTTTGTTATTGTTATTATTGCTATTATAAATATTTTATTATTATTATTATTATTATTATTATTATTATTATTATTATTATTATTATTATTATTATTATTATTATTATTAGTAGTAGTAGTAGTAGTAGTAGTAGTAGTAGTAGTAGTAGTAGTAGTAGTAGTAGTAGTAGTAGTAGTAGTAGTAGTAGTATCATTATCATTATTATTATTAGTAGTATTAGTATTATTACTATTATTATTACTATTATTATTACTATTATTATTATTACTATTATTATTACTATTATTATTGTTACTATTATTATTACTATTGTTGTTGTTATTATTATTATTATTATTATTATTATTATTATTATTATTATTATTATTATTATTATTATTATTATTATTATTATTATTATTATTATTATTATTATTATTATTATTATTATTATTATTATTATTATTCAGTATACGCTGGAATGAGTAAATCTAAACATCAAAGCGATCAGATCTGCGCTGTAAGATGAAGATAAACAGAATATAAAGCACTCTAAAGTGCATCTATTGATGGGATACGCGGGTGAATCGTCTAGTCCTGAGAATACTTCATTGTAAAGTATTGTACGGATATATGTATTTAGGCTTTCACGGCCGGTGTCTTGACTATTCGAACTGTTTAGTTCTTACGGGCTTGTAGGCCATGGTCTAGAAGGCATGGTAGATACCAACGTTTCGCCAAGTGCTGCGCTTGGCATCATCAGGGTAACACGATCCTCCGTCTGCACTGGTCAGAGTTTGAATGTGGAAGCAGAGAAGTAGTGGACGTTTTGACCGTTAACGTCCGTTAAGGTTATTTATATGGGTGGGGGTGGGCGGGGAATTTTTGCGCTGGCTACGGTAGTGATTGGCCAGTTCTAGCTGGGGTCTTATTACAACTGTTGTGTGCGTCTGAAAGTTTATCTAAAACCGGTATCCATGCTTTATGTACACGTAGTATTTATTCTTTGCGATTGAAGTTGTCTTTGTGTTTGTAGATTTCTATGGCCTCCCTTTGTAGTCGAGAATAGCAGTTCTGCCCTGTAGAAGACAGGACTCGGGTTTCTTTAACGTTGACATCATGGCCGAATAATAAGGCGTGCTCTGACACAGACGATTTATCCGTATGTCCCAATCTGGTTTCTACCATGCCTTTTAGACCACGGCCTACAAGCCCGGAAGAACTAAACATTTCGAATTATTGTACAGTTATTAGTGTTCATATGTTGAGTTAGCTTTGTGATAATCCCTCCTATAATTTCTAAGTTAAAAGTAAAGCCATTCATAGTCAGAATCATAAAGTGGTTGCTAAGGATTGTGAATACTTGATGAAAGAGACCAAGCATAAATATAGCTACTCTACGGAGATTTTCACATAAAAAATAAAAAACAATTTCAAAAAATTTCAAAAAATTACGAAAATTGCAAGAAAGATTTGTTGCAGCCCCAAGCGTCTCACACAGTTCTGTTCGCAAAACTGTGCAAAAAGAATAAAGACACGAGTAAGAAGCATCATTTGGGGCTCTTAGAGGAAAAAACGTCAAGCACGTCTCGACAAGAAAACAGAATGTGGCGTAATATGGCACAAAGAATTGAGAAAATTACAATTGAAGACAATGGGGCGGAAAACGGTGACGAAGATAGTGACTAAGCCCCGAAATATTGATTATTAATATTATTAGTATTAATAGTGACTATTTTACATGGTTTGCCATGAATTCCAATAATGTATACATATGTTTCGATAACAATTATCTTAACTTAAAAATTTTATATATATTAAATTATATTTCTGCGATCGCGTTTCAAAATTTCCGATAGCTATATTAACTATAGTTAATGCTGCGATCGGATTAGAGAAAATTGTTGTCGCAGCTCAGCGTTAATAGTAGGTACATTAAAAGGACTGCTTATTGAGTAAAAGCATTTAAAGATGTAATCAACAAATATACCTTGTGCTAATGTGTAAGGTGTAGTATAGAAGTATTTTACATGATCTATCATGAATTACAATTATGTATGCACGTCATTGTATAACAACCTGTTTAACCTACAAATTTAATATATTATAATTTAAGTGCGCTTTTGAAGTGCAATTAAACAACACACCTTGTGAAAATTGTGCTAGAGAGCCAACAACCATTGGAATATTATACAACAAATGATAGTAACCATTATGAAAGCAAAGTAGATAGATGAAAACGGCAGATAAATAAGCGGTTTTGCTACCAAATGCTGCATTTCTCGTCCAAGTAAAGCACAACCACCTCTGGACATGTAAGTACAACTTTCACTATTAGACCTATGCTCTCAAGCGACATTGAATAACATTTTAATTTTAAAATATTTGATGTGTTGCAATCTCAGGACTTTCTCTACTGTTGTGCAAACTATTCAAACAAACGCTTATTTATTTATCTACTTCATGTTAATCGAAATAAGCATTTCCAAATATTGTCTTATTGTTGATTTTCTTGTAGATGCAAGAAAAATACACTAGACTTCAAGCGATAGTCAAATATTGTAGGAGCTCATCGCCATGTGATTCCTGTGATATTGCATTCTCTTTGCATAGGCAAGAGATTAAAAATGAATGATTTTCCATTTATTTGAGAAAAGTATAGGTACTGAAAATTCAGATAAATAAGTAATATCTCGGAAATAGTTCAATCCACAAAAAAAAATGTTTTGATATAGCTTGCGTGGTTTGACGAGGTCTACATCTTTGGTATATTAAAATTTTTTCTATTCCTCTGTATGAATAACAGAAAATTCATTCTGAGTGAAGAAGACTATACAGATGTTCGCTGAAAGTGCAATACCTATACATTTTAGCATGTAAGATATTTTAAACGTGGATTATTGTGCTCTAAATTGTTAGTCATGTTTGACAAAATAAAAAGTAACGAAAAATTGTCCATTATTTTTGATGAGGAAATTTTCTTCAAGATATTCATATTGCACCTTTATAAGATGCTGATGTTTTTTTTTTTTTTTTTTTTTTCTTTTTTCAGAGCAACAAAAAATGTGTATTGTTTATTAAAGCTATATACCGAACTTTTCAGGGGGAATACAACACTTTCTCTGTTTACTACAAGTAGAGAAAGATGTGAACAAACAGATTAAATGAAACCCTCAACACACAGCAACATATAATCCGTTACAGTTCTGTGTTGAACACGATTTATGGAAGCATTACACAGTTGTACATTTTCACACACAAACAATTACCAGTTTTGTAACGCTGCGCGTAACATCTTTTTTACTTTCTCTACTACGTATAGAAGTAGTATTATATTAGATCCAAAATTTCGATGTCAAGGTTTCACCGTAAATATATGATTTCAGGTCCCCAGGGTCAGAATCTAAAAAAGCATGTTTAGAAAAGGGTCCGCGCTGCGTACACGTGTGTGTGTGTGTGTGTGTGTGTGTGGGTGGGTGGGTGGGTGTGGGTGTGGGTGTGGGCGTGCGCGCGCTATGAACAGCGAAACTCGACAGCGAAAAGTTGTTTAGAAACCAAGCTTAGTATTTAATATCTTTCAAGGATGCAATGCGAACATTTTGAAGAAACTTCTTCTACTCTAAGCTAACTTTAACATGCAAAATGTTTCAACGATTTTTATTTTCTCAAAAATGCCTCCAACAATTTTTATTACATTACCATATGCTTAAGCTATTTTTAGGACACATAAAATGTGTATTATGAATTTTCTGACTACAGCCCTGTGGTGCTGTTTGCTGTTGATGCATAAATGAGAAGCCGTAAGAGATCGACCAAGTCTTACTATACAAAAATGTAAATTTCTTTAAAAGTCAATTTATGTCAAAAGATCTTTTCTGTGAAGCGTAGAATTTCGGAGATATTCTTGTTCTTGGTCAGAATTCTGCAATACTTATAGACCATCATCAATATTCGTTTTTATGTTTGGTCATGCAAAGAGAAACGAATTTCCAAATTATCATACTGCGATCACCCTTAAAACATGTGACTATCTCTTCAAGCCTACTTTATGCCCCTTACACCTATAAGAAAATTAACAATAAGGTAATTTCTACAGATTTTCATAAGAATAGTTTGTGCGAGAGTAGAAAAAGTCATGTGAGTGCAACACATCAGATTTTTTAGATTTACAGATATAATGCCAGATACTGTCCTTTTGATGGACAAAGGAGTTGATCCTCCCCTTTGGTGTCTCCTCATCTAAAACAGTCAAGGGGTGTGACGTGTGGGGAAGTTGGCGCCCCAATGCGTTGTGATTTCCTTCCACTCCACCTAAGTGGAAAAGTGGCACCCAGGTACTCAAGAATAAAGAACGGAGAACCCCGTTCCATTAGAACTCCGTTTCCTGCTGCATATCGATAAACGAAGTGCCTGTCGTTCTAGGATCTGCGAAGAAGATCCACTCCACTGCCCATCTAAAGGCAATCCACGTCACAGCTGCAATGGCAGGAAAGATGTTTCGTTTAGCGCTGCATCGCTAGTGCTGTGTCTGGAACTGCAATGCGATGGTTATTTGGAAATCTGCCGTTAGGAGGGTTATCGGTCATTTTGGCTGTCATGGTACAGGTTCTATATACCCCTAGCACTAGTGGTGCTTCTGACGTTATAGCCATGCAAAACGTGAAGGGAGTTGCTCGGATTGGGTTAGTCTCGACAGGACAATAGTTCCCGAAAGTCATTTGGAAATTGGGTGCGACTGGATGACGTCCATGAGGGGTTGTGAGGCGCTTTAATATCTTCTGGTACCTACCTACAGAGCTGGAAACACTATCTCGTTGTCGGCCCTACGGAAGTTTTGGGGTCGACGCCCGTTAAGTATCATATTCACTTCGCCCAACCTGGCCGCTGCGTCCCCAACCTTTGTCCATCACAGACGTCAAGAGTGGGGTGCAGTTCTATACGGTGGAGTGTGGTCAGCTTCCCGGTTTCTACCGGCTGCTATATGGGCCACTATTGATTCATTGACTGTACCATATAAATTCTGCACCCCAAAGTCTGGTCAGATTTTACGTACTAATGTGCATTAAACATTTTACTCAGAATATTCTTTGAATCAAAAATGCGTTTTCTGACAAATATATCGCAACCTTGAGAACAAGATATATTTACGTACATATTTACGTGGAAGAGATACTAGTATTTCCGTTTACTAAATGTTTGATGTGCTTCAGAGCCAAAATTAAGTTTAGAATCTTGACTGATTTGATTATTAATAATGTCAGTTAGTATTTACAGACTTATTAACATCGCGTTGGCATGGAAGAAGTATGCAACACTCAACGCCGTGTGATGGATAAGTCCGGAAATACCACGTAACTCTGAGAGCATAGGCTCAGCAAACTGTTATTTTATGATCATTGTCAAACAGTTTTGTCAGAAAAATGAAATAGTTTGTGTTAGTTTTGCAAAGATTTTCTTTTTTGTACAAGGAGTTGATTACAACTGTGTTAACATACTATAACTGGGTTACTGTAATTATGTTACTTGAGCGTTATTACAATGTAAAGAAAAATGAAATAAAGAAGGAATTGTGTGAGATGTATGTTACATTAATTATTCTAGAGTTGCGCTCTACCAGAAGTACACCTCGGTAGAATATAAATGACGTAGTAAATGGAAGGAAGGTTTACCAGCAGTATTGGTAGCATTGTTAGAGAAAGAAACAAAACAAAATATAATGAATTAAGAAATTTAATGAGAAATTCAAATACAATGATAATCAAAAACTGTGTGCATGGTTTTGGTCATTGTGGTCAAAACAAGAATTGAACATTTCGGTTCAAAATAACATTGCCGTGATCACTATATGTCTTCGATCTGAATTATAGTATCTTAGAGGAGATGATTACTGTTTGAAGACAGTAATGTTCCGTAGGTTATGCTGCCCTCTCTCAGTTTCGAGAAGGTTCAAAGTTCAACGCTTCTGGATTCTAGAGGAATCTAGTAAAACATGATCACATAACGCAAACAACGTGATCGGTATAAGGTAACGCCCGATAGGTATGCAACACACCTAACTTACAAGTAACGCGGGTAGGTTCAAACAATTCTACTAGGCAAACTACCGTAATCAGTTACTTATGACAGTCTACGGTAGCCCACGGTAGTTTGCACTTTTAAGTTTTTCCATGTGTAAGAGGATTCGAAGTTTGTGTATGTGACATGCTTTATATATTATGTAGACAGCGTTTGCTTGAACACCATCAACACAGAGAGCTCAAAGCTTGATTTAATTTAATGGTATTAACATCTAAATCCATTAAAGGCTTGTGTCATCTGCCAAAAGAGAGCGTTGTAGTGATAAAGCAAGTTCAGTTATACAAATGAAAAAAGAGGAACTAGTATTGTCACATTTTAAAAAAATAGCAGTTGTAGGTTGAGTCTGTGTCCAGAAAATTCTGCCGCACCTGTAGTCACGTGATGTGGGGGCTTGAACAGGCTTAAAGTTTTAATCCCTGCGCGAGAGTAATGGACTCTATGAGCAGTGATTTGGAACTGTATCACATCCCAGCGGTTCTGTAATAGATACCATGTAAGCTACAAACTTAACTACAAAAACTGCATAACTTTTTCAAACAAATAATCATTTCATTTCACTCACTGATAAACAGTTGTATGCTTTGAGTAAAAGTTGAATTTCTATACTCAAAGCACATCTACTTCTGCTAGTCGAGATAAACATTTGTACAAATGCTTTTATTACATAGAGGAAGCTCGGGTAGTATGGAATACCAGCTCTTATTTCCACCATATTGGAGGTAATAGTATTATAATTTGAATAATGATGTTTTAGTAAATAAATTAGTAACTTTTTATGACTTTGAACAAAAAAGTAGAATTTGTAATGAGTTTTTGATAAGGAAAAAAAAAGACCCAATTTTTGTGTGTAATATGGAATAGGAGGGGGTAATATGGGATAATACATATATTTCCCAATTAATAATTTTTCCAAGTAAAAAATATATAAGAACTTTTGAGAGGTAGAACTGGAACTTAAAAATTCAATGCCACAACTGGGATTTGGACCACAGACCTTCCGCTTACCGGACGGCTGCTCTAACCACTGAGCTATTGTGACAAACTGCCAGAATGGCATTAAATTCTCAAACCAGTTCGTATTTCTCCTGGTAGACCACAAAGGCAGTCTCACATCAGAGACAAATTACCCCAATGGTGACTTACTATTGTAAGTACTTTATATCCCAGGATTAAATAACCTTCAAATGGTAATTATTATTTATTTATTTATTTATGCCAAGAAACTTACTGTTGGTGTTTTTAAACACACAAGCCGTGTGTGGGCAAAGTTTGAGAGGTAGAACTGGAACTTAAAAATTGAATGCCACATATTATTTGTTGGCATAAATTTGTCACAATAGCTCAGTGGTTAGAGCAGCCGCCCGGTAAGCGGAAGGTTTGTGGTTCAAATCCGTCTAGGGGATATGTGAATGGCGACCACAAGGTACCCAAGCTGAGCAGAACATTACTTCCACTTACTGGTGTTTTGCTCCTCACTGTAACTTTTCTATCTGACCTTACCTTGGTCATCTCTTGTTCTCTTCCGACCCTGATGCTATTAGGGTTCCCGAGGGCTAGGGAGTCTTTATTTTTCCAACCACTCCATTTCTCTAATTTCTCTATAAAATCTTAACCCCTAACATGCTGACCTATCATGGCATGTAATACGTCCTCTGATTGGTAATCAGAGGATATGGTCGGTGAATTTATTTTGATAATTCTCCCGGTCAGGTCGGTGAGACCCGTAAACCAACGACTGGTGTGGTCCTCCAGACATTCTGGGGGTTGTGAGAGAGCGATGTGACCGCCAAAACATAAAAATATGGTGCTCTCTAAAAAGCGGTTACTATTACTGCTATTGCTCTCTTCAATATCATCAGTGAAAAATATTGGAGAGCAAGAGGATTAATGACTTCATTGTCAGAAATCCAGCATTAGCTAACAACATTTTTTGTATAGTAAAATTTTGTCTGTCTCTTACGGTTTACCAGTTATTCAACAATCATGCAGAGTAAATAGGACTACATACGCCATAGCCATAAAATTCAAAATACACATTTCATTTGCCACAAAAATATCTTAAACATATGGCATTTTAATCAAAGTATTGGAGCCATTTTCGATGAAATCAAAAATTTCTAAAAGTTTTTATGTAAAGGGTAGTTTGGGGTGGGGCTAGTTTGTTCAAAATCTTTGTGTTGCATCCTTGAAAGATATTAAACTTAAATACCAGCATTGGTTTTTAACCGACTTTTCGTTGCTGTTCACAGACTAACATTTACACACACACACACACACACACACACACACACACACACACACACACACACACACACACACACACACACACACACACACACACACAAACCCCGCAGACGGACTTTTTTTCTAAAAATACTTTTTCGTATTCGGTGAAATCTCGAAATCGAAATTTTGGATCCAATAAAATACTTCTACTTACTAAACATAACTAGGTTAAAGCCTAGGCATTCAACAGATGTTGATCTCGAATATACAGGAAATTCTGTCTGAGGAAGAATATGTCAAAATACGTATATGTCGTAGGTGGTTATAGCAGAAGTGTTCCGTCAGGTCTTAGTTCTCAGTTTTTGATTGGTGGAAATAATCTGTGAAACAGGAGTCTGCTCTTCCCTCGAGTACCGTTTCTGCGAATGTGATCCTATCGTGGAACAGGATATTTTTCTAGATAGCGTGCCATTGTCTGTGAAATTAAAACTTGACTTGTGCAATAAAACGCTCGCCGAGCTATCAGTAGGGAAAGATCGAGGAGGTAGGTTTTATATTGCCACGCGAAAAATCCAAGCTCACCTCAAGTCTTTCCTCATTTCTCCTACCAGCTCGACTCCACAACCACCGCTTAAATTAATGGACTGGATTTGGAGGATAAATATATTCTAAGTAAGAGAGGAGAGGCTGTCTACGAAGCCTTATGAGTATTTTAATATAGCTGACATATTTTTACTTCCCTACTACTTACGTAAAGCAAATAGAGGGAGTATTATATTCTACCCAAAAATTCCATGGCGAGATTTCATTGGAAATTCACGCTTTGAGACTCCCGGAATATTCGCATATTTTCTGTCTCTAGACAGTAATATAACTCCAAAACGTATAGTTGGTAAAATAACAAGCTTTTTATTTAAATTCAATGTTTTCCAAAGATCCAACAGTAAGATTTTCAAGAAAATATTCACGCCAAACTGTCTTTCACATGGACATTCTTTTAGCAATTTGTATTTCCTCAGAAGTGGCTTTAATGACTTGGCTTAAGATGGCAACCTACGTAAATAGCGTTTGTGGAACAAAAATATTGCATTTTTACTTCCTCTGGCACGTATAGTCAATATGGGAGGCAGTTCACCGAAAAATTCGATGTCAAGATTTCACCACAAATATAAGTTTTGAGACTCTCCCCTGAATCCAAGAAAACACTTTTTGAAAAAGGTCCATGTGCGCGTTTGTGTGCTTGTGTCTTTGAACAGCATAACCCAAAAACGAAAAGTCGGTTAAAAACCAAAGTTGGTATTTAAGTTTAATGTCTTATAAGGATGCGACACGAAGAGTTCGAAGAAAATTCCTCCTCCCTAAACTACCCTTTGCATGGAAAATCTTTGGAAAATTTTGCTTTTCTCGAAAATAGTTCTAACAATTTTGATTCAAATGCCAAATGCTTAAGATATTTTTTACGATCAATTCCCCCTCTCAGACTAACATTTTTATATAGAAGAATTTCTTGAATGTTCGATTCTCTCAAAAATGGTTGTAACGGTTTTTATTAAAATGTCATATATTAAGGAAAAACTTCGCATGTATTTATTTTGAATAATCTGTAAATAAGCCGTGTTAAGTTTGTGTGACTGAGTAACCATAAAAAGAACAACAACAACCCCTAGAGCAACAGTCCTTTGCGGGTCAAGGCTCACCGACCAGCCGCTGCATCTCCGAGCACTAGCGGCATAAGTGGGGTGTAGAAATGGAGGGTGGGATATGGTCGTCGCCGCGAGCCTTCCTGACCCGTTAAGCTGCCTTCACTACCTGGGATCGCTACTTCTTTATCAAGTAGGTTCTAAATTGACCCATCCGGAACCTAACGAGGCTGAATGCACCCCGTGCCAGACCTCCCAGTGGGGGTAAAATCTCCACGCCGATAGCGGAAATCGAACCCCGGTCTTCCGCGCCAGAAGCAAGCGCGCTATCACTGCGCTCCGGAGGCGGCCAGCTAATCATAATATATAGATAAAACCCTAATGCAAGAAAGATGTATACAACTCATTAAAATATATAATTTCTGTAAAATATTATTTTTTAGACTAGACAGTTCTGAAACTTTGAAGCAGTTTGTGTGTCTTCTTTTTTGCTTCTTTGCGAGCTAGTTACTGCATGTTCTGAAGCTAAACCAATATTGATTAATTTGAAAACCATTTATAGCAAACGCTTATCTTGAGTGCCCTAGTGTGGATATTACAATTACTTTTGGTATAAATAATTATTATAACACATAAGGAATGTATGTGAATTTTTAGTACGTATAGAAAAAGTAACCTCTTTGTTTAACAAAGGGACGCAAGGGCATTGCCTGATAAAACACGCATCTGAATTCACGGAAAGGACACTAAAATATAGCGCGCACATCCAAGACGCTTTTAAGAAAAGATAACGTCGATTAAACAAATGCCGTCCCAGCAGAATCTGGAACGGATATGGAAAATAGCCTAGTAAAGCTCTAATAGTCAGAGAAAGAGTTTTGAAGAAAATAATGGTGCAAGCGAAAGGAGAAAAATGCAATAAAAGAGATATCAGCAGCACAGGAAAGGAGCTGTCAAAGCATCTCAAAGACATACAACGACAATAAACCAAGTTAGAATAGCATATCAGTCCAATATAAAACAAATGACATTCATACGAGACAGGGATTTTTATATAAGCCTGGATTTGTCACTCAGTGAGAGTTAATGTATACTAGAACCAAAGAAATAGACCCGAGTTATATGTGCTTTGCAGGAAACTATAAAAGAAACAGGGAAGAATAAAACGGATATTAAAAGGGAGAAAATCTGTAGAAATTCGCGTACAGCTCGTACATTTGCGCATGTGATAAAGTTTTAGACTAGCTTCTTTTAATAGTAACTTCAAATTTCCAGAGAATGCTTGGAAAGAACTTCAAAACCATCACCTTTGGGCCTACAGTACGATCTACAAATAAAGTATTAGATAAGTGGCTATGTACACAGAAATTAATGTTTTCTCCTGTACCACTTTTAACTAATGCATTATTACCCAGTTACTAAACATGAGTTTGTGTTTGTAATGTAGGCACCACACTAGTCATTGAGTTGCTTCTATTTTCTTTTTCCTTCAGCTTTAAAGATGTTCATACTAATTTTGCCAATTTACGCAAATTCGAACTAAATTAGTTGAAAAAGTTTATCATCCTTAGAATACATTTAGAATATCTGTAACTATGTGACAAAATTATTAAGTAAAGACGTCTGGTAATACATAAGATTGCAAAAAGAAAAAAAAGTCATAATTTAGCCTTATTTAATCTCCGGCTGAGAATTTAATATTAAGATATTTTAAACGAATAAATTTTACATGCAATGGCTGTATGACTGTATCGTGAATAATGAAAGAAAATGACAAACGGAAAATCGAGACAACAGAAGTGAGATTTTTACGAAGAACTAAAGGATGCACAACACTGGACTTAATAAGAAACAAAAAAATCACAGAAGAACTGCATATTTATACGCTAAACCATAAAATCGAAGAAAATAAAGACAAATGGAAAGGGCACATGGTCCGCATGAATGAGGCAAGGATACCTGCTTTAATCAAGAGCTACAAACCTGTAGGGAACAGAGACTTCGGACACCAGAAAACGATGGGAATAAAAAAATGTGAAGAAGGAACATAAGGAAACGTCTAATGTTTGAAGTGTAGAAGAACAAGAAGATGATGGTGATGATGACACTTTATATATTATTTCTCGTGTGTGTGTGTGTGTGTGTGTGTGTGTGTGTGTGTGTGTGTGTGTGTGTGTGTATCTGCGTGTGTTTTGAACGGTTTAAGTACCACAGGGCGGTATGGACTGAAGTCATTCCATATTCTGCTATATTTTACTGCACTCCAAATAACCGGTAAATCCACTAATATATGTAGATTATATAAAGGAGATAGACACCTCGCGCACTAAAACCTAAATTCATCTATTGACTTTCACTCACCAATAATAAGTAATGGAGTGAAGAAACCACAGGCAATTACAGCTACAATGAGACTGGCCACAGAGACGCGCGGAAGTCTCCAAGAGTTTCAAGCTCTAAGACCCGTCCCACTCTTGGCAACCCTGCTAGAGAGGGCAGCGTTCTAATGTTCACGAGGAGGCCCTTTCCTTGATTAAGCATCTGGGCTCCCTGTTCGGCATCGCCATACGGCACACCTAGAAGCACGCCTGAAACCTGAGAAACAAATGGACACTCAACTCGGGGAAAAACCAAGAAAAGTCTAAGATGACAGTGGGTGGTCGAACCTGCGAGCGTCATACGTTACCATGAAGACACCTTTCTCGGAGATCTGCTAATTTCAAATGCCCTAAATGATTCTGCCTAGAACTGCACTCTCCAGAACTACGGCTCGCTAGGTTTGCTACAGTGCATAAATGACGTAGTAAAAGGTAGTATTGGTAGCTTTGCTAGAGAAACCAACATAATACAGAATACAACGAATTAATCTTTTTAGTAGAAATTCAAACTTAATGATTACCAATAACTGTGAACCTGACTTTGGTCACTGTGATTAAAGGGACCCTCCGGTACCAAATGGACTTTCTTTCCTAATTAACCAATTTTAATGAAATTGTTAGGTAAATTGCACCTACAACAATATATTGCTGAATTAAGTTTCATTGCTCTATATCAAATAGTTTTGCTATTAAAAAAGATTTACTTCTTAGAAAGAATTTAATAGCAATACAATACACAGATTTTGCAGTTTAGAATTAAAATAGAGACCTGAAATTGTTTATGCTAGTTTTTCTATTGCTATGTAATAAAACTGTGCATTTTTTTCGAAAATATTAATATTTGTTAGAAATATGGATTTATTTTCTGTTTATAACAGAATAGAAAGAAATATTATACTAATAATTACAAAGAAAAAAATATTTGTATGTATGAGTGCAATCAACAAACCAATGCGCAATTTTCTTAAACAAGTTATATTCTACATGCCCTGAAAATTTCAGCTTTTGGTATCAATATTTACTGATTAAGTACCAAAATTGTTATATGGAGAAAAAACTATTTAAAGTTTTGGAACACAGTTATTGGAAATATTGCTTTGTACATATCCACATCCTTGGCTCTTCACTACAATCTTCAAAGAAAAACCATAGAACTCTTTAAAATTCACAAAAACACATCCTTCTTAAAAACAAGTTCTTCAAAACATACTATCAACAAGAAGGTAATCTGGCGAAGATGGTATACAGGAGCACGTGTAAAGCACCTAGCTTTCTTTCCTTTATTATCTTTCCACTTCACACTTTTCCCATTATATTTGTTAAAACGACTCAAGTGGTACCACAAATCAACTACACGCAACGCGATCGATATAAGTAACGCCCGATGGGTATGCAACACACCTAACGTGGAGGTAACGCGGGTAGGTTCTTAACTAACCACTTCTAGTAGGAAAACTATCGTAGTCTGCACTTACTTATGATAATATACGGTACCTGCGGTAGTTTAACTCTACTTGTGCACAGCACTTGACACAGGAAAGGTATTATTTGCGGATATTTCTTTTCCTTACCGAGCCAGTTTGATGTCAATAAACGTTCGCCCTGAACGAATACTGGACACATTCTTCTAGTTCAATATATTTCCTTTGATATTCGTAAAGGTTGTCAATATACAAGACAGGTCTTGCTCGTACGCCGGTCACGTCTTCCTGATCGACGTTAACCCGACAATGCATTGGAGAAGAAGCGACTTTCAAGCCT
The DNA here is from genome assembly GCA_030765045.1 of Tenodera sinensis. Taxonomy (NCBI): domain Eukaryota; kingdom Metazoa; phylum Arthropoda; class Insecta; order Mantodea; family Mantidae; genus Tenodera; species Tenodera sinensis. Next base: position 46,896,637 of record CM060971.1, on the reverse strand, counting down.
GCCAAATAGCTGAAATGCGACATTAATGGCAAATATAAGATACGCATACTTTGAACCATACAATTTCTGCCACGATTTCTTAAATAAAGGTAGTTTTCATCAACTATAACACCAAGCCTATTTTGCCGTCTGAAAGTCTGAGAAAGTAAAATTCAATGTCTATTTACCCTTTAAGAAAAATATCGAGTCTTCAATGGCACAAACACTTCGGTAATTTTAATACCATAAAAATCTTTTGATATAAATTTTGTATTTTAACAATACCATAAAAATTGTGCATTAAGTTTTTACCTACTTCCTATGATTCGCTAGTTGTACAAAAGTAACTTAGAATGAAGCTGTTTTCACGTAAAATTCTAATTAAAACTAAAGATATAAATGTTTTTGCCACGAAAGTATCCTAAATATGTGGTATTTTTATTTTAATTTTCTTGGCTATTTCACTCATTGCAAATTATCCATTATCACCTCTTGGTCATGGTATTATCACTTTGGCTATATCGCCTTATCCTTGAGGTTCCGTCAATCAAAAGATTGTCTTACGTTTCTGAACTTCTGAAGTATCCATGCGCACTAAAAACAGTTAGCGAACCATTCAAAATGGCAAACAAGACTTTGTTATTCTCACAGCCTATTGGATTAATTATACTGCAAACCGTGAAAATATTTAACTGATACTTCGCCTTCACGCCGTTTGCAGACACACAACAAACACACAGATACACACACATACAGAGAGAGAGACATATTTATACAGAGGCAGGGGCATACACACACGAACAGACACACAGATACGAAATGATCTAATTTTTTTTTAGTTCGTGGAAACTCAAAGCATGTCTTTACCAACGAAATCTTCATTGAAATTTTTGAGTGCAATGCAATACTAACTGTACTCTTATACGCACATATAGAACACACAGCTGCTTTGTGGGCTCAAGCAAATGTAAGAAGTCCGTAGATGTCTGTGGAATCAATCCTCAATGCTTTCTTGCAATTGTTCTTCGGTTTTCCTTGATTCTCAGCAGTCCGAAAGCGAGAAACTGCAATTTTAAGGAAAGCAGTGGAGAACCTATCATAAGAACGCAACAATGCTTCTTGGCAATGCCTTTTGACATACAGTCAGAAGAAACTGTTTTCAAAATATTGTCACCGCGCCCGCCGCATCTAATTGCCGACAACAGCAGTGTCACGCATCGCATTATTGTCGGCACTACCGCTAAGGAGCCGAAGGAAAGAGACAGAGCATGGCCGCATTGTTGGGGCGCTTGCCGAAAGAGAGAAAAGGATAGAGACTTCGAGAATCTACTCTGCTTTATATTTCACCGCAATAACTGAACTTTCCAGAATAGTGCCTGGGAGATATAAATAGCGGTAAAGTGCGACAGAAGGGGCAGTCAGACGTATGTGAAGCGTTGAGTAGTGGTGCCGACGGAGACGGACAGACGATGTGAAGCGTTGTGCCGACGGAGAAGAGTTAGTTCTTTGTGTTACGAATTCGGAGCCGTGCTGCTGGAGAATCGGAAAAGACTTTCTTGCTGTTGCAACGAGTGTACAAGTTACTGTTTACGGAAATAAAAATGTTTCTTTATCTCAACTACATCTGTCTTCTTTACTTCACACCCACACCAACAAAGTCACAATATTATTGCTCTGGTTTTAAAACCCCTTTCTTCAACTGACAATAAATTCTCCTCGGTTCCTACGAAACAGTAATCTGGATCAAGAGTTTGGAATCCTACTCATTAAAGACTTATCCAGATCTTTTCCAAAATCCTTAGATTTCAAATTACCTAACGTGCAAGGAGATTTAGTATACAACCTCAGACAAAAAGAAATATGATGTGTTGCACTCACATGACTTTCTCTACTCTTGTACTAACCATTCTTACAAACTCCTGTTCTTCGTGTTAGTTGAGATAAACATTTGCAGAAATTATCTATGTATTTATTTCTTTGTAGGTACAAGGGGAATATTAGAGTACAGTAGGCTTTGTGCGATAGTCAAATCTTTTAAAGCTTTGTGATTCCGTTCTCTTTGCACACTTAACATATAAAAAGATGAACAGCGATGTTCCATTTCACGAAAGTTTTGTTTCCCGAAACTGACAATATGGTTCACTGTACAAAAAACTTATTTAGACATTAATTGTGTTTTAGCGAGACCTACATGTTTTGTACAGTAAGATTTTGTCTATCTCTTACGGTTTGCGATTTATTCAAAAGTCATCTAGAGTAAACAGGACTACATAGGCTATAGCCAGAAAATTCAAAATATACGTTTCATTTGTCATGCAAATATCTTAAACATATGATATTTTAATAAAAATCGTTAGAACTATTTTCAAGAAAATAAAAAATTTCGAAAATTTTGCATGTAAAGGGTAGTTTAGGGTGGGGTACTTTCTTCAAAATCTTGGTGTCGCATCCTTGAAAGACATTAAACTTAAATACCAAGTTTGGTTTTTAGCCGACACACACACACACATACACACACACACACAAACACACACACACACACACACACACACACACACACACACACACGGACCTTTTTCTAAAAATGCTTTTCTTGGATTCAGGGGTTCTCAAAACATATATTTCCGGTGAAATCTCGACATCGAATTTTTGTATGGAATACAATACTTCTCCTACTTACCAGTAGAGAAAGTAAATAGCCGCCAAAGGTTAAGACTAATGAGAAAATGACCTCAAGAAATGCTTTTGTCAGGCACTGAAAGTGAAGAGTAATACTGCCTAAAGTTAAATCGTACATATTTAAACACTGTTATTAGTCAATAGTGTTGTGTATAGGAAGTTCGGGTAATATGAATACCAGTTTTTGTTTCCGCCATATTTGAGGTAATAGTATTATAATTTGAGTAATTATTTGTTTGGGGAATAAACTGAAACTTCCTACAGCTTAATTTGCACAAAAATTAGAATTTGTTATGAATGTTCTATAAAAAATGTTCAATTGTTTATTGAACATTATTATATCATAGAAATTTGTCAGGTTGTGTTGTTGTAGTGTTTAACGCCCGCTTTTACTACTACGGCACCGCAGGCGGTGACACTGATGATACATGGAATGAAGATGGAGCACCGGTGGAATGAGATGGCGGGGGAAACGGGAGCACCCGGAGAAAACCCCCCTTAAGCCGCTTTGTCCACCACGAATACCACATGCGGGTCCCTGGGATCGAACCAGGGCCGCCTAGGTGGTAGGCGAGCGCGTCTACAGAAATTTCTCAGCTAATAATATATTTAAGTAACAAATTTACATAAGAGACTATTTATTTTTTGCTAAATAATGTTCGGCATAATAATGCAATGAATTAGATTGCAATAGTGTGAACATCAGCTAGAAAATATAGTGATGGCTTTATTTTACATTGAAAAGTTTATTTGCAGAAATCCCAATGAAGCTTTTCCGCTCCTGCGCACTCGTTGTGTGCCCACATGTTACACATTAGGCACTAGGGTCAAACCCCGTTTCTATCTTCTGAAAATCGAGGCTTCTCCCCTTTACAGTGACGTTTGTTAGACTTTTATGCAGAAAAAAATGTAATGTACTATATAAACTTATATATTTTATTCATCAGAAGCAATGTGGATATTATGTGATACCTAATATAAATGAAGGGAAATATGGGATACCAGTATTCCATATTATACGTCATGCCACATTGAAATAGTGTCACTGCACTAAAAATAAAAACGAAAGATGTGTGCAGCAGGAATGTTTCAATCTTTCGTATAATCACAATATTATTTTTTATCTATAATATTATACATTCAAATATTTTTCATAAATAGTTAAAAACTTACCTGCAAAACGTTTTAGACGATAGCAGTCAGATAATCATTCACACTTAACTGCTGACTCGAAAAAATCATAATAAATACACGTGTGCAGCAGAAAACAAATGCAGAGTCATATTACACTTTGTGACTAACTACAGGAGTAAATAATAAAGCACACTGATAATGCAGCCGCACGATATCGCATCAACTTAACACTAATTTTGAGCAGAGCAGAGAAAAACAAGTGATGATCGTGACCTTGTGTATATCAGCTGCTGTTACTTTTGTTTCCGCGTTTGCAGTGGAAAAACACCGCTTTGCGGTTCATATGTATTTGGATCTCTCTGTATTTCGCCATTTATCGAAAGGTGGAACATATTGCTATCCTGGAAAGGGCATGAAATGTCCCTAAGACGAAACATAAGAATTTATGTAATTGAACTAGTTAATAAAACGACTCAACTTGTCCTCTTTAGTACCAGTAATCGGTGCCCTTTAGAATGCAGTTGACGCCTTAGTTACGGATGGAAATGTCAGACACCGACCGACCGACGGACCGACTGAGGAAATCGATGAACCCTTCGCAAACCACAGAAAGCTGCTCTACTATTATTGCTAGATTTCCAATCACCGGGATTATGATTCAGTAGTGTTTGTAAACAGCTCACTTACACAAATTGGTACCACTCGATACCTATCAGAGATTAGAATCACAAACCAGGTAACGTGGTTCATCTACACAAGAGAAGATCGGAAATTATTTGGGGAAACTATTAATGAACATTGCCAACTGAATAAGCAATAAATTTCCTTTCATGTAGCAATCTGCTACTTTCTCTGTCTGTTACCACTGATTGGCAGTTCTTCATGAACAAAACACCTCTACCAAAAGTGTAAGGACACGTGCATATTTCAGAGATATACACTCTATCCTTAATTTATTTTATCCAACAGCCTTATGTTTCGTCAAAAAATTATCGTATTAAAGTGTAAAATTTAAAAAATAATTAATTAAATGTCATTATTTTTAAGAAAAAAATTGGGAAAAAAAAAAACAGTTCAAATTGGCACTATTTGGCAACGTACTCAATCCCATGGTGAATGAGCCAGCGAAGTTCGAGTGGTGTCTGTTTATAGTGCATTATTATCACGTACTAAAACTGCTATGTTGACATTGTTATGATGCCATGACGTTCAGCTGCGATATATCTTCTATTTTGTTCCATTGTGAGAAGAACTTGTTAAGGGACACTGAGAGTGACATTTTGGTCAAAATTATCAAAAAGTCGAAAATTGTTTTTTTAGCTTAAAATGTTCCTGGAACCCCTGTGCATTTGGATCAGCTAACATTTTTCTTATCCCCTACTCCATGTGGTCATTACGGCCCTTTCAAATAGTACTCTTCCCTTAACGTATACAGCATGTTCCTATATAAAAGCCTGTTTTTCTCAAAACTACATTTCTGCATATTCCAAAAGAAGGTCGCGCCTGTTTTGCTTCAAATTCAATGAAAATTTCCAAAAGTATTCATAAATAGCAGCTAAACAAAACTATGATTCGATATTGATGTTATCGTTAACATAAATTACAAAAACATTTTTTTGGTATGAAAAAGATCAATAATTTTTAAGATTAAATTTTCTTTGTTATTAAAAAAATATGTACAGCATAATCAGCAAACGTATTTGAAATATCTCTTCATACAATTGTTACAAATGTTTTAGAGTACCAGTTCTGTCAATATAAACCAATTTTGAAAAGTCAATAGACGCAAGCTACATTTTGAAAATGTGCCTATTAAATTCATAAAATAATTTATATATCATAAACAAATTATCCAATTTTAATGAAATTTGGTATACATCCTATTCTCATATAAATACAAACACAGTAAAACTTTCAGAAAAATCTATCATGAAATGTGGAACTTTCAAATTTCACTCCCAGTGTCCCTTAAGTAACAATGGGTATAAAACGTGAAAAAAGATATTAAATGGCTAGCAATTGCTTTCCATAAGTACTGAAAGTTATACAGAGATATTGCATTTCAACTGGGGTCAACTAAAACGTTTGTGGCACAGACAATAAAAGAATATAGGAAAAGCGGTAAATTTTCAAATCTGGAGCGAAGTGGTAGGCCAAGGGTTGCACGGCCCCGATAGGATAGAACCACGACTGTTATATCCTTATGAGATCGAAATGCAAAGGAATAGCTGTCCCAGGGCCTTATCTGAATCTTGGAATAACATTGTCATACAAGAGTGTAGGAATCTGTTAAAGAGTATTCCAAAAGAGTAAATTTACTGTATTTGAAAGCCAAAGAAGGCCTAATAAGGTATATAATCATCTCAGAGTATGTTTGAAGCAGTATTTTTTGAATGTATAATATTTGTACCAAATGGCCCACTCCATCCGGCATTGGGGTAAGTAGATAACCCCTTGTAAGTTAATAGAGTTGCAGAAATCACCGGAATGAATCCATTCGGTGGCGTGCACCAAATTTGTTCTACTTGTAAGACAAGTGGGCGGGATGGGAATTCCTCAGGCTTCAACTAGCGTGTGCAGCGCGTGATAATAGACATGAACAGTCTACTTCACTTCCAGGCCTTTATTTTCCAGATAATAAACTCATTCCTGCTATTGTCTAACAGTTCAGATTACACATTGCAAATTGCCGTAACAAAATCTATGCAAACATGACGGCGCGTAATGTTTCATTGACAATTTTTTGCTTTTTATTAATGTTACTGTTGTCTTTTATTATTGTTTTTGGTTATTGTTATTATTATTACCATACTGTTAGTACTTTTATAATTTTATTGTCGTTAGTTTATTATTATTATTATTATTATTATTATTATTATTATTATTATTATTATTATTATTATTATTATTATTATTATTATTATCATCATCATCATCATCATCATCATTAGGTATTACTACTATTATAATTTCTCTTATTAATAATAGCAATTATTTTTGTTATTTTATAGCAATTATTTTTATTAGTGTATTTATTAGCATCATTATGTGTATCATTATTATTGGTATTAATTTTGCAGTTATCTTCATTAATATTCCCATTATTATTTCTATTAGTTCTATTATTATTTCTAGTTATTGCTATTTTTGTAGCTATTACTATTACCATCAGAATCACTATTATTAGTATCATAATTATTAGTTTTATTTTAATTGGTTTTAGTATTACGATTTTCATTATTACATTAATAGGTTTGTTATTTTATGGTTTATTATTGTGCTATTATTTTCATCGTTATGGTGACCTCATTCATAGAAGAGGTGTTCAAAACGATGTTTTGTTTATTGATACAATGTTTCAACCGTCTCCTTGTATCTCTGTGGATGTTTCTGATAAGTGCGGCTGTGACGGATGCAAATGCTTTAACGATTCAAAACGTAATAATAACAATATTAATAATAATAATAACAATAGTGATATAATAATCATGATAAACACACCAATAAGAATAAAATAATAAAATTAATACTAATAATAAAACAATATAAATAATATAATCTATTACAGTTTCACGGGCGATCAGCCGTGTGAGGTTTAAAAATATTGAGCTTTCGGCCATTGTAAACTCCATGGCCTTCGTCAGAATTTATAATTTTTTTTTTTATATAATTTTAATTTTTTTTAATGCTTCGAAACTTTGCCATTTGTTTAAGCTCTGTCAACTTTGAGTTATTTTTAGTGGTACCACCAAATGAATATGGAATTTCAAGGCCTGCATACTTGTATTGTGACCCGCTTTCAAACATTTAACTATCGCGTCAGTTTCTTCTGTCCCTCTTGCACTTATGTACGAGTACATGTTAAAGAAATTAGATTGGATTAGAATCCCCAGAATAGTAGAGGAAAAGGTTGAACCAAAAACAAAACTAAGAGAACAGTTATCGAAGACATTAATAAAGCATGGAAACATGGAATGAAGTAAAGAAGTGGGAAAGATAGAAACATTTTAGCGTAACTGCTAAGTCCTAAGGGATAAGACAAACGTCTATTTAACAAAATTTGTAGATCTCGATAAAGCACACAATTTATGTGAAATATCCCTTTTTGGAGATATTCCTTGTTGTTGGTTTAATACTTACACTTTTCTCTAATGGAAAGTCGTTATTTGTTTTTTCTTTTTTTCTGTTTCTTTTCTTTTTCTCTGGGTTAAAGAGAGTGGATTGTTAAAGCCATCACTTAACTACCGTTTTTAAAAGGTTGGACTATCACTTAAAGCCTAGTATTCCCTTATTCCTCTTGTATCTCCAAGAAAACCAACAGTAAAGCCGACAAATGTTTATCTTGATGAAGATAGATTATAAGAAGAGGAAGATTTTTGAAGAATAGTTTGTTGAGAAATGATTGAGAAGCTCATGTAAATGTAACATTAGATATGCTAGGGGTTAGGATACGAATGGACAGACTTAAAAGGCGATTTTTTTTAACTTAAGCTGAAAGGTGAGTTCTTCCATTTTGCTCTGTAGTGCATGATTGCATGGATAAAAAATAAAATTGGCCAAATGTGTGATTGCCAATATGTCACCACTCCTTTATTGTTTACTTCTGCAAATAGCATAGAGGCACAGCTTAAAAATTGAGTTATTTGTCTTTTCCATCTGATGTTAAAATGACTCGTATAGCCACAAAATTATATTAAATAATTGGGTCCCAGAGTGTCTAGAGAATAAAATTTGTGTACATACGCTTGGCAACATTGGTGCGGAAGGCCAGGAATGTTAACAGTAAACTCTACCTGCCTAAATAATGCTCGGAAAGCTTGAAAGAAAACCACCCCTCCCCTCGTTACTGGTAGTAGCTGATAACAAACGCACAGACAAATGGCCAGACCAGTTTTCAAAGCCCACCTTGGACCGTCGTAGGGGAGAATAAAAAGTAAACAGCAGATGTTTTCCATTGCCCACCGAATTTTGCGAGTTGAGATTCAAATAAATTTAACTATTATACTGCTACTGCTAATTCTACTAGGTTACTCATCCAGCCCAAACTACTATATCTAGAAACTTCTAAATATAGAAGTGAATTCCTTCAACAAAGTAGACAACCCAAAAGAGGTATTTTTGTAAATTCGTCGCTTAAGGGGGCACAAGGGAGTTGAAAGTTGAAGCGGTGTTAGGCTGGGCACTCACTATCTAGCTACTTCGGGTCCTTATTCTCATTTGATGTATCTCAGGGAGTGAAGGTGTGCAGAAATGAATTGTTTAATACTTAAAATAGAATCCAATATGCCTAGTTTTTACTGCAGAACTATGTATTATGTGTATTATCTGCGATTTCTTCCTCGTACATCTGCAGAATGCCGTATACTAAAATACTAATTTACAAATTAGCTAAATAAACAGCTACAATAATACACTGTTAGTATCATAAATATCTTTCTGTATAATTAATGTCCTATCTAAGCATCACTATTCCGTAAGTCGAAATTCCAAAATGTTCCGCTACTGATGAGAAATTCTTTAACTGCTATTCTTCGTTGATCAGCAACCATGGGGACAAGTGAAGCACGATCTCTTGTTGCCTCTGTTACATTGCCTTTTAACATAAATGTTTTAGGGGGCTTATACAAGAAACGGTTTCAAAGTTCATGATTTTTCAAAAATGAACAGTCAGAACAACCCTTATATGTACCGCATTCGGGGCGTCTCTCGTATTATCCGCAGCAGAAATCAGCCGAAAAACCAGTAATATTCTTTAAGAAAAAATAACAATCAGTTACATGATCACTATGTTCCCGCCAAACCATTGTAACAGCAAAAAGTATTGATTTTAGTACCTTTAGCCATCTGGTCAGTCCCCATTAAATATCTAACATTACTTCGGAGCTCACATTTTATCATCATAAACTTACATTCGAAGTTCAGATGTACTTCTCCCTCTCTCTCTCTCTCTCTCTCTCTCTCTCTCTCTCTCTCTCTCTCTCTCTCTCTCTCTCTCTCTCTCTCTACAAGAGAGTATACAGGTTTTCTGTGAAATTTTAATGTAAAACCTCCACATACATAACAGAACATATCTGGTATATTGCGACAAGATTGGGAAATTGTTGAAGTTCACTAGCAAAAGCAATAAACATTGCAGTACACCGAAATTGTATACACTTACTGACCTGCATGCGTTTCTGAATTGACACTGTTAAAAAGTTATTTCAGACTGTTGTGAACAAGAATATAAGGAAGGGCAGCGAATTAGTTCCCACTTCACCACACTCCCATTAGGCCAGGTACCTCCACCCGGTGTACCCTCCATGTTCAAGCATTGTCACGATTATATGACTTCAAATGTGAAAATAACTTTACTAGAAACAAAAACGTACATGGCAGTAGTGTTTCATGGTCATATAACATATAACCTACCAAGAAATTAATCTAAAAGACTTTGTAATATGTAACTCAGAGAACTTTTAATGCTAAATTCGACATTTTTGCTATAATGAGGCCCCTAGCCCTTTAAAACTGAGTAATGGAAAGATTTCATCACCAGTTTTGGAGTGAGGTTAGGTAAGTGAACAATAATCACTCATCAGGTTCAAAAATGTTGCCCAATTATCTCGTTTACCTTTCACGATATATGAATTTGTTAATGGACTTTTTCGTTCGTCATATTTCAATCTACCACCACTCATACCTGTAACAGCTTGTATGCACATATTTATATTCATGAATTCATTTTTATTCTTTTTACCTTCTCTACTACGTGTAGTAAGTAGGTGAAGTATTGTATTCCACACAAAAATACGACTTCCAGATTTTACCGGAAGCGATGTTTTGAGACACCGTAACTCAAAAAAAAAAAAAATCTAGAAAAACGTCCGTCTGTGTGCATGAGTGTGTGTATGTGTGTGTGTGTGTGCGTGTGTGTGAACAGCATAACTCACAAACGAAAAGTCGGTTAGAAACGTAGGTAAGTTGGTATTTAAGTTTCATGTCTTTCAAAGATGCGACACGAACAGTTTAAGGAAAATTCCTCTCCTCTAAACTACCCTTTACGCTGTCATTTTTCTCGAAAATGGCTAACATTTTGATTAAAATGTCATATGTTTAAGAAAGTTTTATAGCAAATGAAATATTTACAGCGAGTTACGGTTATGAATGCGCAGATTTGGCGTGCTGGGAGATCAAAATATGTCTAATTATAAAGTCGAATAACAACTCCATCTATCTTGAAAGATAAAGGAGATAATCGAACATTATTGAATACATTATCTGCACAGTGTGGCACACAGGCCGAATGTTTTGTTTTGGTTTGCGGCCAGGCATGCGTTCACACCTGCAACGGGTGAAGGTCTAAACTAGGCTAGCGCTCGAAATCCGGTTCGCCACGTGGCTGTGTGTTTCTTGTCAGCTAATGCCAGTAACAAGGGATGGGGTGGTTTGCTTTTAAGCTATTCAATCATATTTACGAGAACTAAACTAAAAGCTGCGTAAGAGGCTACGCATAAGGTGTAGTCGGATGATCAAAGATAGCAATTTCAAATGTTAAGTATGGAAACACCTCATTCGTGTAATTTTGTAATTAAAAACAGCCACCTTTTGCTAAATAAGAAAATCTATTATAAAGAACACGGCTTTGGAGCCGGACCAGCCTAGATGGCCTAAGACTTGAAGCAGAAGAAGAAGAAGAAGAAGAAGAAGAAGAAGAAGAAGAAGATTAATGGTCAATAACTGCAAACTCAACAAGATATCTTTTACAGTAGATGTTCAAAATGTGCTCCGTGAGAATCTATGCAGGCATCGCATCTTCTTAGACAATTTTGCCCTACCCTCGTTTGAGCTTCTGTGTTCTGCTCAATCTTTAGGGCTGCTTCAAACACACGTGTGCGAAGATCATCAAGCGTTGCGCTTCACGTGTGTTGTAATCGGTTTTGCCCTAAGCAAGAAGCATATCTAAATACTCTGTAAAGACTGCCATAGTTCTGAATGCATTTAACGCACCTGAAGCACTGACAGAACCTGCACGGATGTCGCGGGGGTAGTTGTACTGTCAACATTCCCTCACTTTCCGCGCTTCTCACCCGCTAATGTTGCGGGGTTGCCAAGCGTATGCCCACGACTTTATTCCTATAGACACGCTGGAATTCAGTCCTTTCATATCATTTTGTGGCTAAACGAATCATTTTAGCAACATATGGTAAATACATAAATAACGCATCTTTTGTAGCTCTACCTCGCTGTGCTAATTGCAGAAGTAAACGACAACGGAGTGGTGACATTCGCAATCACACTTTTGACCAGTTTTAATTTTTATTTACGAAACCATACACTATAGACGAAAATGGTACTGTAACTTATGTTTCAGTTTAACGTCAGGAAGTTGCCTTTCAAGTCTGCGCTCTCAATACCTTGTATTTTAAATTTTCTGGCTATAGCCCACGTAGTCCTGTTTACTGACTTTTGTGTAACTGTTAAACCGTAAGAGATAGATCAAATCTAACTATACAAAAACTGCAGATCAACTTTAGACACGCAATTTATGTCTAAATTCATTTTTATGTAGTAAACCATTTCGGAGATATCCCTTGTTATTTGTGTGAGTTTTGCAACACATATACTTTTTTCAAACGGAAGGTCGTTAGTCACTATTTCATATCTTCGCCGTTTAGGGGGAAGGGAATCTTAAAGCCTTCATATAGCGACCAACCTTAAACGATATAACTATCGCTCAAATCCTACTGTACTCTCATATTTCTCTTGCACCTGCAAGGAAATAAACAGTAAGATAATTTGTACAAATGTTTATCTCTACTTAGGAATAAGAGTTTGTAAGAATAGCTAGTACAAGAGTAGAGAAAGTCTTGTAAGTGCAACACATCAGATATGGAATGCATTAATTTCTATATTCACAACAGGCAAATAAAGGAGAAAGTGATGCCTTTACATGAAATGTATGATACATATTAGATATCTTAATAGTTAAACTTGTATTGTGGTTGTTCGAATCAAAACAGGGATTGTGCAGCTGTATATGTTGCCCCTGGCATCTATTTTTGGCACACAGTTTCCTTTGGGTGGGTAAAATTGGCCAGTTGACGGAGTTTGAAGCGAGCGAGCGAGCAAGCGCGTTGAAAAGCTTGCTGGTGAATGCTCATCATTGTGGTCGGAACTGTAAATGGCAGCTCTCGCAGCCAGGCTTGGGGATTGAATGCTCACACCATGTTGACTTGAATAGTGTTCGTGCATTACCATTGCTTTCTTGCTGTCTGTCGCCCGCTTGTTGTTAACGTTTAATTTCCCTATGAAGTGTGTGCTGCCTTAAAAGATAAAGCCAGGCTTTCCATTTAAAACCTCATACAACCGCGCTTTTCTGATTAATGTTTGGAAATTACACCATAAAGATAGTGACAGCCTCACAACAAAAGCTATTTTATGAAAAAACTAGCTGAAATAGCCAGCGTTGGGTGCGTTGAATGCCAAGGAGCACAAAATAAACAAATAGAAATAATCTTACTGCTGATTTTCATACACATGCAATGCGAAAATGGGAATGTGGTAGGCTTTCAGCCTTCTAAAGTTTTGAAATTCCATAATCAACCTATCTTATATTTCACAAACCTTTAATTCAATAAATAACAGGAAAATTATTAAATTCACCTTATTTATTGCAATATTATCTCTTGGTGGTTTACCACCTTTTTTAGGATTTTTTCCAAAATGAATTGCAATTCAATTTCTCTATGCATGACCAAACAGAAACAACTGAATAACGACCTTCTATTTGAGAAAACTTTAAGTGCTGCAAAATGAGGAATATCTCGATATGGCTCACTCCACAAAAAAATTCATTTGGACATAACTGATTTGTTTTAACGAGATCTACATTTTTATTGAAAGATTTGGTCCATCTCTTACGGTTTATCACTTATGCACGAGTCACGATATAGGCTATAACCAGAAAATTCGAAATATACATTTCATTTGCCATAAGAATACCTGTGTTACACTCACATGACCTTCTCTACTCTTGTACTAACCATTCGTACATTCTCTTATTCTTATCTCCTTCGTGTTAGTTGAGATAAATATTTGTACAAATTATCTTATTATTTTCTTATAGGAACAAGGGAAATATGCGAATAAAGCAGACTTTGAGCGATAGTCAAACGTTTTAAAGCTTTCAAATTCCGTTCTCTTTGCACGATTAACATATAAAAAATGAATAACGATGTTCCATTTGACAGAAGTATAAGTTCTCCAAAACTTACACAAATAATGAGTATTTCCGAAATGGTTCCCTCTAAAAAAATTACTTAGATATAAACTGTGTTTTAGCAAGATTTACATGTTTTGTACAGTAAGATGTGGTCTATCTCTTACAACTTACTAATTATGCAAAACTGATTCAAGTGATAGAGTAAATAGGACTACGTAGGCTATAGCAGAAAATTCAATATATACATTTCATTTGTCATAAAAATATCTGAAGCAAATGGCACTTTAATCAAAGTCGTTAGAGCCAGTTTTCAAGAAAATCAAAATTTTCCATGTAAAGGGCCGTATAGGGTGGAGGAATTTTCTTCAGAATCTTCGTGTCCCATCCTTGAAAGACAAACTTAAATACCAAGTTTGGTTTTTAACTGACTTGGTTTTTGAGTTGTTAACAGATACACACACACTCTCTCTCTCTCACACAGACCTTTCTCTAAGAATGCTTCTTTGGGGGGGTTAGGGGACCTCAAAACATATTTTCGGTAAAACCTTGCTGCATTTCTATCTCAATCATATAGGAAATTGTATGAATTCCTTTTAGAAGAGGGAGTAGAGAAAGAAATGCGAGTGTGTTTCGAAAAGGAAACGTGAGAGAAAACTGTCTGAAAGTAATACATTGCATTTCAATTAAAAAACAAGGAAAATTGTATAAAACGTTCGTAGAAAAGGGAGTAGAGAAAAAAGTGTGATTGTGTTTCATAAAAGAAAAGTATTTAGAGAAAATCGTGTGAATATAAGGGGCTCACATTCTGAAGGTTTCGGGTTTAGTAATCGACTAATCTAATGAACCTTTTCTGTTTTCCTTTACCACAAAGCGAATGCTTTGCGTTGACTTTCCGTTGACTTGCCGGCCCTTTTCATTTCAAACGTGTCGGCGATAGAATGTGGCGCTAGTAGGTGGGTGGGTGAGTGAGTGGGGGAGTGATTGACTGAGTGGAGTGAGTGAGTGGGTGCGTAAGTGGTTGAGTGAGTGGGTAGATGGGTGAGTGATTAAGTGAGTGGAGTGAGTGGGTGAGTGAGTGGGTAGATGGGTGAGTGAGTGAGTTAGTGAGTGGAGTGAGTGGGTGAGTGAGTGGGTAGATGGGTGAGTGAGTGAGTTAGTGAGTGGAGTGAGTGGGCGAGTGGGTGAGTGGGTAGATGGGTGAGTGGTAGTGGGTGAGTGGTTGAATGGGTGGGTGACTGGTTGAATGAGTCAGTGAGTGAGTGAGGGAGTGAGTGGGCGAGTAAGTGGATGAGTGGTAGTGGGTGAGCGAGTGGGTGGGTGAGTGAGTGAATGGGTAATGGGTGAGGGAGTGAGTGGGTGAGCGGTAGTGGATAGTGAGTGAGTGGGTGAATGGGTGAGTGAGTCAGTGAATGAGCGGTAGTGGGTGAGTGAGTGAATGGGTGGGTGAGTGAGTGAGACAGTGAGTGAGTGGGTGAATGGGTGGGTGAGTGGTTTAGTGAGTCAGTGAGTGAGTGTGTGAATGAGTGAATGGGTCGGTGAGTGGTTGAATGAGTCAGTGAGTGGGTGCAGGGTGTGTGAGTGAGTGAGTGGGTGAATGGGTGGGTGAGTGGTGGAGTGAGTCAGTGAGTGGGTGAGTTGGTGAATGGGTGGGTGAGTGGTTGAGTGAGTCAGTGAGTGAGTGATTGGGTGGGTGGGTGAGTGGGTGGGTGAGTGGTTGAGTGAGTCAGTGAGTGAGTGAGTTGGTGAATGGGTGGGTGAGTGGTTGAGTGAGTCAGTGAGTGAGTGATTGGGTGGGTGGGTGAGTGGGTGGGTGGAGGGTGTGAGTAAGTGAGTCAGTGAGTGAGTGGGTGGGTGGAGGGTGCGAGTAAGTGGGTAGGTGAGTGAATGGGTGAATGTGTGGGTGGGTGAGTGAGTGGGTGGGTGGGTGAGTGGGTGTGTGAGTGGGTGGGTGGAGGGTGTAAGTGGGTGGGTGAGTGAGTGGGTGGGTGAGTGGGTGAGTGAGTGAATGGGTGAGTGGGTGGGTGGAGGGTGTGAGTAAGTGGGTGGGTGGGTGGGTGGGTGGGTGGGTAGAGGGTGTGAGTAAGTGGGTGGGTGAGTGAGTGGGTGGGTGAGTGAGTGGGTGAGTGAGTGGGTGAGTGAGTGGGTGGGTGAGTAGGTGGGTGGATGAGTGGGTGGGTGAGTAGGTGGGTGGGTGAGTGGGTGGGTGGGTGGAGGGTGGGTGGAGGGTGGGTGAGTGAGGGAGTGAGTGGGTGAGTCAGTGAGTGAGTGAGAGTGAGTGAGGTTTAAGAGGTCGTCGATAATGAGCCCGAGGCTAAGGAGGAGGTTACACTACTAAAACTAGATCAATGGACAATCATTTTATAAGTAAATGAAAATTTATTAATTCCTCTTTGAGATATAAAAAGTTAAACACTTACTGTGGGTTAAGCCGGTTAGTTGTAATTGTAACGCCCCAATATTTGCTTTACTACAAGCATTACGCAGCAAACTAAGTAGACCAGGACTCTGGTATGTTTGCACTATTAAGCATAGGCTGTAGAGTAGGCATTGTTTGTTGCGGCCGACTTGCTGAGTTCACGACCCGCCATTAACCGTGCCTAGTGTACATGGTGATGAAGTCTTGAGTAATATACGAGCACCAATAAAGCAACGGAAATTTTGGGTCTGGAGTATACCTTTGACGAAAGCCACACACACGCGCACACACACACGCACACACACACACACTCACACACACACACACTCACTCACACACACACACACATACACACACACACACACACACACAAAACCACGAGCTATGCTCCTAGTGACACTTGGTTGGAATGGAATGCGACCAGCCACAAGAATTTCGACTCGCTGCTCTTGTCACCAAGTGAAGGGACATATATTTCCGTGTGCAGCAAACTCCATTTCGTGACATGTCACATATTGACAGTGGCTCTATTGCTTTCCTTCTGCGGAATAAGGAACGTCTGAGCTATCTACACCCTGCAAGGGACCTCACGCACTGCGTGCCTTCCATGTCCTAATAAATACTGAGTTGGCATTTCGCTTAATTCTCAAAGATACATGAATATAAATTGTACACCGGGTGGGAGGAAAGCGATTATATTAATTTAAACCAGTAATAAATATCGGTATTTGGAACTCATTTTCTATCTTACGTTTTTGTCTCTGACCATTTCCTAAGCAGATATTTTAGTTTTGTCGAAAACAAGGGGGCAACACTGCAGTTTGTATGGGTGTCAATTTCCGTAGCTCAGAACATAAACAAACACCATAACGGTGCGGCTTGAAAACAAACTCATACCCTGCCTTGTCCTTCCGTGTTTACTGTGCAAGTACAGGCCAATCACAAGCGTTAGCTCCCAAATCATTACACGAAAGCGAAAGTTATTTACATCCACAAACCAGGTGAATTCCCTGACCAACCTCAACGCAACGTTGTCGACTTTCTTCATGTCTAAAATAGCTGCTCGGAGTATTCCTTCACGTCTTTTAGGTTGAATTATTTCGTAGCCTGGTGTGATGTCCCATAATTACTACCGAAGTTATGTCAGAAATAAGTTACTCTACGCACCTTACAAGTAACAAACTGTTATCTTCGTACTATCTTGTGAAATTACACATCCAATTTGGATTAAATCAACTATTTTTTTTTAAAAAATCGGTTGATCAAAGAACAAAATACCATTCAACTTTTTGTTTGTAATGCTTCTATGAAGCACATATTAGAAGGAATGTAACGACTTCCCTTTCACCCTGTATATACATGTTTAGTCAGCAATGCTTCGTAGAGACCTAAACTTACATTTCTAACCAACAACAAACCCGCAGCAGTATGCTAAGAGGAAGTTCTTGTTCATAGAGAGAGAGTTGGGAAAGCTGTTCTTTGTGTCTAACTTAGGATAATTGTCCGACTGTTTATCAGCTGATATTCCTGTCTCTGTTCGTATACTTGTAGGAACAATTCGCGCCTTAGCTATATCCTAGATAACCTACAAAAAATAAGTAAACGTTAAGAATAAATTTGGTAGCCTGTGGTCACCAATTTATCATCATTAGGGAGCCATTCGTACAGGCAACGAAAGGTTGCGGAATGTGGACTATAGGAAGTGGGAGGGATCAGTCTGTCACATTGTCACAGCACAGAAGAGGCAAGGCACAGTTGATGCACGAAGTGGTAGCAAATGTTGTTACATAACTTATATTCAATGCTGTCACCATTAGCAGTAAAATATTCACTCCCAAATTCGCATACAAGTTCGTAATACGGGAATATTTCAATGTTCGTGCTGCAGGCATTTTACTCTGTGTGTGTGTGCGTGCGTGTGTGTGTGTGTGTGCGTGCGTGTGTGTGTGTGTGTGTGTGTGTGTGTCACTAGTGAATATATTTGAGAGACACTGTGCACTATAGCCAGTGAGCCCAGTTGTTTGTGCTGCCACTGTACTCGCGCAATGACGTCATGCTCTGCCTATGTGAGAAGTAACTTGCGATCACCTCATTTCGCGATAGATGTGTAAAGGTTTGAACCCTCATCATCATCATCATCATCATCATCATCCTTCCAGATATTGGGCTTGATGGCCCGTTACAATCTCAGCCCAGAATTTTCTGTCCACCTCTTCGTTAGCGGTCAAGAATTCGCTTTTCTATTGGGCGATAATGGAACACTGCTTTAGTTATCGCCGTTCTGGGCATTCAAAATATGTGGTCATTCCAATGTTTCTGATACTGTTGTGTCAAGTCAAACACAGGTTGAACCTGAAGTTCTTTCAATTCATTACGGATGTAGTCCCATTTACAGTGAATCTCATAAATCCTATCTCGCTAGTTGTTATTCGACGTTCATCTGTTCTTCTGAGTGTCCATCACTTACTTCCGTAGCAAAGAGTGGGTCGTGCCAGAGATTTATAAAGGTATATTCTGGCATGCCGCTGTGTTTAAGGACTTTGTTAATCATATTCATATCTCTATTAAATTAATTTTTTTTTTCGGAATGTCTAATTGTTCGAGGAAAGACAATTTGTAGCCAAGATAGTTGCATGCGTTCACTCTTTCTAACAATCTATTATTAATAAAAAATTTACTACTGATGGGATATTTCCCGCAAAATGACATCAGTTTTTATTCATCTTCATTAATTTCCATATCATGTTTCATCCCCATGATATTTAGAATCTTGAAGGTCATTTTGATTGTTTGATAGTAATGTCAAATCTCAGCAATGAGCATTTTACCATTAGTGCCCCGTGGTATTATTTTTATCCTTGAGTCAGTAATTTGCGTGGAAAAAGACCTATCGTAAGGTTGCTGCATCCTCAGCCTCTGGTCCCACAGGATATGCGCAGAGTTCAGTGCCGGAAGTCTAACCTGTCCCCATCAGTAACCACAACTAGGAAAACTTAAGAAACAGCTCCTTAACTATTTTATGTATAAAATCAATATCCAATGAAACATCTTAGCATCTATAGTGAGTCTATACATCTTCTTTGCGAACGAAGACGGTAAATGACACTTGCCACGCAGATAATTTAAAAAAAAACATAGGGAACAGAGAAGTGATAGCAAGTAAGCAGATGGTGGTTTGGCACGGACCGGAAAACCTATTATTTTGTTTCTGGATGTGAATTAATTACATGGTATATGTGTTATATTATTCCATGTTGCTATATTCTCTATCAGTCATTGTGTCCGCACAATAGTGCCGATTTATAACACAAAATTACAGAACTCCGTTATCAAACAGCAAGCAGGTTCAAACACACTCTGGAATAGATGACCTAAGAAGCACATGTATGTCACGTCGATGTCAATGTCTATATCGAATTTTTGGGTGGACTGGAATATCCTCTTTCCCTACTACATTTAAGAAGTAACAAACAAGGAAGCGATAATTTTTCATGACTTTAAGTGGTTAATGCTATGCACATTATTGAGCGCAATGGTTCCTTGTCGGATACTGGATCTAAAGTATTCATTCAACCTGTTACATATGTCCAAGAAAATCAATTACCAAAAAAGAAAAATGACAAACTATTTCAAGAAATGCGCGGCGTTGCAAATACCTTAAACCCTACCTAGGTATTCAAAACTCGCAATGATTGGCTGGCAACTCTAATGCGGTTGCTGTATTTAGAATAAAATAAAAAGCGTATGTGTATTTTTACTTCCTCTACTATAAGCAGGGGAAGTATTGTATTCCACCCAAAAATTCTATGTCGAGATTTCACAGGAACTATATGTTTTAAGGCCCCTGAACACAAAAAAACTATTTTTAGAAAAAGATTCGTGTATGATTGTGTGTGTGTGTGTGTGTGTGTGTGTGTGTGTGTGTGTGTGTGTGTGTCAGTCTGTCCCCCAATCTCTGGACAACAAAACTCAAAAACCAAAAGTCAGTTAAAAACCAAAGTTGTTCTTTAAGTTTAGTTAAGTTAATATCTTCCAAGTATGCGATACGCTCCACGCTAAACTACCCTTTATATGGAAAATTCTTCAAAAATTTTCATTTTCTTGAAAATGGCTCTTAACGATTTTGATTAAAACGCCATATGTTTGAGATACTTTTATGACAAATGAAATGTATATCTTGAATTTTCTTGATATAGTCTTTGTAGTCGTATTTACCCTTGATGACTTTTGCATAACTGGTAAACCGTAAGAGATAGACTAAATCTTACAATGCAAAAAATGTAGATTTTGCTAAAATACACAATTTATGTCTTACTATATTTTTTGTAGAGTGAACCATTTCGGAGATATGCCTTATTTGTGTGAGTTTTGGGGAACTCCTGTCAAATGGAACATCGTTATTCAATTTTTTATATGTTAGCTGTGCAAAGAGAACGGAACTTGCAAACTTTAAAACATTTGACTATCACTCAAAGCCTACTATATACCCATATTCCCCTTGCATCTACAAGGAAATAAGCAACAAAATAATTTCCGAGGAATCACAGGAGGCCGTGACAGCAAAGAAATCAACTTTTAAACGTTCTCCGATACACATCAATAATCTGAATCCAAAAGACGCTCACCGTACATAACGGATAAGTAGAACGAGTCTACTAAATATGCTTTCTCGTATGTTAACAATTAAACGAGTATAACAAGCGGGTTAGTAAGACATTATTAAAAATCCTCACACAGCAAACTAGTGTACACCATCAGAAGCAATGGCAGCTGCTGAGTACAGCAGTCTACCGTCTCACAACGTCGACACAACCACCATGAGCAACAGTGCTACAAGAAACTCCAGCTATGCTGCAGTTACTCAGACTTCTCCTAAGAAAGAAGAAGCTATCATCATTGACTCCCATGACGGACTTACCATCAGAGACTACGCTCTCGCAGTAAGTAAATTAACTGAACCAAGTAACATAAAATTTATCTCACGGATCTCGAACTCCAGAATATGTATATACCTAACGTCATCTAAAGTAGCAGAATCACTGGTTACCAAACATTCTAAAATAAATATAAACAATGTTACTCTTCAGGTCCGTCCTCTAATTACTCCAAACAAAAGAATCGTTCTTTCAAATGTGTGTCCAGTTATACCAAACTCACTCATAGAAACTCAGCTAAATGCATATGGAATTAAACTAATGTCAAACATTACCTACTTAAGAGCTGGCATTTCAGAGCCAGGACTTTCCCATATCCTTAGTTTCAGACGTCAGTTTTATATTCCACCCAATGATTTGGAGAAATTACCTCCAAGCTTACAGATCCTATATGAAGGCACTAAATATTGGATATACCTAACAGCGGATACCCCTACCTGCTTCATCTGCAAGCAGGAAGGCCACTTTGCAAAACATTGCCGTTAAGCTGACGGTATACAAGAAACTACTCCTCAGGTCTTAAACAAAGACATGTTTCCTGAATTGCCTACCGCTACCAAAAACCTCCAGGACCGTCCCCCTTCCCCTCCTAAAGGAAAAGATACTGAACAGCAGCAATCACCTAACCTCACTTCTACCCCTGAGCCCATCCTGCCATTTCAAGACGAACGCAACAATTCCCCAGAACCTATGCTAATGGAAACACAAACAAGACCTAAACGACCAATATCAAACAGCACAACTGATTCAGAGGATAATGCTTATGGAAAAGAAGCGCGGCACCTCCTCGCTTCACAGCAGGCTAAGAAGATTAAGAAAGCAAACCTTATTTCGTCAATAGCTGAATCTCTCAGACCAATTAAACATATTATCGACGCCGACACCCACAATTATGCACTAAACTTCAGCCAGTTCCAAAGCTTTATGGAAAACAGTGTTGGAGTAACAAACATTGTTCCCATAGCTTTGGAATACACTTCAGATCTAGAATCTCTAGTGAACACAATGCAAAAAGTCTATCCCTATTATACAGAGCGTAGTATAAAGACCAGAAGTAGTAAAATTCAAAAAAAGCTGCTGGAATACATTAATCAGGTCAACAATGCCTCTGAGCGAACAAAACCGATGTGTCCCGAAAACTAATCGCCATAGATATAACACCTTATCCCATAAACAAAATTAACATATGAATAACTTACTTCAATGGAATATTAATGGTTTCCATGGCAATTTCGAGTTTCTTAAACTCTTGATCAATAAACATAACCCTGCAATTATGTGCATTCAAGAAACTAACTTCAAAGGAAACTATGTTGCATCATTACGAAGTTATACTCAATATCACAAAAACCGCAAGGACTGCCTCCATGCTAGTGGCGGCGTAGTAACCTACGTTAAAGACAGCATCAAACATCAGGCAATACCGCTTACAACTGAACTTGAAGCAATTGCCACTAGAGTAAACCTTCCTACACCTATTTCCATTTGCAACATATATCTACCAAATAAAAGCCCACTTGATTTACATGCACTGCAGGAGTTAACACAACAACTTCCTAAACCATTTATTATACTGGGCGATTTTAATAGCCATAGTACTATATGGGGTTGTAAGCATACCAACGCAAGAGGTAAAATAGTGGAGCAGCTCTTGCACAACGAAAATCTCAATATGCTTAACGATACCTCACAAACTCACTTCAGTACAGCCAACGGTACTTCCAGTGCAATCGACTTAACATTAATCACTCCTGATATCCAAGATAAATTTGAATGGACAGTCGCCAAGCAATTACATGGCAGTGACCATTTCCCAATTTTATTAACTAATGCAAATAACATTCCTTTAAGTTTTAACTGTCAGCCACGATGGAATTTAAAATGCGCAAACTGGAACAAGTTCAGAGCACACGTCTCTGACAATTTATCCTATCTAACATCCCCCATGAATTTCAGTCAGTCAGATACTGACAAACTAGTAAACTCGTTTGCAGAAGTGATTTTCAATTCCGCCGAGGTCACTATTCCTAGGATATACCCTGTTTCTAGGAAGACTGTATGTTGGTGGAACGAAGAATGTAAAACAGCGATAGCATTAAAAAATAAAGCCTATTATAAATACAAAAGGCAACCTACCCCCACACACAAAATCGAGTTTCAAAAAGCCAGAGCTAAAGCACGTCAAGTAGTAAAGCACAGCAAGAAAGAGTCCTGGCTAACATTCGTGTCCACTGTAAACAGAAAAACCCCGTCACGAGTGGTATGGCAAAAAATTCGCAAAATACGGGGATCTTACGATGGAACACATAGTATAGTTTTCCACAATTATACAACAAACACTACAAGTACTGACCCCCAAACCATAGCAAACATACTGGCGCATACTTTTGCAGAGGCCTCAAGAGAAGAAGCTTGCGAAAGCAAGGTGACCCACTGCTACCAACCTGACGAAAATAACCAAGAAAACTACAATGATAACATTACTTTCACAGAATTCATGGAGGCACTTGAAAAGAGTAAATGCTCCAGCCCTGGGCCGGATAACATTCCTTACATAATGTTAAAATCCTTACCGCAAGATGGACTGGTTTACTTTCACGAAATCCTTAATTATATATGGAACTCAAGAACTTTTCCTAAACAGTGGCGCACAGCAACTATAGTACCCATCCCCAAACCAAACAAAGATCTTACTTCACCTGAAAGTTTCAGACCTATAGCCCTCACCTGCTCTATGTGTAAAATACTTGAAAAAATTATAAATAACCGATTGCGTTGGAAACTAGAGAAAATGCAGTTCTTCACCGAACTTCAAAATGGTTTCCGCCAGTTTCGATCCACCACTGACCATCTTTTAATACTTGATTCTGAAATAAAAGCTGCATTTACACAGAAACAACATCTCATGGCAATAAGCCTAGATATAGAAAAAGCGTATGATAAAATTTCACGAGCTTACATACTCAAAACAATACGTAACATCGGTATCCGTGGTAATTTGTATCACTTTATTGACAACTTCCTTCAGGAATGGAAAATTAAAGTTCGCTACAAAGGAACCATGTCAAAAGAAGAATCCATTAATAGAGGTGTTCCACAGGGATCAGTAATCAGTGTCACACTATTTCTCATAGCTATCAACAGTATAGTAAGCAGTATTACACCACCTGTAAAAGGTATACTATTTGCAGATGACCTAACTATCTTTTGTAAGGGGAAAAACCCCTCTACTACTGCAACACTTCTTCAAGAAACACTGGAAAATCTGCACACTTGGACTAATCATGCTGGTCTTAACTTGTCATATCATAAATCGAAATGCATATGCTTCTCCAAATCACCATGTAAAGTCCCAAACCCCACAATCTGCGTGGATAACAAGCTAATCGACTCAGTGAAGGCTATCAAAATTTTAGGTTTAACGTTTGATGCAACTCTAAGCTGGAAACATCACATTGATGATATGAGAAATGAATGCCTCAGAAGATTAAATGTACTAAAAACCCTAAGCTGCAAAAACTGGGGTTTTGATCTCAGTACCCTCAAACGAACGTATCAAGCTCTCATTAGAAGTAAACTCGACTATGGAGCCCAGATCTACAATACAGCTAAATCTTCAGTTTTAAAGAAACTAGATACAATTCAAACAGCAGCTCTAAGAATATGCTTGGGAGCTTACAGAACCAGCCCTGTTTCTGCCTTAACAATGGAAACCGACGAACCACCATTGAACGTCCGCAGAACAGATGTGAGCCTAAAATTCGCCCTTAAAACTTTAGCAAGACCCGAATCAATGATCTACCAGTACGTCCTCCCAGAAACGTCCAACCAACGTTTACAGGCTAATTCACAAAAAGAAATGTCATTTAAATCTAAAATAAGCAAATGCATTGAAGAATATAACATAGAAGTTCCTGCCATAATGTCCAGAAAGTTTCATTGTCTACCACCTTGGAGAATACCAACTGCTCAACTAAATTTGAATATTACAGCTTACCATAAATCCCATACAGATGCATCTTGCTATAAACAGCTGTTTCAAGAAATAACAAATGCCTACCCTAACCATACATTTATCTACACTGATGGTTCCAAAACGGACAGCGACAATGGATGTGCCATAATTACCCCAGATAAGAAACTTTAGCTGAAACTCCCTAAATATTATTCCATATTCTCCTGCGAACTTTGTGCACTTAAGCAAGCTTTAACATACATCATCCAATCTAGTGAGAGTAAATTTCTTATAATTTCTGATTCATTAAGCTCTCTCCAAAGTCTCAGAGACCGTTCAACTGACCTCCAACTGCTTCAAGATATCCACAGTCTTTATTCCATTGCTCTAAATAAAAAGAAAATAGTTACTTTCATTTGGGTCCCTTCACACTGCGGCATTAAGGGCAATGAAGAAGCGGACAAAGCTGCTAAAGAAGCAAGTCGGCTAACATACACACATGAACACCAAGCAGTACCTTATCGTGATATTACAAAGTACTTCTCCAAACTAATAAAAACAAGATGGAAACAGGCCTGGAATCAATCGCCTCCAGAAAAACTACACATGGTAAGGAAAGGAGACACCAATTCTTCCCCTGTCTATTCTCTTAGCAGGAAAGAGCAGGTGATTATCTCACGTCTCCGCATTGGTCATACAAGGTTAACCCACTCATACCTCCTCAGCAAAGGCCAGCCACCACAATGTGAAGTCTGCAACACCCGCCTCACAGTAAAACATCTCCTCACAGAATGTAAGCAATACGCTACACAACGACAACTTCATCACATCACTGGAGACTTATCCACCACTCTGAACACGCCATCCAACTGCAGAAGGGTGTTATCATTTCTCAAAGGTACGGGCTTGCATGCGAAAATATAATATGAAACATACTTGTTGTACTGATTTGATTGTATTCTCATGTTTTTGGTAAAATAATTGTACTAAATTTATTGTATACCGCTGTATTCCATAGAATAGTCGCGATATGACTTAATTGTTAAAGCGACTCTAAATAAATTAAAAAAAAAAAAAAAAAAATAATAATTTCCGCAAATGTGTATCTCAACTAACACGAAGACGTTATAAGAATAAGGGTTTGTAGGAATGGTTAGTACAAGAGTAGAGAAAGTCATGTGAGTGCAACACGTATGATTCTTGTTGTTGTATTCTATGTAACAATTATAATTTCTTAAGCGTTACTTCAATTTGAAGTTAAACTCAAATGGTAATTCAGAACGAATTTTTTATTAAGTTCAAGAACTCACTCTTCCACTGTCAAGTTAGCCTCTTGGAGCAGAGACCACTTACAGAGAAGCAGGAAAGACACCAGAAGAACAATAATGTGTTGTGCAGTAATAATAAAGACAAAGGAGGCATTATGATATATTTATAAAGGAAATAAAAGGGAAACCAAGGGCTTTCTTAGCAGGATATAAAAAGGATAAGTATAGGACAGGGGCAGTATATCAAAGTAATAAGAGACAAATTGGAACAGGGTGTTGACGTAAGAAAAAAAAATCAGAAAAAATATATGGTGCCAGAATTTATAGCCGATTTTTTGACCTTCATGCATGATGTTAAGATTTTTACTTTCTCTATACAACGTGGAGAAGATATTGCATTCCGTCCGAAAATTTGCAACCGAGATTATTTCACTGTACGTACCGGAGTAACCTGAAATAGAAAAGCATAGTGTGTGTGTGTGTATGTGTGTGTGTGTGTGTGTGCGTGTGTGTGTGTGTTTTATAGCATGCCCCATTCCGTATGAATACTACATGCTTGCATTTATTTATTTACATACAATTTTCATTTTATATACATATATATATTGTTGATGTTCTATTTGAACATTTGCACTTTTATTTACCTCTAATTTTTTATCTACCTTAGTCTATTGAATACTTTTCTATTGTGCATATGTACAGTTTTTTTATTTGATGTTTGTTGTTTAATGCTATTTTATTTTGTTTGACCTTATTTCTTTAAGCTAATGCTATTTTACAAATCATAAATCTAGTACTTATCATATAGTGAAAGGCAAATATAATTATACTCGTAACAGCAGTAGGGTATTGAAATGTGTTTGGAGAATGATACTGGTTGCAATCTTGGTAAGGAGTAGAAATTATATATAATGGACTTAAGTCATTCTATTTCTGTGAATTTTATAGCATTAATGAAGTTAGCGAAAGGTTTTATGAAATTGTTTCCAAGTTCTTCTTTGTTTATGGGCCAAGTAGCACCTTTACTTTGTATTTTCCTAATCATGTCGTTTCTCTGGTTGTTTAGTATTTTGCATCGAAATATAATGTGGTTTACTGTTTGGTCCTCTTCTTCGCATTTGCACATTGGGTTATCTAAAAATCCAAACCTGTGGCGATATGATCTTAGCTTTCCATGTCCTGTTATCATTGTTGTGAACTCCGGAGATATTGGTAACCGTTGCTTCAATCTTCTTCTCACGGATGGGAAATATTCTTTGGTTACTGCTCCTTTCCTTGATGCTGTCCATGTGTGTGTGTGTGTGTGTGTGTGTGTGTGTGTGTGTGTGTGTGTGTGTGTTGCGCGTATGAGTAGCATAACTAAACTGAACAGTTGGTTGAATATAAAACTTGATATTTAAAGATCACTAACATCCATATTCTAAATATAATTCTCCCACCACAAATTATTCTCTATAAGGAAAGGTTTTCGAAAATTGAAATTTTCTATAAAGTGGCTCTAATAATTTTGGTTAAACTCCCGCGTGTTTAAGATATTTTGTGAAAAATGAAATGTACTTGAGTTTTCCGGGAATAGCCAGAAGTTGTCTTCCTTCTGCATGACTTTTCCATAACTGGTTAACCGAACGAGATGCACAAAATGTTAGTATATAAATAAAAAATTGTGGAGTTAACAGTTTCCGAGATATTCCTTGTTGGTTTAAATTTTCAAAAACTAAATCTTTTCTCAGGTTGGAAGTCCTATATTCGTCTCTCCCCCCACTCACTCTCTCTCTCTCTCTCTCTCTCTAGGGCAGGCAAATATGCAATTTCAAAACCAATTCATAGCGACCAGCTCTTAAACGATTTGACTATCGGACAAAGCCTACTATATTCCCATATTCCCCTTGCACCTACAAGGAAATACCCAATAAGATAATGTGTACAAATGTTTATCTCAACTAACACGAAGAAGATAGAGTACTCTGAGATTGTAAGAATGGTTTAGTACAGGAGTAGAGAAACTCATGTGAGTGTAACACATCAGATTTTTCCCACTATTCTTCTACTTTGTCCTTATAATTTTGTTGATTGTTTTTTACT
This sequence comes from Tenodera sinensis, assembly GCA_030765045.1. Taxonomy (NCBI): domain Eukaryota; kingdom Metazoa; phylum Arthropoda; class Insecta; order Mantodea; family Mantidae; genus Tenodera; species Tenodera sinensis. The sequence continues at coordinate 46,867,986 of CM060971.1, read as the reverse complement.
CTCCCTGCCGGAGGCAACAAACCCAGAATCCGTTATTGAGTTCTCAAAACAAGCAGTTTTGAAAGCTCATTGTGTTCAACCATTTTGTTTGCAGTGCAACGATCAGGAGAAGAAAGCGTGTTGTACTTCCACTTAACAAATACTGCACGATAAAGCAGCAGTTGTTGGGGAGTTTATAGACCTTGAGGTACTTTGTTCAAGAGGCGTTTATGTGAAGGGAGTGAGTGCATATAACATCACCATACTAGATAAAACTCTGAAGAAAAGCTGCAGACTATGCATATGTTAAAGCATGTCGTCATGGCTTATATCGCAAGATGATATTAGTACAGGCCTTTCTCCAGAACAGCAATACATTTTTAACGGCGATTTCTTAAAGCAAAAGAGATGAAAATCTGCCATTATGCAGCGTATATATCATAAATATAGCCTGTGTTGTAATATAAGATGAAGATATGTTCCAACACAACTTTGTGCGCTATTGGACAAAGAATGAAACAAAATCATGATGTGTATTCCAAATTCATCGTTTTATAGCAACTTCTTCATGCAATTTTTGTTTTCTATCATTGTAGTACAGATTACTGCGCTGGCCCCGTGGCACAGTTGGTAGAGCACCTGCCTGCCATGCAAGGGAACCCGAGTTCGATTCCCGTCAGGGGGGTAGGAATTTTTCTCCAGTCAGGATTATTCTTCATCCTTCCCTGAGTCTGGAATTCTCCCCCGCCATTCATTCCACCAATTGCTCCATTATCACTCTTCCAATCATCCATTTCATATCATCCTCATCCTATCATACCTGGTGCTGGACTGACCACCCGCTTCCAGCTCTTCACTCTCTCTGGTTCAGAGGTCCAGAGGTCCGTCTGACCCTAGACACTGGCTTGTAAGTCCTAGGGGGTGTAAGTCCTACATAGGGGGAGGGTAATCAGGGAAAGAAAGAAGAAGTACAGACTAAATGTTAACCCGATTAGCTATATCTAAATAAAAATCTTATGTGGTGCACTCACATGACTTTCTCTACTCTTGTACTAACCATTCTTACAAACTCTTATTCCTCTATCTTCTTCGTGTTAGTCGAGAAAAACATTTGCAGAAATTATCCTATTACTAATTTTCTTGCAGGTGTAAGGGAATTGAACCGGCCAAGGCATAAAAAAAGTGAATGACAACCTTCCATTTGAGGAAAAACTCACATACATAACAAGGAATATCTCCGAAATGCTGCACTCCACAAAAAATGCATTTAGACATAAATTGTGTTTTTTAACATTTGTATCTCTTACGGTTTACCAGTTATACAAAAGGCATCAAGAGCAATCAGGACTATATGTACTATAATCAGAAAATTCAAAATATAAATTTCACTTGCATTAAAAATATGCACACACACATAAACGTGCACGTGCGGACCTTTTTCTAAAATTACGTTTTTTGGATTTAAGGAACCTCAGGACGTATACTTCCGGTGAAATATTGACATCGAATTTTTGAGTCGAATATGATATCTCTTATATCCTCTTATATACCCTACTTAACTGCACATAGAGAAAGTTGTTGTAGTGAGCTAATGCTGGATTTCTGGCAATGAAGTCATTAATCCTTTTGCTCTCCAATATTTTTCACTGATGGATGGGGTGCTAGAAGTGGCCGGGCATATTTGAAGGTGGTCTCGATCCATTTCCTCTTGCAGATATCACATAGAGGACAGAGTGGTAAAGAATATATCCCAATTATGTTTATATGTTTTGCCAGACAATCATGTCCTGTAATCAACCTGAAGGTTGCAACTGCTGTTTTTCGAGGATACTCAGGAATTACTGTTTGAATGTTTGGCAGTTCCCATCTTTTATTCTTTGATTTTTCATATAGAAAGTAAAAATGAAAGATAGGCAGACGGCTATAGTGAATGCTGTGCCATCTACCCGCAGATAATGATAGCTCATAGGCTCTATAGCACTCTGATGCTAGCTTTCCGTCAGAGGCAGAAGTATAGTTGACCTGCCTTGTTCCCTCTGTGAACTCGTGACGAAGTGAGATCAGTCGGTCACCTTTGCCCTGCACAGCTATGCCACTAAGCCAAAGCAAATGGTGATTCTGCAATTTTTATTTTATTTTAAAATCACAAAATATCATTGCCCCAAGCAGAACATGTTAAAGTGGTCGCAATGACCATGTAAACACTAGAGAGGAAGACGTTGATACGGTCAGGGAGACCCTTGCTTCAGTGCAAAATGCAAACCCAAACATGTAATTACCTCAGTGCAAGTCAAGCAAGGGCCTGACTAATTGCATGTTGAGTTGAATATTCTAGGAAGTGCAAGATAACTAGAAGTGTCTAAGCAGGTAAACAGACTACTTCTTCCTAAATCCAAAAATCATCAGATAAAATTTATTTTTAATTTTTTTTCAGATTTTCGGATACCTTTGTAAATATAGTCGTGTAATTCTGCCACAGTACTCTTAAAACATCGTTGAGTTCACAAATTTTATTTTATTTTAGATGTCATGTGCTGGATAAATTTCCAGACATAAGGCAAGAAAATAACTGTGTGTCAGATTCACTGCCAGGTAACAGTTCCCAAAAAGAAATCAGAGCATACTTCTACGAGGATTTTTCCTCTTTCTAACACACTTGATTAGTGGAAGACAAGTTCAAAATTTCCAAAACTATTCCCCCTGCAACAGTTTTCTTTGAAAGACTATTTAACACAGCAGGACTCATATGTGATAGAATAAGAAGAGTGAGAAAGCTAGTATTTTTGAACAAAATCTTATAAAAGTGGACTGTTTCAAACACGCATTTTGCTTTTAAATGTCTAATGTAGAGTTTAAAAATAAGTAGACTGATGATTTTAAATTTTGTCTCATTAAAAATGTGCATATAATTAATTAATTTCATTGGAATTATACAGTTCTCCCAATATTCTATTTTGTATTGAAACTAAAAGTACAAATGACGGTATCGGGTATCCTGGAAAATATCATGCATCGATATCGAGTATCCAAAAAAACTAGTATCGACCCACCCATCCCTAGTTAAGATCTTTAAAATACGAGTTATCAAGATAACAATGTGGAATGTGTGTTAAGAAATATCGCTGTCCTCCTAGAATTACGATTACGTACGAGTATACATTTAATTAAAGCTAACATTGTGAGGTGACGCAGTTAAGCTGGGAGCAAAGTTGCACTCACCCTAATTGTTGGGTAAGACAGACTTCTGGTGTGACATTCACCCTGCTGGGCTGGGACATTCACTACTTAACATCCATCACGGAGAGAAGACCAGTTTATCTTTCCTCTGTATATCCAACAAATGTTTTTGCCCCTTGTTTCTTGTGTGCTCACAGCAACTCCATCTTCCTTAACTGATGTTCCATCACTGGCATGTCAGTAGACACTCGCAACAAGGGTTCTGACATAGATCAGCACCACCTGCAACAAATGACAGCCAAATGGAATATCTACTGTACACACACAAAGTCTCTTAGTATCTGTGGCTCACATTTCGTTATGCAGGTTCTTAAATCGCTTATCTGCGGCTATATCCCAATATCCACTTTAGAATACACCTGGAAATTAATGGAATCAGTTCCTAATTTGATTGGGTCATGGTTTTCCTCAGTGGCTCTGGAAACACCGGATTTGCATAGTTAAACATTATCCAATTATTATTTGTTTGTGCCAACAAATTACTACTGGTGTTTTTAAAGACACAAGGAGTGTGTGTGGACAACTTTTGAGAGGTAGAATCGGAACTAAAAAACTCAATGCCACAGCTGGAATTTGAACCACAGACCTTCCGCTTCACGCGTGGCTGCTCTAACCACTATGCTACTGTGACAACTTGTCAATATGACATAGAATTCTCCTACCGATTCGTGTTTTTCTCGGTAGACCACAAAGGGAATCTCACATCAGAGATAAATGTCCCAAGGGCGATTTACGATCTTAATTCTCGAATAAAATTCACAATGAAGCTAAGATGTTCTAGTTTGGGCTGGTATTTGTTTGATATTAAATTTAATGTCATTTTAATTATATTTCCTGGTTTTTTTTTTTCTGAAAACTGAATTTTAAAATCTTCAACGCACAGCTGTGGAAAAAATAAAAACCAAAGAAAACCGTGTCAAATCCCCTGGTCGCCCACCGGTCCATGAGTCACATCAAGCACTTCTGTCGATCAGCTGTTGGGTGGCAGTCGACAGTTGAGTGATATGTAAGTATAGCGCGAACTTATATTTACTGTTCATTATTTTTTCCGCGTTTCAAACAGACTTTCATAAAACTGAAAGCTGCAATTAATGTGTAATAAAAAGATGTTTAAGGTATATACGTTTAATCTTTGTGAAAAGGCATTTATATGCAATACATTAAGAATAAGGTTTAAAATAAATGTATAATTATTATTGTGTTATTGTTATATACCATCGTGTGAGCGACGGGTGATCTTATGCTACCTGTGTTGCCAACATTACAGCTGTATCCATCAATACGTATCTATAAAAGGACGCACTTATTTCCGTGGTGAAAATGTAAGCAATCCGAATAAAATCGAATTCCGGATTACTGAAGGACCGATTAATAAGGTCCTTGTGTAGTAATCCTTAAATTTATTAACATACTTATTAACCTAACGAAGATAAAAGTATCGTTCTCCAATGTCTAGGGGTACCGAGGCCGCGGGTGGAAACCCGGCGGAGGGCATCTTTTTTTTTTTTTTTTTTGGGGGGGGGGGTAGGAGGTAAAAATCCTGAGAAGGTTCTTTTTTTAAAGTGAAGTAAATGCGGTGACGACACTTAAAAGAGCCCGAAGCCTGTTAAGAGGCCTCTGAGCAAAATTAAGCTATGTTTCATGCGTAATATAGAACTGGACTGTATAGAGCTTAGCAATTATAGAGCATATATAGATAAAAACACAATTTAAATGGCGCCCACCTCTGTGGAGTGAAGGTAGCGGGTCTGCCTCACGTTCAACAGGTCTCGAGTTCGAATCCCAGTAGGGTGAATTACTTGGATATTAAGGTTTTTTTTTGTTTTTTTGTTCAGGGTTTTCCTGGTCCTGAAGGATGAAGTTCATATAACAAAGCTGAGTGAACCCCGCACTCTTATTAGTTCAGCCGTTTTATTCACTGTCCGATACGACTTAACCGGTTAAAAGACATTAAACAATTGGGAGACGGTAAAAACAAACATAAAAGGTGTATTATCACTGGTAATGGAATACGTAGACAATATTCTGAGTATTCATCAATAACTGCACTATATCTTGCTAAAAAAGTAATTCAATACACCCTTAAGTAAAGTTAAACACAAATGAACAGTTTTGTAAAAAGCTTACTTCCCTTAGAGCTTTCGTTTGTTTTCCTTTTTGCCCCTTCCTTTTTCCGAACTTAAACGCCCTTGGGATATAAAAAAGGTTTTATTGCTGGTTTTGTTTCAGCTCAGGCCATTAGCATACAGCGGTAACTAGAGATCTTGGAATTACTTTCCTTTGAAGCCAATTCCCTTTAGCGGGAAAGTATGCGAGGCATTATCAGTCAAACGGTCAAAGGCCGCTAATATGCACACCTCAATACCAAGGCGTGGTTCCTAGTAATATCCTGTGTTGGTGTTTATTCACAAAACAAAGAAAATACATGAATATTAAAAATCCGTAGGCCACGAAAGTTATCAGAGTTCTCTGGTGCCTCTCCGAAGCTTTATGAGCGTTAGAGGATGGGGGAAGTGGATGCAAAAACAGGATAACTTTGGAGGGGAAAAATGGGGCAAATTATTAGCGCCTTGCTCCGTTCTAGTGGAGATAGCTAGAAGGCGAGAAACCCTTTAAACAAAGGAGAGTCTAACTTTGAGTGTGACCTAATTAAAACAAACAATAGAAGTGCATTCCATGTCCTTGCAACATTTGTTATTTACCTCTTTTCTTCCTATTCTTTACATGTTACTTTCACCGGAGTGTTTCGAGAGAATGCATGGACTAAATCCAAAGAGTATGTAGTATATATGTTCTTAAAAGCGACTTCTCGTGTTGCACCCGCATGACTTTCTCTACTCTTGTACTAACCATTCCTACAAACTCTTATTCCTATATCTTCTTCGTCTTAATTGAGATAAACATTTGTACAAATTATCTTATTGCGTATTTCCTTGTAGGTACAAGGGGAATATAGGAATACAGTAGGCTTTGAGCGATAGTTAAATCTTTTAAAGCTTTGAGACTCCGTACTCTTTGCACGCTTAACACAAAAAATCTGATGTGTTGCACTCACATGACTTTCTCTACTCTTGTACTAACCATTCTTACAAACTCTTATTCCTATATCTTCTTCGTGTTAGTTAAAATAAACATTTGTACAAATTATCTTATTGCTTATTTCCTTGTAGGTGCAAGGGGAATATTGGAATACAGTAGGCTTTGTGCGATAGTCAAATCTTTTAAAGCTTTGAGATTCCGTTCTCTTTGTACACGTAACATAAAAAATGAACAACGATGACCCATTTCATGAAAGTTCCAAGTTTTCCGAAACTCACACACATAACAAGGTAAATCTCCGAAATGGTTCACTCTGCAAGAAAATTTATTGAGACATAAATTGTGTATTTTAGCAAGATCTACATTTTTTGTATAGTATAATTTGGTCTATCTCTAACGGTTTACCAGTTATGCAAAAGTCGTCCAGAGTAAATACGACTACAGGGGCTATAGCCAGAAAATTCAAGATATACATGTCATTTGTCATAAAAATATCTCAAACATATGACATTTTAATCAAAATCGTTAGAGCCATTTTCAAGAAAATCAAAATTTTCGAAAAATTTTCCATGTAAAGGGTAGTTTAGGGTGGGGCTATTTTCTTCAAAATCTTTGTGTCACATCCTTGAACGACATTAAACTTAAATACCAACTTCGTTTTTAACCGACTTTTCGTTTTTAAGCTATGCTGTCCACAGTCTGACAGACTGACACACACACACAGACACACAGACACATACACGGACCTTTTTCTAAAAATGCTTTTTTTGATTCAGGGGGCCTCAAAACATGTATTTCCGGTGAAATCTCGACTTCGAATTTTTGGGTGGAATACAATACTTCCCCTACTTACCAGTAGAGAAAGTAAAAATGAGTAACGATCCTCCATTAGGTGAAAGTTTAAGTATTCCAAAATTCACACAAATAACAACGAATATTTTCGAAATGGTTCACTCTACAAAAAAATGTATTTCGATATTTTAGCTAGGTCTACATTTTATATAGTAACATTTGGTCTATCTCTAACAATTTATGACTTATTCAAAAGTCATTCAGAGTAAACAGGACTACATAGGCTATAGCCAGAAAATTCAAAATATACATTTCATTTGCCATACAAATGTCTTACACATGTGACATCTTAATCAAAATCGTTAGAGCCGTTTTCAAGAAAATAAAAATTTTCCATGTAAAGAGTAGTTTAAAGTGGGGCTATTTTCTTCAAAATCGTGTCGCATTCTTGAAAGACATTAAACTTAAATACCAACTTTGGTTTTTATCCGGCTTTTCGTTTTTGAGTTATGCTGTCCACAGACTGACAGACACACACACAGACCTTTTTCTAAGAATTTTTTTTTTTTTTTTTTTTTTTTTGACTCAGGAGGCCTAAAACATATATTTCCGGTGAAATCTCGACCTCGAATTTTTGGGCGGACAACACTTCCTCTACTTACTAGTGTAGCAAGTAAAATTCTAAATGTCACTGTTTCCTAGACCAAATGTAACTTGTAAGGCCTTTAGGTTTGAAGAGACTTTTGCAAGATATTGTATAGATAGGTATTTGAAGTCTGGTAGCTTCCCACACAAGGAATAAAGCCCTCTTAGATGAGATGAACTGAACTTTGTGGAGAAGTATCACAAGTTGCAAAATAACGAATAGGATAATAAAAAGTGACAAAGTGTTTAGTAGTAAATCAAAAGTGGAAGAAAATGCGAGATAAAGGGAAGACATATTACACTTTAAAGTTGGAAAATTCAAAGCAAAAGCGAAACGAAGCCGAGTAAGAAAGTATCTTTTATTCTTTACTTTTATTTTCCAACTTTTAATGTTCCGTGTCGAATTATATAAATCTTCTGTGTGACAAATGGAGTTAAGCAGGTCATCACAATAGTAGCGTTTTTATGGCCGTGGAAATCTCGCGGAGAAAGAAAATATAAAAGTAAGTATAATTCGCTTGACAAGAAAACGCTTGCTTTTATTTTTAGGGAGTTTTATGTTTCTTTGCACTGTTATTAAGGTACATATACTTTATACCTAAGCGTGTCTGTGTAGTTCAGTGATTTCATTCGCGACTTTCATGCCAAGGGTTCGTAGTTCGATCTCCTGATCTGAGGTGGTGATCTTATGTCTATCGTTTACCTCTAACTACCTTATGTGAAAGATCCCTAAGATCTACCGTGATTCAAATTTATGGCAAAAGCTGTAGGTCCTCCCGTCCCATCACCATCCTCATTGGTTAGCGTGTCTACCTTACGTTCAAGAGGTCACGAGTTCGAATCTCGCTTAGGGTAAGTTATCTGGATGAGGGTTTTTTTTTTTTTTTCGAGGTTTTCCCTTATCCTGAGAAGACGAATGTCGGGTAACTTAAAGCTCCATGGACTTCGGGCTCATTTGAACATAATTTCATCCATTTCATTTCATTCATTCGTCCGATATGACACAATGTTGGAGGACGTTAGTTAAAAAAAATCCTCATTATCACTTTTACCAGCGGAGCCAACGAACACTGCCCGCTGAGTGTTTCCAGCTGACTATTCCACTCATACGTGACTTGATTGAAATCGACCAATCAGGTGCATAACAATTGCAAATTTTGACCATTGACTGTCTTCTTTGGTGAAAAATGTATCACATTTCATTACCACCTCCTGTGCTTTTCTTATATTACGATCAGATTAGAGAATCTAGCTGTGATGTGCTGCAAATGCGCAACATCTTACGTAATTTGACACAACAGAGCTGTAATTCAAGATCAAATATGGCTGACTCTATCTTCGTGCTGAAATAGATGAAGTAATTCAAAGGGAAAAGCCTCAGAATACAGAATGCAACAAGAAATATGTTTGGAATCAGTTTGACAATTTTTCTTTTTAACGAAATTATAAATTAACAGCAGAGGCGCCAACTTCTGACCTTGCCAACATGTTAAAAAATTGTAGCAAGAATATGATAATCTAACAGGCCGTACCAATGGACGCTGATGTATATATTCATGCTACATGTTTCTTTTAAGCGGTTAGTAATTACAATATAGCATTTAAATAACATTTCATTGGCCATATCACACTTTAATTCGTGAAATAGTCTTAATAAATGCAACTCGTGACAGTCAAATACTCTAGAAAAATTTGACTATCACTCGTGGCATCACATGATAAATGCGTCCAGCCATCGCTTGGTGGAACGAGGTTCCTCTGAAGGTTATGAGAGATTATAATTATATGAAGCGCTGAAATTATAACATTGTGCCAAAATGACAAACCCAGTCCGGTTATTTTTCTATCACTTTATTGTCTTCTAAAAGTTTGCATTCTTCTCGTCATTAACACAATCTACAGTCTTTCGTGCTATCACAACTCACAATTTTTACTTCTGGTAACCTTGCTCAGTGCTTTTAATGTCTTTCTTCACGTGCAGAACAGGGCCCTTAGGATGATCTACGATACTGACCGTAGATTTTCTTCCCATATTCTCCATACTCATTCTGGCATTCCATATATTGTGGATGTTGTGCGAGATAGAGCCCGCTCTATGTATGCGAAACTTACACCACACCCTAACCAGCTGGTGAATACCCTGGGACAATATGATCCCCATCTTCCCAGGAGGCGCAAAAGCTATCGTTTACCCAAGGATGTCTTGGGCTAATTAGCTTCGCTGCTTCCTCATTTCACCAAACATTCCAATGCATTCGGTTTCTCGCTAAATTGACACTGCTTGACTTGCTGGTTAGACAAGCTGACCTTTGCTAAGTGAGCAGAGGGGCATGGGTGCCCCAGGATGGGTAGACATTCTAACTGGCACTCATATCCCTAGTCTATAGCAAGAGAGAGTAACCAATCATCACCATTGGCTGACACTGACAAAAATAGCTTGTATAATGACTACATCTTTCATACCTCACGGGTAAATCCATACTAAATGGATAGGTACCGTGGGCATATATCCCGCTCGGGTAAACCCGAGCGACCTGATTTGGCTCTTGGCTCTTGGCTCTCTCCGTGTCATACATTACGTCGATACGATCACTCGATGCTCATTAACTCTTCTTACGACGCACTGAAAAGCTGACCGACTGCTAGATCCTGACCTCCTTATATAGTGGGAAGGACCTCACACGGACCTTTATCGACTTCTACACACACGCCGGCATCTTTCTTGAAAGTTCTGGAGAAAGCCCCTTTTGTGAGCCTCTTCTATTGTTGTTAGTCGCGCGTGGATGATGTGGAGAAGCTTAACTGTGAGTCCTTTAATATGCGCCGCGTTTGGTACGTGGTGTGAGGCAGCCCGGCCCCAACAGTCGTTGTTTAGCGCCGACCCCGGCGCCACAATATGTTCTACTTTAAAGGTGACTTTCCCGACACACAGAAACGATTTAATTTTACGCACAGTCCAGGCAAACTTTTTTTTTTTTTTTTTTTTTTTTTTTCCTCCTTTTGGAATTACTTGACTGTGCAATAAGCAGATAGGGCTATAAATTCAAACATTCTGATATTATATTTTCAAAACTAATATCAATTCTTAGTTTTAAAAGGGCAATAAAATGCTATATGATAATTACAGAGATAACAGCTCATTGAACACTAGTTATACAACATACCCAAATATAATAAAAAAAATAATAAGTTGCAAAAGCACTAAAAATATTCTTTGAGAAGCATGATAGGTCTTTCTGGCAGGATATTTTTTCATTACATTGTTAATAGAAAAACACAGAATTTAATTATATAATTTATATTAGATTCATAGAATTTAAAAAAGTTTTTGATCGAGTTAATAGAAGCAAATTGCTGAAGACTTTACCCACTAATAACACACCATAGCAATACATACACAAAAACTACAAAACAAATTTGATTGCAGTTAGATGTAACAATGGATTATTAAACCGGCATGAAATGTATTCAGGAGTGACACAGAACTGTGGGCGTTTGCCACTTTTATTTTTAATATTATATAGATAGTTTAATTATGTAAATAATGGAGAAAAACGCATCATGGACACAAAATTAACGGAAATCTTTATATAGATGTTCTTTTTGTGGATGATTTAGCTCTAATTGCTTACAGATAAAATTATCTTCAATATTATAATGTGGTAAATGATAATTGTTACTTATAATGTTACTTTATTTCTCTCCAAAAACTAGTCCGAAAAACACACCCCATTGTTTTATCGTTAACACAAAATTCGTTGTGATTTTGCACGGCTGTTCGATCTTCTCGTATCCATAATGCGCATTTCACTGTCTTTCCATTCTCTCTCTGTCTCACAAATAGCTAGCCTCGACGATACACTCACTAAGCACTTTCTCAACACTCAACTCGGAATGTGCTTCAACACTTAAAGCTAACTAACATCCCTCTGTCCGTGCTGTCTCGTTTTTACAGTCCAAACGAAATGCCGGCGAATTCTGTGGGAAGTATACCTTTTCCTGAAACTTCTCGTAAACAAGCCCGGCACTTGAACAGCTATTAGAACTCTCTGGATTCGCTTTGCCCTACTGCGCTCATAGTCGACTTTGTTCTGACCACTCCATTGTCGTCGGACCGCGAATACCGAGTTTCCCTTTGAGCGGCCGCTGCCGGCCAGCGTCACAACAATTTCAAAATAACTAGAAATAAACGGGTATTTATAAAACCTTGGCAAGATCTGTCCTCTCCTGAGGTAGTGAGGTGTGGACATACATAAAGATAGATGAACGCCGAACAACAATGAGACTAGATTATTCCTTTACCTCCCTTAAAGTCTGGAAGTATGAATAAAAGTGTGAATGAGTTATATAATGTTCCAAACCCAAAGATAACCACAATATATGAGTTAGCACCTATACCAAGATGGTGCTAAAGTTAAAAGGCCACCCATATGAAATTGCAATTAATGGCCGGTATAAATGGAACAATTAAAAAAATAAGGAAGACGTTTTACTGTGTATATTTTCGAGTGGAGGAAATGAATATGCTTGGAATCGTTTTGCAGGGGAAAACCTATTTTCTGTTGAAAGTTTTAGAGATAAAATAATAGTAATATAGCTGTTTTTCAGTTTGAATTGACATGTTCCCTTAGGGAGGGTTTCGTTGCACAAAGAACAAGAGCAAAAGCTGACACACCGAGTGAAAAATTACAATTTGAAACGGAAATTTCTGCTGTAGGGGAAGTCAAAATACTGCACATGAAAGGCGGAGGAGATACCGAACAAAATCTCCTCGCTAAATTACAAAGAGAGAAGTCCTTTGCGGGATTCATTTTGCTCCTAGAATGTGGCTAAACACGCTAGCCAGGACGGACGGACGGACGGAGGGAACAGGGTGGAGGGGATTATCCCTGAAGCACTTGGGTGAAGCGCTTAAACCTGGATGTGAACAGGAAATGGTGGAAACCGGCACTCGCTGCTACTGCTGCTGCTGACCCTTCACTGATGAGCATTCTTATTTGGGGATGGCGACGAGGCCAACTTTTTCTTTCGGCCTCCAGCGTTTAAGCAAAACTATAAACGGAACTGCGAGTAAATGAAAACACATGGCCAACCTCATTAACTCTGTTTTAACAGTTGCCAGAAACATCATTATAATTATTGCGGCTTGCTCAGATGGACAGAGTAATTAAACTCCTTTTTACTTTCTCTACTACGAGTATTGTATTCGACCTAAGATTTCGATGTCGAGATTTCGCCGGAAATATATGTTTTGAGGCCCCTGAATCCAAAAAGCAGTTGTAGAAAAAGACCCACCTGTGTGTGTGTGTGTGTGTGTGTGTGTGTGTGTGTGTGTATGTGTGTGTCTGAACAGCACAACTGAAAAACAAAGTCAGTTGGTATTTAAGTTTAATATCTTTCAAAGATGCGACATGAATATTTTGAATAAAATCTGATGTGTTACCATCACATGACTTTCTCTACTCTTGTACTAACCATTCTTACAAACTCTTGTTCCTATATCTTCTTCGTGTTAGTTGAGATAAACATTTGCAGAAATTACCTTATTCCTTATTCCCTTGTGCATGTAAGAAGAATATGGGAATACAGTAGGCTTTGAGCGATAGTCAAACCTTTTAAAGCTTTGAGATTCCGTTCTCTTTGGATAGTTAACATATCATTTTAATCAAAATTGCTAGAACCATTTCAAGAAAATAAAAATTTTCGAAAAATGTTAGATGTAAAGGGTAGTGTAGGGTAGAGGTGTCGTATCCTTGAAGGACATTAAACTTAAATGCCAACTTTTAATTTTAACCGACTGTTCGTTTGAGTTATGCTGTCCACAGACTGACAGACGCACACAAACATACACATGGGTCTTTTTCTAAAAATGCTTTTTTTTTAATTCAGGGGGCCCAAAACATATATTTCCGGTGAATCTCAACAGCGAAATTTTCGGTAGAATACAATACCTCCTCTACTTACTAGTAGAGAAAGTAAAACTTCCTTTGACCTGAACTAACCTTTACATGGCAAATTTTTCAAAAATTTTGATTTTCTCAAAAATGGCTCTAACCAATGATTAAAATGCTATACGTATAAGAATAGTTAGTACAAGAATAGAGAAAGTCATATGAGTACAACACATCAGATTTGTTTAATGTTCGATTTATATGCGGCCTTTAACATGGAAGGTCCTATGGCGGCTATGACCTCTTGGAACAATTGCTCAAATGCAATGACATTCACTCGCTTAACAGTGGTTTTAATCTATTACTTTTGGATTAACTTATTACGTTAAATTCACACAAACATTCACACTCCATTCATACCTCCTGACTCCAGGCAGGATGGGGAGTAATCCCAGTTAAAAAAAAATCGCACCCTTCCAGCCCGGAATCGAACCCACAACCCATTGAACAGCAGTCATTAAACTGTTGTCGAATTAATTCTGTGGTCAAAAAGCACTAAGAAAGAAAAGGAAGAAAGGGAGATTAAAGACAGATTATTTTTCCCATGTCATACTAAGCGCACGGAGTTTTAAAGCCATCTTACACCGACTCGCTCTTGGAGAAGATGATTATCGTAAATTTAAATTTAGTTTTATGTATAGATGTTGTTTAACTACTATAATTCTCAACATCCATAAAGCTACGACACGGGACCAAAGGCTTTACTTCCCTTCCTAAGGACGGCACTAAGAATGTTTTCTCCCGAGAAAATCTATCGCCCTTCGCCGGGTTTGAAGCCGCGACCAGAGGCTAGACCACGGAGGACGATAGTTGACTGTCTCTTTACGTGCTGTATCCTACGAGATGTATACGTGTAGGCATAATAAAAATTGATTGTGGAAGACAGAGGTGGGGAACGCAGTGGCTGGGCGGTAGGCCTAGGTCCGGAAAGGGCTAGGGTTATTCGATTTTACTTTCTCTACTAACCTAACTCCGCGGCGCAACAGCCCTTTCCGGGCTAGGCCTACCGCCTAGCTACTACGTCCCCCACCTCTGCCCACTGACTTTTGCATAACTGGTAAGCCGTAAGAGATAAACCAAATCTTACTGCACAAAAATGTAGATCTCGTAAAACGCAAAGTTTATGTCCAATTTTTTTTAAACCATTTCATAGATATTCCTTGTTATTTTCTCAAATGGAAAGTCGTTATTCACTTTTTTATTTCTTGGCCGTGCAGTGACTATCACTCAGAGCCTACTGTATTCCCATATTCCCTTTGCACCTACAAGGAAGTTGAGCAATAAGATAATTTCTGAAAATGTTAATCTCAACTATTATGAAGAATCGGCGGCCATAAATAGACTCAGTCTATCAGTAAGTGGTATCAACTCTTTCACTGTGGAGTTTTATTTCGAACAGCACGTTTGTTATTTTGAAACTTCACACATATTAGAATAAAATGGATGCATGCTGCACGTTACAAAGCGTGCTGTTCTGTGCAGCGCGTTGGTTCACAGTAATTTTATTTCGTTTAAAGTTTGGTAACTTTGCAGCCCTTGTAGCTGAGTATACGAAGCACCCTTTTGGTGCTGGAGACGCCTAAGAAAATATTTTAGAGGCATTTTCCAATCGAAAGGCAGTGTCGCCCGATCGCTTTTGTTTAGCCTTTTGCAATTCTCGACTTTCCAAAAGTTATCCAGAGTGCTACGGCTGGGAAAATTTACACACATCTCTGAGCATCGGGTAAATTGGTAATCCTACTGTTACTGGGGCATAACTAAACCTGTGTGGGTTGTACTAGTATTGGTAATATTTCAAGTGAAGAAAACAAAGTTGTTGAATACTTAAATAAGAGCATTTATCTTGAGATTATCTCCAATCAGGTCCTCTACTATCACTAGAGTTGCGCTCTAACAAAACTGCGGTTCGGCAGTACATAAATGACGTAGTAAATGGTAGGATTTCTGGTAGTATTGCTAGGGAAAGGAAGATAATACAAAATAGAACGCATTAAGATTGTCATTGTAATCAAAATAGTTTTTGAAAACACTAATGTTCCGTAGGTTAAGCAGCGCTTTATATACCCTGTCAGTTTTGAGAAGGTTCAAAGTTCAATGCTTCCGGTTTCAGAGGATTCTAGTAAAGCATGATCACATAACCGTAAACAACACCATTGATATGAGGTAACGCCCAATAGCTATGCAACACACCTAACATGCAAGTAACGCGGATATGTTCTTAACTAAACAATCTACTAGTAATACTACCGTAGTCTACACTTACTTATGATAGTCTACAGTAATTTTATAACTCTAGCTACCACCCAAGATGTACATTTCATGCTGTCGGTCTAGTGTGTTGTACGAACCAGGGAGCGACCCCTGGAGGAGGGATGACGTGATGGAAGATAGAGGGTGGCCGAGCAGAGGAGCGTCCCATCAGTTCCAAATTGAAGCTCCCAGTGGCGTCTGGTACAATGGAAACCTCCCCCCCCCCCCCTGGCAATAGAAACATCCCCCTGGGAGCGCAAAAGTCAGAGACCGCACTATCAATATTTATAGAGAGAACTTTTTTCCCTGTCATGCAGTGGCCAAGATACCCGTCTACGCGGGTCCACACTGGAAGAATCAAGTAAATGCAAGGTGAACTGAAGTATTAAGGTGTACTGGAGGGACAGAAAATCTTGCCACACGTGCCAAACCAGCCCCATTTATCAGGAAGGTCGACCACGGAAATCGAACCAACGACCTCCCGAACGCAGGCCACAAAAGTTACTGCCTAAGTAGAGTTTCCCAGTAGAACTGGTCAGTTACGAAACTATCCGCATTACTTATACGTTAGGTGTGTTGCATACTGTGACAAAAACGACAAAATGCAATCCAGTTACCTTTTCTTACTTTATTTTCTTCTAAACTTTTGCACAAGTACACAGTTCTCTTCTAATGATGTTAATACAGTCTACAGTTTTTCTTGGTATTATAACTCACAACTGTTTTCTTCTCATAGCCTTGACTCAATTCTTTCACTGTCTTTCTTTACTTTGCCTCTCATAAAGTAACCCCGACGATACGATTACTCAACACTCATTACAACTTTTTCACTGCGACGCGACGAATCTTTTACGACTACAGTACCACACACAATCTCGTACTCAATGACACTCTGACTCACGTCTGTAACCGTGACTCCATTAACTTGCTACCTCGTCTCCTTATATAGCGTCACACGGTCGTTTCTTGTACTTCCGCAAACACGCCTCTGGAAGGTTTTCAATACTTTGATAAGCGCCGTGCTCATTGTTAGTCACGTATACACACAGTCGTGTGAACAGCTTGACCTTGAGCGCCTTTATTTGCTCACCGGCCCGCTGCATGGTTTGAAGTAGCTTAGCCCCGACCGTTCTTTGCTGTTTCTCGCGCACGGCGTCACAATACCTATCGGGTGTTACCTCATATCGAGCACGTTGTTTATGTTATGTCATCATTATAGTCAAGTTTTTGTTTTTAACGATAAATGAGAAAGTCCTTCAATTAGAGAACAAATTGGTGTGCATGCATTTGACATAGTGCAAAAGTAATATTTGAGATTATTATTTTCACCAATTTTTGTGAATTTTTCATATTTTTGAGGATATTGTGTTTTTAGCCATAAATGAGAAATATCTATTGTGTTTAAATTTTGCTTAGAAAAATGAGTTTTTTTACTTATGGTCGTTGGTCTGTAAGTTTTTGTTTTAATAACAGTCAAACAATTCACATCTAAGTTTTACGAATTCAATAATCCGGCTCCTTTTGAGATCATATTGTCACAGCACTACAAAATAAATGCAGAGAGAAATAAATCTGCCCGACAATGCAATCGGTGAGGCTACAATAAAAGGCCACATTTCCGTGTTATCAAAGCCGCCGTAATAAACTTAAAGCACAAAGAACTTTGTGCCATTGTGGAACAGTTAGGCCATAGTAACAAATTTTTTGTGGTAACATCACTCTTATCACTCAAAAAACGGGACTGTTGCCACTTTTTCTGTGAAAAGTCCCTTTAATGTCTTTGGTTACCAGTATTAAATGCTGACAGTGAGATATTGCTTTGTAATATAACTTGGTTGTAACAGACAGAAGGGCAACTATGAAAAATGGAAGTGTCACAACTTGCTGTATGTTGCAATTTGGTGATGCTGATTGATGGGCAATGGCCCTGATGCCTGATCGATGATATATGTAGTGATTCATGTCATGATGATAATAAAATAAATGTTTTAATTTGCAGAAATGTTGAACAATAATGTTACAGTAAAATTACTTCCCAGTTAATTTTAATTTCAATGTCTATATGTATTAGTTTTACCCGAAAATTTGTGTGAAATTAATGCGAATTGTTAATATAATATCCAACACAAAACACCTCTAACTTAAATTAATAATGCAAATTTTTCAAATAATTATAGACAAAAAATCTTGCCTTTGGTGATCATGTTTTACTAGATTCCTCTAGAGAACGGAAGCGTTGAAGTTTGGACCATCTTCATAAGTACATAAGTATACTTGAATACAGTTTGAAGATACACAGTCTTTATTTTGATCAGAGAAACCAAACTCATGATCACAGTTTTTGGTGATCATTGTTTGAGTTTCTTATTAAATTTCTTAATTCGTTGTATCTTGTATTATGTTTCTTTGCCTACCAATGCTGCCAATACTGAGCCATTTGCTCGGTTAGGTAGAGAAAGTTCTGTAAATGTTACGTCCGAAATTCTTTTCCTGCCCACGTGGAGTTAAGTCGCCTGACATACAAGGCGAAAAATGGCAGTTGGGCGAACTTGAATCTCCTGCTGCCTAGGTGCGTATCTCATTCTTAATGAACTCTACATATGTTAGCGGCTGCAAAGAAGAATTTATCTACACGCTACGTTGTATAAAGTAGGGTAGGCAACTTGTTTCATATGTATGCGTGTAGTGTGCTCATAGTTGCAGAATTTATGGCTCCGTGTGTAGTTGAAACACGCACTGCGGTGAAAGCAGCGTTACCAGGAATTGAATGCTAAATATTTAACAAAGTTTTCATTCAGGAGAATTAATCTCAACCATAATATTCCCAGATAGTCACATTTCACTCGATTAATGCGTGCGCTGGATCTCATAAATTGGTTTATTTTGTTGCGTGTTACGTAGATAGTTGAATTGTTGCCATTGCGTTCTTGTTTTGTTGCGAGCAACTTGATTGGTCATTTTATTATTATTACTGTTATTATCAACAACATTGTTATCATTTCACTCCCAGCTCTCCCTGATCCTCTTTCGTCGTTCTGCGTTCGTGTTACACTAACATTGTTTTTGTGTTCCTGTGATCATCATCTAATACTATTTCTGCAACCTAAGTAAGACATTTTATTTCACTCACAACTTCGATGTTAAAGTTTAATTGGAAATACTGTTTTATCGGAAGTACTATTTTAATACTGTTTTAAATCTCCTAAATCAAGGAAAAGGTATTTTTAGAAAAAAGATATCTGTGCGTGTATGCATGCGTGCGTGTGTGTGTATGTGTGTAACCAGCTTAGAACAAAATCGAAGCCATGCAAAGAGAACAGAATTTCCATGGCATCACATAGCAATTGACTTTAAAACATTTGACTATCACTTAAAGCCTGTTTTGTTCCCCTTCCACTTATAAGAAAATTAGCAATTAGATAATTTCTGCAAAGGTTAACACAATTAGCATGAAGTAGATAGAAAAATAGTCTTTCTATGGAATACTGAGTGGAAGTTATACAAAAATAAACAATAGTGGGTAGAGAAAGACGTGCAAATGTAACAGTTCAGGATTTTTCCCCTTATGCATTTTAGACTGCTATTGACTTCATTCTGTAACTCTTCCACATTGCTCTGAACGCTTCCATTTTCATTACTGATGTGGATGCATCTTGATGTTTACCTAGGTAAACGATGACCCTCTTTTCAGGTTAATTTCATCACATCTGTCAAATATTATAATGAAGTAAATGTCCAACGACTATTACTAATGTATGCAACGGGATGTTGAAGTTGACAAATGGTATGTGGGGACGAGTAAGTTGAAGGAAGCTTCTATGAGTCGCATAGCTACCGAGTCAGTATAACTTGAGCAAACAATGTTCTTTCACGAAGACTCACTCAACCAGGTAATTCGTGAGATTCGAACGCTGGACTTCTTGTGAGATAGACACGCGAAATACAAGGGTTTTGCAGAAAGTAACGACCGCCTGCGCATTCCTGCTGCAGTATGATTTTTAAAAGAAGATATATGACAGATGTCAGCGTCTCCACGTGGAGAGCTGCAGTGTTTCAAAGAAACAAACAGGTAGCAGATAACCCTCAATACTCGAGACATAAACAAACGTTCGGGCTTCTCACGGCAGCGAAAACAACAGTTGTAATCTACGAGATTAGCCGACTGTTGTTCTCAGTAAGAGAAGAGATAAATTGTCGGCTGTGCAATGTAAAACGCCGACCGGAAGCTGAAATTTCTCTTTGGCCATGAATCTTCGGTCTACCTCTTCCTCTACGTTCACTTCCATGTCCACCAACTCTTACTTCCATAACTAGGTCTTTTGATATAAAACTTTTAACAAACTAGGCTAACAACACACTACGCAACTGAAAGTCCAATCTCGGTTCCCGCACACAACTAGTGATAACTGGCCTCAATTATCAGTGTGACTAATGTG
This sequence comes from Tenodera sinensis, assembly GCA_030765045.1. Taxonomy (NCBI): domain Eukaryota; kingdom Metazoa; phylum Arthropoda; class Insecta; order Mantodea; family Mantidae; genus Tenodera; species Tenodera sinensis. The sequence goes on along the minus strand of CM060971.1, from coordinate 46,847,657 downwards.
GTAACCTCTGTTTACGTTTCCATAGCAACGGGCTTCGGTATCTGGCTTCTACTCAGGGTCCAATAGTTTCCTTGACATCGTTTCTCGAGTTGTACGAGTACCAATCGAAAAAGTATGCTATTGTGCATTCTGCGATTGTTCAAAATAAACAGTGTGACACGAAGTCCCATAGACTGTGATCTGAGAGGGGATATTCAATTTTTTAATGCTCTGAGGTTGAAACCAGCAGAAATTGGCCGTACAGTAAAGGGAGTGTATGGGCATACAGTAATGAACGAAAAAATGTGAGAAAGTGGTGCTGCATGTTCAACAATAGATGAACAAGTGTACTTCAGGTCAAGCTACCTCACAGCAGAGCGTGTGAAAACATGACGGACAACAAAGGAGCACCGCATAACAAACCGTTTCGAGAACGTTCGCGAGGCTACTGGCTGCCGGCTTATTCGTGACAGCTTCGAGTAAACGGTCATTCTCGTCTATAAAAGGAGATGAGAGAAGGGGGTAATTCTTGTTTTGAGAGGGGTGAGTGTTGAGTACTTGACGGGACAACTGTTAGCAGTGTGTGTGTGTGTGTGTGTGTGTGTGTGTGTGTGTGTGCGTGTGCGTGTTTACAGTCGTAAGAGAACAGTTTGTGTCGACGAGGACGGTTTAGGACATAGGTACGTCGCGTTGAAGTTAGTCTTGAAGTGAAGCAGTTTTTGTGAGTGTTGAGTTATTGTATCGTCAAAGCCAACTGTTTTTGAGGCAGTATGTGTTGGTGTTACGGTAGGAGAAGAAGGAAGAGGAAAAGATGTAGGTTTAAAGGTGCTAAACTACTTGGTCATCAGCGCCCTTAAAAGCACTTTATGGCAAAAGTAAGACATAAACATGAACATGAAATAAGGTTGCAAGTAAAAACGAAAATAAATATGCATGGATATACAAAACAGACTCATTCAAGCATGACTTGGTTGAAATCAACCAATCGTATGCATGACAGTTTCAAATTTCAACCAATGAGAGCCTTCATTTGCGAAAAATTTATTACATTTCATTATTACCTCTTCTAAATTTCAGTATCACCTCCTTTGCTTTACTTATGGTATGATCAGGTTAGATAATCTAGCTGCACTGTGCTACAGATGCGCAACACCTGACTTAATTGGACGTAACAGAGCAGCTTTCCAAATGTAAAATATGGCTGACTCTCACTTCGGTGCTAAAAGGATGGAATAATGCGAAGAGGGAAACCTCAGAACAAAGGAATACAACAGGAAATATGTTAGGAACCAGTTTGACAAGTTTTGTATTGCACGAAATTATAAATTAACAGCAGATACTGCAACTTCTGACATTACAACATCTTAAACAATTGGAGCATCAATATGAGAATCGTGTAGGCCGTAGCAATGGACGCTGATGTATATACCCCTACTTTATTTTTGTTTGAACAGATTAGTAATTATAATAGACCATTTAAATAACATATCATAGGCTACATCATTCTTTAATTTGTGAAATAGTCTTAAATTCAACTCGTAATAGACAAATTTTGTGGATAAATCGATAATGAATCGTGACATTACTTATGATTAACTATATATGCGTCGGGAGGCGATCTAGCTCCTGGAGATACACGCCCCAGAGGCGCCGGGGGTGGGGCCGCCTCCAACTAATTACAAAAATCTAATACTTTGCACTCACATGAATTTTTCTATTCTTGTACTAACCATTCTTACAAACTCTTATTCCTATATCTTCTTCATGTTGGTTGAGATAAACATTTGCAGAAATTACCTTATTGCTTATTTCCTTGTAGGTGTAAGGGGAATATTAGAATGCAATAGGCTTTCAGCAATAATCAAATCTTTTAAAGCTTTGAGATTCCGTTCTCTTTGTACGGTTAACGTATAAAAAATGAACAACGATGTTGCATTTGACGAAAGTTTGTTTTCCGAAACTGGCACAATTAACAAGAAATACTTACGAAATGGTGTTTACTCTAGAAAAATTGTGTATTTTAGTAAGATCTACATTTTCGTATAGTAAGATTTTAGTCTACCTCTTACGGTTTACCAGTTATTCATAAGTCATCCAGAGTAAATACGACTACAGCGGCTACAGCCAGAAAATTCAAAATATACATTTCCTTTCTTATAAAAATATCTCAAACATATGGCAGTTTACTCAAAATCGTTAGAGCTATTTTCAAGAAAATGAACATGTTTGAAAACAACTTCTATATAAAGGGTAGTTTAAGGTGTGGCTATTTTCCTCAAAATCTTTGTCCTTAAAAGAAAAACTTAAATATCAATTATATTTAACAAGCTTTTCAGTTCTGAGCTATGCTGCTCACACACACACACACACACACACACACACACACACACACACACACATACACACATACACACACACACACAAACACACACAGGATCTTTTTCTAAACACGTTTGTTTTATTCAGGGGGTCTCAAAACGTATATTTCTGGTGAAATCTCGACATCAAATTTTTGGATGGAACAGTAATTAGAGAGAAACGCGGGAATGCTACAAATCAATTTTTTTCAATAAATAATTAATACTAGCCTTGGAGAACCATCTAATCAATTTATTCATGTTAATATTCTACGAGAATGATCTGACTTTTCAATCTACAGGCAAGCACCTACTGTATTAAAGAGAAACATTTCTCGCATGAAGCATTTCAGTTGTTCTAAACGTATTCTATGCCGCACTGATGTTTCTCCGTGTCTGCTTCACATTTGAAGCTGAAATTTAATTTTATAGCCAGCCCTCTATGCCTATTATGCAAAACTGCCTCTGCATAATACAGCTCTGTTGGAATCGAGGCCATTACGTCCCCAACAGAATGGCCGCCATTTTACTCTGGACCATTACAGCTCTTCCTTGTCCGCTTATTTATTGGGACCAGTGGCCAGAACCTTAGTAAAAACAATGGATTTATGCGCCGGAGTACAAAATCTGCAACGTCCGTTGTTTGTTTGGGTTTCCTCTCATGAGATAATCGCTATTGTGTTCCGGGAGTTGTCGAGAAGAACAAACCGTCCATACGAGTCCAGGATTCTTATCCGGCATGTAATGTGTTATTAAGAGCTAAGCCTAGGCTGGGCTCCCAGGCAAATTCCTACCAGCGTTTTAAAGACATGAGTCTATGGACGCAATTAAAGTAAGATTTGGATAAACTTGTCAAGCATCCTCTCGCTGGAAGCCTCTTAGTCCATTTGTTTAGGGTAATAATGTACCTACCTGGATGTCTTATCCAAACTATACACACTTAACACATCATGAAAAATTCTTGAATGTATGAAAAGAAAGCAGTAAGTTTTTTTTTTTTTCCTCTACTACATATAATAAGTAGGGGAAGTATTCTAACTGGCCCAAAATTTCGATGTAAAGATTTCACCGGAAATGTATGTTTTAACAACCCCTTCTGAATCCAAAAAAGCTGTTTTACAAAACGGTCCGTGTGTGTGTGTGTGTGTGTGTGTGTGTGTGTGTGTGTGTGTGTATTTTCAAGACAATTCCTCCACCCTAAACCACCCCTTACAGGGAAAGTTTTTGGAGCATCTTGATTTTCTAAAAAATGGCTAAGATATTTGTATGGCAAATGAAATGTATATTTTGAATTTCCTGGTTATATCCCAAGTAGTCCTGTTTGTCGTTGATGACTTTGGCATAATTGGTAAACCGTAAAAGATAAACCAACCCTTACTATAAAAATCTGATGTGTTGCACTCACATGACTGTATCTACTCTTGTACTAACCATTCTTACAAACTCTTATTCCTATATCTTCTTCGTGTTAGTTAAGATAAACATTTGTACAAATTATCTTATTGCTCATTTCCTTGTAGGTGCAAGAGGAATATTAGAATACAGTAGGCTTTGAGCGATAGTCAAATCTCTTAAAGCTTTAAGATTCCGTTCTCTTTGCACACATAACATATAAGCAAATGAACAACGATGTTCCATTTCACCAAAGTTTTAAGTTTTCAGAAACTCACACATAACAAGGAATATCTCCGAAATGATTCACCGTACAATAAAATTCATTCAGACATAATTTTTGTATTTTAGTAAGATCTACATGTTTTGTATAGTATGATTTGGTCTATCTCTAAAGATTCACCAATTATGCAAAAGTCGTCCAGAGTAAATTCAACTATAGGGGCTATAGCCAGAAAATTAAAAATATACATTTCGTTTGTCATAAAAATATCTGAAACATGTGACATTTTAATCAAAATCGTTTTAAGAGCCATTTTCAAAAAAAAAATCATTTTTTTTTATTTATCAACAGGTTTACAATGTGAGATCACATCTTCCTGTATCCAAAGTGTTTAAGTACGTATCTTCTTCCTCCATTCTTCTCTTATTTCCCAATCCCGCTCTTCTAAATTCTTCTCCTTCATACTACTCCTTATATCATCTATCCAGGTTTTCCGCGGTCTTCCCCTCTTTCCTCTCCCTGGTGGAATCCATTGCAAAACTTGTCTCGGCAATCTTGTTTCCATCATTATATGTGTATGACCATACCATTCCAATTGTTTGTATTTTACAAAATCTAATCATAATTTTCGAAACATTTTACATGTAAAGAGTAGTTTACGGTGGGGCTATTTTCGTCAAAATCTTCGTGTCACATCCTTGTTGCATCCAACTTAAATACCAAATTTGGTTTTTAATCGACCTTTCATTTTTGAGTTATTTTGGTTTTTTGTTTTTATTCAGGAAGCCTCAAAACATATGTTTCCGGTGAAATCTCGAGGTCGAAGTTTTGGGTGGAATACAATACTTCCCCCATTTTAACTATACGTAATGAGAAAGTAAAAAAGCTCATCAGCCACACATCAGTAGCTTAACTTTTTAATTGAACTAGTTGCAATAAAAAGTGAATGAACTAAGCAGTTCATAAAAGTGAACCTGTTCAAGGCTTCACTCTTAATGAGTTGCAAGAAAACAGTACAGTTCAGGCAAGGAACATCTGGTCCTGCACGTGCTGCAACTGCACTTGGGTGTCTCTCGCTAGTGATAGCAATATGAACATCTGCAATTAGCTCCTCCCATCATTAGGCACATCCTGCAGGGTAATTCCCTAAATGCCTCAATGAGAAAAGCTTAGTTCTAGCTACCTAACTGTTCAGAAGATGAGTCTATTTTGCACCAATCACCTTCCTTATACTCCATTGGACTGCTCTGCATTTTGACTGAAAGGATGTCTGCAAAATTGTCCACTATATGCTCTTATATATAACATATTATGTTATAAGTGGCTTAAATAGACCACTATTTGTGATTGAGATGTTTAGTACACGAGCGCGTTAAGCACTAGAGAATGCTCTAATTTCTCACGAAAATGGATACTCCCAAACAAGTCTCAGATTATACTGAAAAAGCTGTACTCAGCTTGTTACCCGGCAGGTCGAAGGACTTAGGTATATGACAAGGAATTTTCATTATTTAAAGAATGGAGAGCTACCAAAGGAATGAAAATAATTTCCTAAGATGTGTTAGCATATTAATATTTACAAGGCAGAGGAATCTAATGAAACTACAATTTATTTCTTTTTACCTTCTCTACTGGTAAGTAGAGGAAGTATTGCATTCCACCCAAAAATTCGATATCGAGATTTCACCGGAAATATGTTTTGAGGCCCCCTGATCCAAAAAAAGCATTTTCGGAGAAACGTCCATGTGTGTGTGTGTGTGTGTGTGTGTGTGTGTGTGTGTGTGTGTGTGTGTGTGTGTGTCTGTGTTTTTTTTTTTTTTTTTTTTAACAACAATTTATTTCTGCATGTTCCATTACAGAAATGTAATACTACATGCATATGGTTTTACATCATTGAACATATCTGAGATTACAGTAGAATCGTTATTGGTTTCGTGCAATTATGAAATGGTAGTTATTTTTAAAAGTTCAAAGTCTATATTGTTCACATACTTGTGGAATAGTTTCATATGTTTTTCCACTAATTCTTGATTTGTGATAGGCCACTTCGCACCTTTAAGTGTCACGGCTTTCTTGAAATCGTTTCTTTCACGGCTAAGTAGTTCACACTCCCATAGGATGTGGTGCACCGTTTGTGTTTCCTTTTTACACACACATGTTGGATCATTCGTTAATTTGAATTGATGGAAGTATTCACCAAACTTCCCATGACCAGTAGTTACTGCTGTGAAGTTGTGGGTAAGCTTAAAATTCATTTTTAGTCTTTTTTCAACGCTGGGGAAATAGGTCTTTGTAAGTGCAACATTTTGTGTGGTTTTCCACTCATTTTCCCATCGTCTGTGTGTCTGTGTGTGTGTCTGTCTGTCTGTGTGTCAGTCTGTCAAACTGTGGACAGCATAACTAAAAAACGGAAAGTTGGTTAAAAACCAAAGTTGGTATTTAAGTTTAATGTCTTTCAAGGATGTGATACGAAGGTTTTGAAGAAAATAGCCCCACCATAAACAACCCTTTACATGGAAAACATCAATTTTGATTTTCTTGAAAATGGCTCTAACCACTTTGATTAAAATGTTTGAGATATTTTCATATCGTATATTTTGAATTTTCAGACTATAGCCTATGTAGCCCTGTTTAGTCTGGATGAGTTTTGAATAAATCGTAAACCGTAAGAGATAGACAACAGCTTACTATACAAGAAATGTAGATCTTTCTAAAATACACAATTTATGTCTCAATAAATTTTTTGTAGAGTGAACCATTTCGGATATATTCCTTGCTATTTGTGTGTCAGTTTCGGAAAACAGAACTTTCGTGCAATGGAACATCGTTATTAATTGTTGATATGTTAAGCGTAAAAAGAGAACGGGATCTCAAAGCTTCAAAAGATTTGACTATCACTCAAAGCCTACTGTATTCTAATATTCCCCTTGCACCTACAAGGAAATAAGTAATAAGATAATTTGTACAAATGTTTATCTTAACACGAAAAAGATATAGGAATAAAAGTTTGTAAGAATGGTTAGTACAAGAGTAGGGAAAGTCGTATGAGTGCAACACATCAGATTATTTTCTATGTTTAATAAATAAAATTGAAATGTATGCATGAAATCTATAGGATAAGATAAAATTGTTTTAACTTTAATTTTAGCAGAAGTATTATTGTACCTAAAAATTCAATATGAGTTTTAAAACACAAACATACATATTTAGGACTCCTAAACCCAAATGTGTATACACAGTAACCTAAAGATGAAAAGTAGAACAATATTTTGACGCCGGCCCACGACAGCAACGGCGAAGGTGGCGCTGGCGGCGATGGGAACACGAAGGGCTATTCCAGGGTTGTTGAAGCAAGCAGCACATGCTCGCTTCCCCTGCACATGTTGTCCCCCCCCCCCCCACCAGTTCCCAAGCCAACAAGATAGACCTAGTAGTCAGAGGCGGATGGCACAGAGTACAGTGTCAAAAGGATATACGTTCCACATTGAATGGGAAGACGAATATTTTAGATGAAGAGATATACTTAAGTTCCTTATTTGTAAGTTCATGATTTGAGGCTTTCCCGGCATTGCTCGAGGAACCGTAGCCACTGATTTGTAAGACTGGTTTTCCAGATTTATACCATTTTGCTTGCTTACGTTCCATGTTCAAGATAAATCTTATTCTCCTGGAACAACACAACGAACTTTTGAAGCAATTGTATTATACATTCTCTTCACAATTTGAACACCTAAAAACATATGAAATCAAATTCCAATTGTTTTTTACTGCTTTGAAGTTTCCATGTTGTGAGGCTCCACACGAGCTATAAATGAAACTACTTGCATTGCAGAATTCCACGACCGTAAAATGTACTGAGAAAGAAAGGTGGGAATTATTTATGTCTCTACCCTGCAGTGACCATCCGAGGTTACCTTCCTCTAGTTTACTGACAGTCTTTGGCTCCACTGATATCTGCCAACAAACATTTTCAAAGTTAAAGTTAAAAGTGAGTATCGCAGCAAGATAAGTGAAAATCAGGCTGCTTATCTTTTGAGACTGTGCACTTCATCTTTTAACGGTACTAGGCAATATCCAGCTTATGAGAACGAGGAGTGTTGGCAGACTGAGGACAGCCCGAGGTGTGTCATATTTCAAATATGTTAAAATTACTACAAATACACGCTTTTCTTCTCGTATTTAAATCTACAGTCTTTCGTGATATCAGAACTCACAATTGTTCTTCGCATAACCTTGCTCAGTCCTTTCAGAGTCTTTGTACACTCTCTGTCTCTCTGTCTCTCTGTCTCTATACACAATTCGGTGTTACAATCACAAACACAACAGCATTCTCACACATGCTGACACACTGACCGACTTATTCTACTCTCAAACTGATACACACTCTTTGCTGCTGTCTCGTGTCCTTTTATACTGGGGATGACGTCACGACCTTTCGAGAAACTGTCCACACACGCGCCCCGCCATGTCTCAGCAAGAAGCCTCGCGAACGTTCTCGATTCTTTTTGTTTCTACCGCCTCATTGTTTATGGTCACGTACACAGACAGTCACGCCAGGCAACCCGGCCTTTAACGTCTCTATCCGATCGCCGGCCAGGCATGTGGTGTAAAATAGCTTGACCGTGTCCATCTGTTACAGTACGCCGATCCCAACGTCACAGTATAAACGCTATGAATGAGATTTTAAGCCAGTATACGCTACTTCAGCAGAACTGGATATAAACTACGACAAAATAAAATATATTGGAAATTTAAACAATGGAATTAATACAATATTAAACAGGAAAAGAAATTAAAATGTTAACACTTCTATTTATTTTAGTTATTTAGGATCCATGATGAATGATGGTAAAATTATACAACGAAATTAGGGAGAGAATAGCAAAAAGAAATCGATGTTCCTATCCCCTTAATGAAAGTTATATATAATTATTGGGGAGAAAGTTAAAATAAGACTGTATAAGGTGATAATTAAACCCATTGTAATATACGGACATGAAACCTGGGTGGGTAAAAACAACGCTGGTAACATGGGAAAGGAGTGAGTGAGTGATTGGGGTTTAAGGGCCCGTCGACAGCTAGGTCATTAGAGCCCCAAGTCAAAAGATAAAAAAAAACGGATAAAAGTCACCACCACTTAAAACTCAAAGTTAAATAGTAAAACGCAAGCTAAAACACCCAAAAGCTAAAACAGTTAAAACTTAAAAACTTGTCTAAAAAGTATGCTCAAAATAGTTAAAAGCGTGTAAAATGATCTAAAAAGGTAAGCAGATAAAACGTAAAAGGTAAAAAGTAAAACCACGCAATAAAATTTAAACTTGCTTACCAAAGCCAATGCTGCCGACAAACCGCAGCACTGAATCCACAGCTACCGGGTCGTCGCCTAACATCGTCTTTAAACTAGAACCCAGGCCAAACGACTGGCGCTCACGATTGTAGCGCGGACAATCAACTAGGACATGGGCCACAGCATGGGAAAGGAAGACACTATGGCTTCGGGCGCGGCGCAAAACAAAGTACTGTCGGGGCTAAGCTACTTTACACCTTCTACCGGGCCGGCGAACAAACAAAGGCGCCCAAGATCAGGCTGCCTCACGCGACTCTTTGTGTATAGTAACAACAATCGAGCGGTAGAACCAAAAGGGTTTTTTCTCCAGAGCCTTCGAGAAACATCTACGTCATCGCCGGCGTGTTTGAAGATGTTCGAGAAAAGTCCGAGTGACGTCATCCATACTATATAAGGAGGCGAGGAAACAGAGTTACAGTTACAAACATGAGCTGGCCATTGTGTCAACGAGTGCGAGACAGCTGTGTGTGAGATACGTCGCGTCAAAATAAAGAAGATGTAACGAATGTCGAGTGATTGTTTCGTCGGAGTTAGTGTATAAGAGACAGTGAAAGGGAAGAAAGACAGTGAAAGGACTGAGTCAAGGTTATGAGAAGAAAACAGTTGTGAGTTGCAATATCACCAAAGACTAAATATTGTGCTAACGTCAGATGAGAACTGTATATTTGTGCAGAAGTTTAGAAGAAAAATAAAGTGAAAGAAAGTAACTGGACCGAATTTGCCAGTATGTCACAATACTAAGGATTTGTGAGCCAGTTTGTGATGATATGAATTGTCCTATTTGAACAAAAAATGAAACAGCAGAACAATTTAAAGACATCAATATAGTAAAAGATATAAAAAATAGATGATTTCATTGGCTGGGTCATGTAATGAAATGAAAGACACAAGGATTCCTAAAAGTCACTTTCCTTTTCTCAAAAAATGGCTAAAAATGTATATTAAAATTTCATATTTTTAGATATGATCATGACAAATGAAATGCAAATGTTGATTCTTCTGGGAATAGTCTCTAAAGTTCTCTTCATTACGAATGGCCTTTGCGTAACTGTTAAATCTTAAGAAATGGACAGAATCTTATATTACAATAATCTGATGTGTTGCACTCACATGACTTTCTCTACTCTTGTACTCTTACAAACTCTTATTCCTATATCTTCTTTGTGTTAAGATAAACATTTGTATAACTTATCTTATTGCTTATTTCCTTGTAGGTACAAGGGGAATATTAGAATACAGTAGGCTTTGTGCGATAGTCAATGTTTTAAAGCTTTGGGATTCTGTTGCCTTTGCTCACTTAACATATAAAAAAGTAAACAATGATGATCCTTTTCACGAAAGTTCTAAGTTTTCCGAAACTCACACACATAACAAGGAATATCTCCGAAATGGTTCACCCTACAAGAAAATTTATTTAGACATAAGCTGTGTATTTTAGCAAGATCTACATTTTTTTGTATAGTATGATTTGGTCTATCTCTAACGGTTTACCAGTTATGCAAAAGTCGTCCAGAGTAAATACGACTACAGGAGCTATAGCCAGAAAATTCAAGATATACATTTCATTTGTCATCAAAATATCTCAAACATATGACATTTTAATCAAAATCGTTAGAACCATTTTCAAGAAAATCAAAATTTTCGAAAAATTTACCATGTAAAGGGTAGTTTAGGGTGGGGCTATTTTCTTCAAAATCTTCGTGTCTCATCCTTGAAAGACAATAAACTTAAATACCAACTTTGGTTTCTAACCAACTTTTCGTTTTTGAGTTATGCTGTCCACAGACATATAGACACAGACTGACACACAGACACACACACGGACCTTTTTCTAAAAGTGCTTTTTTTGGATTCAGAGGGCCTCAAAACATATATTTCTGGTGAAATCTCGACATCGAATTTTTGGGTGGAATACAATACTTCCCCTACTTACCAGTAGAGAAAGTAAAAAATAGATCTCGCGTTAATATAATCTGTATCATTTCTTTTTATAGCTCCCCATTTTCAAGATATTTCCTGTTGTTGGTTTGAAAATTCAAATATATATTCTTGGTTCAAATGAAAGTAATTCTTTGTGTTTCTCTCCCTTTTCTAATGTCCTGTTCTAGGCTCCAAAAGAACACAAATAACCTTAGTTTAAACAAAAGCACACTGCAACAGTATAGCAAGAGCATATGTTTGTCAAACGAGTAGTTGAAATGCTTGTCTAATACCACGCATGTAGTCACAATGACCTCTGGGTCAATAGCGGGAACCCATCTCTGATAAGACCTTTCCAGAATGGAATCCAATTCTCCCTAAGGTAATATAAGGGGCAGGCACGACGAAGATGGAAGCGATGGATCTGCTGCTCTGCGCAGAATTCGAAACACGTACAACCTAGGTTGCCTGAGTGCATTAAATAAGCACAAAATACAACAAAGGTGAAGGATTCTATCGGTAAAATCCTTCTTTTCTTCTTTCTCTTTTCTTCTTTTTATTTCTTTCTCTTTCTTTCTCTCGGTTTTTTTTCTCTTTCTTTCGTTTTCTCTTTCTTTCTCTTTTTCGTTCTCACTTTCTCTCTTTTTTCTCTCTTACTTTCTCTCTTTCTCTACCTCTCTTTCTTTTCCCTTTCTCTGTCTCTCTTTCTTTCTCACTTTATTTTTATTTTTTCTTCTCGCTTTCTTGCTCTCTTCCTTTCTTTCTCTCTTCCTTTCTCTCTTTCTTTATTTCTTTATTTCTCAGTTTACATAATTCTTAACTTTCCATTATAATATGTTGGACTCGTTATTAAAAATTTAGCATTTCACGAAGATCATAATAACAATTAAAGTGCAACTGCTTAGTGCAGGTTCATTTAATACAGGCATGGGCACGAGAGGAGAGGTAGCGATTGAACGTGCCTTACTCACCCACATTTTCTTACTGAGTGACGAATGTTGTTTTGATAGAAGCACAGTGGTGGCTTCGTTCCACCAGCGCGGTAGTAATAATTTCTACCCTGTTATCTATTTTGTTTATTATAACACATGTTGCATACAATAATTATTATAGCCACTTATCGTGGTTATTAAAATATTTTTAAATTATTTGATCAACATAAATTGTACGGTTTTAAGTCAATATTGTATTCAAACTTTGAAACACAAAATACATTATAGCTTATATTAAATTAAATATTAAATTAACTAATCAGAAAGTAAACCCCTAAAATATCGAATCATGTCATCCCCTTTATATGCTTACAAATCCGAGCATTCAGAATGTACCTATTGTAAATAAATACCTGTAATATTAGCAAGTTTGCTTTATTATTTTGATCAGGTGTTTGATATTGAAAAGCTTTATATTTACAAATTAAAATCTGCCGATTTTGCCGATGCCTGATTTAATACGCCACGCTGTTTCTCACAATAAGTTAACTGACAAAGTGTCATAAATTGAGATATAAAGATTTTACCTAGGTCATTCAGTAATTAATGGAAACGTTTGAATTAATAGGAAAAAATATTTTTGTAACACTCATATTGTTGCTGTGCTCAGAAGTAATCTCCTCCAACATAATTAACCCGCCTCCATACTTCAGGAAAACGACGGATGCCACCTATGGTGTCTTGCTGTACTAATCTTCTATCGCTGCTATAATTGCTCGCCTGATTCTAAAACAAATTCCTCTAAGCAGTAATTTCATTCTCCGGAAAAGGTCAAAATCACATGGGCTCGTAACCAGGGAGTATGGAGGATGCTCTAAAAAATAATAAAGTACCACAATAATATTGATAAGAAACAACGAAATGTCAATGAAACATTACGTGTCCTCAAGTTTGCATGGATTTTGTTACGACAATTTACAATCTGCAATCCGTAATATTAGACTACAGTAGAATATATAGAATGAATTTATTCCCTGAAAAATAAATTCATATAAGTGAAGTGGAAAATATTCTATGACGTTTTGTCTGTTATCACGCGCTGCACACGCTACTTGAAGCCTGGAGCGTTTCTGTGCCGCTCGCTTCTCTTACAAGTAGAACAGAGTTCACACACGCCACTGTCTGGATTTACCCCTGGGATTTCTGCAACTCTTTTAACGCAGTAGGATTGTGTACTTACCCGAATACCCGCTGGAGTGGGCAACCTGCTGTGTTTTTCCATGGAGGCCTTTATGCTATTTTACTATGCAATGTATTACATTCACAAAGTTTTCTCTACTCCTCTTTTACGCAACACATTTAAACGTCCCCTTTTCGCTGTGTAGCATATAACTCATAACAATGTTGATGACTGAAATAGAAATGCGACGTATTACATTCACACCGTTTTCTCTACTCGCTTTTCTTTTACGAAGCACAATCAAATTTCTTTCTTTGCTTCGTCTTCTACAACGAATTCATACAATTTTCCATATAATAGAAATATAAATACAACGTCTTTCACTCACACAGCTTTCTCTACTTCCTTTTCTTTGTGTAGTATTTCAACAGTGCTTTTGCATAGTGTCTACCCGGTGTTTTATTTATTTTGTTCTTTATAACATTCTAAAAGTTTTAATTAACCCTTTGTTTAAGCGTATTCCGCAATATCCCAAGAAAAACAAATGCAAACTAACTCTAAAGATCATAGTGATAAAATCGTCAAAGCACGGTCAATGTCGGGTATTTTACCTAGTTAGGGCGGCGCTGTGGTTAGACCGTTCGCCTACCTTCTAGGCGACCCAGGAGCCCCATGTGGTATTTGTGGTGGACGAAGCGGCGTCAGGCCGGCTTTTCTCCGGGTTCTCCGGTACCCCCCCCCCCCCTCGCCACTCATTCCACCAATTGCTCCGTTATCACCTTTCCAATCATCGATTTTGCCTACATATCATACCATCCTCTTCCTCACTGTTATACCTGGTGCTTGGCTGACCAGGTCTTCACTCTGTCCGGTCCATAGATTCCTCTGCTCCTCGACAGCGTGTGACCCTAGGCACTGGATTGTAAGTCCTACATAAGGGGGAGGGCAACCAGGTAAAGAAGAACAACTTATATTGTCTTCGAACTCATAGCTGACACACATCTTTCTCATTGTTATCAATTTGCATCATTTACCGCTGATAGCGCCACATATAAATATTGTTGCCACAAATTTATGAATGATCCATGTATATTAAACGTATATTACGACCGTCATGAGAAACTAAACATCTAAAAAGGCATAAAGCATTATACATAACATTGTAAATTCTAATCAAACTGAGTCAACTTATTAAACATGAACTACTATCAAAATTTTTTTCCAAGATGTGACTGTATATGGAACTGAAGTTGATAACAATATAGTGGCATTAAAACGTATCAGTACAACTTTTAATTCCTGTATCTTTTGTTAAAAACGGTTATTTTATTCTTGTCTAAAAATTCAGTTTCATTGTATGCGTCTATACCGTACCACAACAACAACAACAAAGATCAAATGACCAAATTTTAGGTTATAATAGCTTACATAACAGTTCTTTAAATAGTTGAATAGCTCTTGAAATATTTTGGAGTGACAATTCTTTCCCGCATTTCAGAGTACATATTTGTTGAAATGTTTCCAAAATGTTAATTATTTGTATAACCTTTATTTCAGTGTACGTAAAACTTCAAAACAAAAAACTCTTGAAAATTTCAGGTGAAAATTAATACAATTTATAAAATGTGCCTTGATTTAGGAAAATTTGAACTTACGACAAATGAGTTCCAAGGTTCAGTCATATAGTACAGGCCTGAGCAATACCTTGGTTCATGAAAATCCTATTTATTATTCAGTTCTGTCTCCGTTTTGCAGCAGCTAAACCTAACAATTGCAATGCTTCACATTCTGCAGTTTCTTTCATCGTAGGTGACCACAGCATGATATACTCCAAAGTGCTAGGTCAGGGGAAGACAGGTATCGCTGCTGTGACGTCAGCCCACTGAGCTCACATGCTTGCAACGACAGCCAGTTGAACGTGTGACGTCACAGCGGGGAAGAGGAAATGTGTGCGCGACATCGCAATTTTAATGCTGACTGTTTCAATTACGGAATATTCACAGATTATAAATAATTACGTTTCGGCTTTATGCCATATATGTGAATTCTAGTTTATGTGAACAGTCATTTTATAACGCAAATAGAACAGAAATTACAAATATTTTGCCTGAGCTAGAGGAGAGCTATACAGAACAATTAGGTAGACATTTTCCGACATTTGCCGTTTCGCTTTTCTTTAACTAGTTTGTCAATGTTAGGGCGTAATGTACGTAATGTACGGCACATTTGTAACCGAAGACAGCATGTTAGATTGTGATCTGACAATATGCTTCGGGATTTTGACTTAGAAAGGTTCATAACTGAAAAGATTTGTTCGCACACATAAGTAGAACCAAACATACATAATATCCGTGCAACAAGGGCATATAACCTCAGAAATCTGGTTTGAGAAACATTCTTATAATAATCAGCCAAGTCTTCCTTGTGTTTATATTTTTCCTTCAGCAAATCGTCGCACTGTAAATTTATCAATTCAATTTGCTACCTGCTAGAAACATTGTTAACATCCAATGAATACGGGGTTGCAAAGATCTGAAACGTAGTTGACAATGTTTCTACATGTAGCCTGGTCTCAAACTGGTGTGAAACACGGAGAACTGAACACAAACACAAAACCACTACACAACGTCAACAAAAACGCAAAATAAAAACAAAATTCGCACTAACGCCGTTGAGATCCCTCACACAACAAATAAAAACCGTCAGACTAGACTGAAGAGGGTTCTCCCTAAACAGCCCGGGCATGTTGCAAACATCCCCAAATAACATTTTTCATATTCATTCAGTTTCGTGCAAGTAGCGCCGCTGATCTATGCAGCACAGCAATACATCGCTCTCGCCTGACGTCACACGAACGTACAAGCTGGCTCTTCGTTTAAATACGTCACACGGCCCGAAGTTGTCTTCCCCTGTGCTAGGTATTCACCCATACCAATATATGTTTACTTTCTCTACTACGTATGGTAAGTAGAGGAAGTATTGTGTTCCACCCAAAAATTCGATGTCGAGATTTCATCGAAATACATGCCTTGAGGACCTCTAGATCCAAAAGAAAAGCATTTTTAGAAACAGGTCCGTGTGTGTGTGGGGGGGGGGGACTACAGATAACCAGAAAGAAAACCACGGTCAGAGAACGCGATCGACGGGAATCAAACCCGGTTCTTTACTGCAGAACCACCTCGCTTGGTGCTACAGATCTATACTCAGTAAACAAATAGCTGACGAAGAGGAGTGGACCAGATAGCAGAGCCATTTTGTTTCGTAATTACGGAGGAAACTGCAAATGAAGGCGACCTAATTGGTATGCGAAGCACTACAGACGACGAAATTTAATTCTTTACAAAACAGTCTGAACTTTTTCCATACTTTTAATTAGCATCAAACGGAACTGGAAATTCTTAGCTCCAACTTTTCGTTTGTAATAATAAAAATTACGGTGACATAGTCTGCATATTACTATAAAGGTTACAAGCAAGGTGCTAATTCTGGAAAACTATTTTTAAACGCTATGGATGTACCTTAAATTTAAAAGTGAATCCGTATAAATTAAATATTTTTTACTGAAAAGCAGACATTTTATGTTGTCTATTTTATGGAGAAGGCTTTTAACATAGATGATTAATTTAAAAATATATGTGCTTTTCTTTCAGAAATAGTATTAGCTAATTAAATTTTAATAATGAAATCCACGGTTTTTTATCACAAATTAAGGTAAATTTATTAAGTTGGAGATTTTCCGCTTTATTTCAACTAGTCCACTCATAAATGACTTGGTTGAGATCAAACAACCGTGTGCATATTAATTTCAAATTTCAACCAATGACAGCCCTTTATTCGCGAAAAATTAATCAAATTTCATTATCACTTCCTCTGAATTTTTATTATAACCTTTTCTGCTTTTTTATGTTATGATTACGTTAAAGATTCTAGAGAATCCTACAGATGCGCAACAACTTACATAATTTGATGCAATGGAGCCGCTCTTCAGATTTCAAAAATGGCTGACTCTAGCTTCGGTGAACCATCTAATGCTGAAATAGATGAAATAATTCGAAGAGGGAAACTCATAACCTAATATTGCTCATGAAGTAATTCTTCATGACGAAAAATTTGGTGTATGGTGTGCCATTAGAGGAGAAAGGTTTCTCAGAGCTCCAATAAGTGATATCTATATCTGGAGTAACTTAAAACATAAAGTGCACAAGACAAATCCACACACCCTGGAAGAATTAAAACAAAATATCCGCCAGTAAAGTGCCAGGATTTCTCATCGTGAACTAAGGCGAATGATGCATAGTTTTGTAAACAGGTGCCAAAAGTGTACGGACTACAGTGACCAGTTTCAGCATCTCCTTTCATAAAGTTGCTCAATAAAGCCTTTATAAGTAGTTTTAAAAATGTACAGTTTCATCCACGCCTTTCTATGATAGCGGCAGATGCAACGTTGTCAACACAAATTCAGCTGTCGGTTTCAGTGTTGAAATTCGCAATTTAACATATCTCCGCACATAACTTCTTTGACCAAACTATCGATGCAGTAATCAATTATTGTGCATAGAAATGCTGTAAGAATGGCGGTAGCTATGAAACAATTTGGGGAATCTTCAGTTGAAGAAGTACATGAAACAATAGAAAATTCTAAACCAAAAAACACAAGGAGAAACAAGCTGTGTAGAAGTAATTTATTGACTTAAGTAAACTGCTAGAATATCAACTACTATCAGACATGGCAATAGAATAGTATAGTTCTAAAGAGATTTAACAGTAAAGCTATATGTATACTAATTCATTAACTTCAGAAGGCCTTGTTGTTGTTGTAGTGTTTAACGCCCGCTTTTACTACTACGGCACCGCAGGCGGTGACACTGATGCTACATGGAATGAAGATGGAGCACCGTTGGAATGAGATGGCGGGGGAAACCGGAGCACCCGGAGAAAACCCACCCTGACGCCGCTTCGTCCACCACGAATACCACATGCGTGTCCCTGGGATCGAACCCGGGTCGCCTAGGTGGTAGGCGAGCGCGCTAACCGCTCGGCCACGGCGCCGCCTCAGAAGGCCTTGCTTGGCAAAAATACAACTAAGATTCTTTAATATATTTCTTAAGCAATTCAATTTTAGAGTTTTATTAGCTTCTGCTGTTTTATTCGCTAAAACAGATTCCATAGTGTTAATGATAGTACTATGGTAGCCGTAGAAGTTAATGGCGGCTTATAGTTTACTATTATTATTCTTTTTCCTGTTGTGCATCCTCTTGTACAAATACATTTTTGGGCGCAAGTGATATAAGTGTAGAAAAGTTGTTGCCAGACAGGTGTAACCACATATTTCCATAGTTTGACGGCCTAATTCCAGTAAAATAACAATGATTTAATAAAATCAATTATTATTAAATATTAAATCAATTATTGCATAATAATAATAATCGAAAACAGACTAGTTATTGGATTAGATTAAAGAAACTCTGCTAAATCATAAAATGTCCTTTAAACATTTGAATTATAAATAACTATTAAGCTTTATTTCCTATATAGGGTGTTGTGGGTGTAAGTACGGATGTGTTAATAAATGGTACCTTAATATATATCCACATGGGTTGTTTTATCCTCTTTATCTAACAGTTTTCCCAGAAACAAATCTCTAGTGTTTTCTGCATAGTTGTAACTGCGTCATAAAATAAACGCCTATGAGACAGATTATCCCTTTTGCTTCACAACTAAACACGCAACCCACTGGCCTAGATAATGTGAGGACATTGGTCCTGTAGAAATTATTCGAACTCAGTTCCCATAGAATATTCGTTACCGCGTTACAGCATTCGTTCCGCCCACTCTGAGTCATGTCTTCTGTGGTATTACTATTTCTAGGTACTAACTAGCCTGAAAACATGCTACTCTCAATAAGTAAAATTATAAGCTCACAAATTAAGCAAATATTGATGTAATATTGTTTACTACCCTGTCCTTAATTATCACTTCAAATAGCTGTACTTAAAGCCTAAAAGCCTGTATACGCTATGGAGCGCGACTTCAAAATTCCTCTCCCCGTCTGAGCGTTACTATGGTAACATAGGAAAAACAAAGTATATGTTAATACATCCAATTTATGAAAACTTACACAAACATTATACACAGAAAGTAAACATTTCATTAGCCTAAAGCATTCATTAATTAGTGACGAGGCGATGTAGTATGTACTAAATGTTATTATAATTTCACCTGGTTCTTCCCTCCATTTTGTTTGAAATGAAAGCTTGTTTATTCAGTATAGTCCCCTAGATACAGCTCCCTAGAAGTTTCCAACGTCATATCACAACCATAGCACCTACCTGCTACTATATGGGGCTGAATCGATTCCCGGCTTGGCTCGCTAAATCTATCTTTGATAAGGGTTCTTCGAGCGTGCTTGTGCTCGTATAACTGTGAGTGTGAAGAACAGCGAGGCAGATATCTGAATGCGCTTTCCGTTCACAGGTTACTTCATAATAACACCCAGAATACTTGGTTTCTTGCAGAGGACCATGGTCGGATATAGCAGGCCTGGGGAACATTACTTCTAAGGTGCGAATAGAGTAGTCCCCCAACCCTCCTTAACTGCAGCAGACCTATTGTAATATGTTCATTTAAAATAGTGGCCCAAGGTCACGCATCCCCTCCACACCGCCTTCTGTGCGATTGCATGCCCTCCCTCCTTTCTTTATTAGGCATAACAAACTAAGAACGACTGTGTTGAATTCTTACGGCGCCGAACTTAACCATAGACAACGGACCTATTACAATAAATGAATAAAACGCTTTTATATCCTTGCTACTAATTTACAAGTAGGTCTAACCCTAATGAATACACGTGCAATTTAACTGAAGCTCAGTTTGATAACACTGTTTATTTTTCCTTAGAACTGAATGATGGTTCTGCAGTCTCAATATCAGTAACTGCCCTTCTATTGGTGTCATTACGTATGCATTGCACAGATCTTAGAGATATTTGTCAAACTTTTGTTGCAATCTTTTGCGCATCTCTAAAAAAAATATATTCACCCGTTCTTCACAATTCTGAAGAAACCAAAAAAAATGATATAGGTACTAGGTGACAAAGCCATGGAGGGTATTGGAATGAATATGAAACTGCCGAGTCCATCGCACATACACAGCTAGACAGTGTATGTACGCTCTGTTCAGATGCAATCAGATCTTCAGCACAGCAAGTCTCATAAATCGGCAGGTACAACAGATCATCCATTTGTGTTACATTACTGACTGTACACAAGGTTGCTAGTATTTCGCCCTTCTAGTAAACAAGATAACAAGCGATCGCAGCTCTCAACAAACAACGCCTGGTCACTTTGTCAAGTAGTACATTATGATTTATTCGTTTAGACTGTTGCCTGATACCACACTTATTTAAACATAAGGAACTCGGTTCAGCCATTTTGACACTATATCATTTGGTCTTAGGCACAAGGTTATTGTTGTCCCTTTCTGCAACGACATGCAGTTCAAAGAAAGTGCTGGTAGAGTGGGGGTAATGCACGTGCGCCGTTTTAGATAGAAATGTTACCTTGAACTGCCTATTCTGAATGCACATACTATAAGCAGAACCTGTTATTCCATTGGCTTTCCTCGGTTTTAAACTTTCATGGTCACGAAGGGAGGGGAAATGGGATACCTTGACACTTGATGACTACTGATCCTCAGGCTTGGAATATAGTATACTTCAATACAAGTGTGATTAAGTTCACCGTTGGAGAACAAAAAAGTCTTCAGTAATTCCCGGAGAACGAGAAAGAGTTTGAAAATACTTGAAGAGATTCTCCAATGAACTTAACGTACGTGTATTTCACACTGTGACAAATGACAATACCGATTAGTTTTTATGTCATTTTAATTGTTATCAAAGTGCTGATACTGTTATAGAAGTTACTGTTGACGTACACAATCACAGTCCACAACTGTTCTGTTGTAATCTTGCAACTCACAGTTGTTCTGTTCCAACTGTCCTTGACACTGCTGCGGAATCAGAACTGCTGGCTCCGTCACTCAACATTCTGTGTCCAACAGCTGACAACACTCAGCTAAAGGACAGAATCACCGCAGAATTTTATGGAAAATCGAAAGATCTCGGCTCGTGCCGTGAACAAAGCCCCTCAATTTCGAAAGCTTCTAGAAATGCATCCAATAGCATTTGCTTTGCACTCGACGCACTGTCACGTCTTGCAGATCGGCGCTTACAAAGGCAGCGGAATGAAGGTGGCGGTGGCGGTGGCGGTGCCGGTGGCGCTGGTGGCGGCGGTGGGATATAAATGAAACAATTAAAACAAATAATTAATTAATACCCCTTTCCATCTTGATCTATTTTCAGCTCTGACTGGCAGATGGCGTTAGGACGCCTTCCAGTCTATGTATTTTTATTATCTGTGGATAAATGGCACAGCACTCGCCATTACCATCTATTTTTATTTATAGTGTTATTACTTTCTCTACCACGTATATAGTAAAGTAGAGGAAATATTGTATTCTACCCAAAAATTCGATGTCGAGATTTCACCGGAAATATATGTTTTGAGGCCCCTTAGTCCAAAAGAAGCATTTTTAGGAGAAGCTCTGTATGTGTCTATGTTTGTCAGTCTGTGGACAGTATACCTCAAAACTGAAAAGTCGGTTAAACACCAAAGTTGGTATTTAAGTTTTAATATATTTTAAGAATGGGACACGAATATTTTGAAGAAAATTCCTCAACCCTAAACCACCCTTTACATGGAAAAGTTTTCGAAAATTTTGATTGTCTTGATATAGCTTTAATGATTTTGATTAAAATGTCATATTTCTGAGATATTTTTATGACAAATGAAATTTATATCTTGAATTTTCTGGGTATAGCCCCTGTAGTATTTACTCTGGATAACTGGTAAACCATAAGAGATAGAGAAAATCTTACTGTGCAAAAAATGTAGATATTGCTAACACACACAATTATGTACAAATAAACTTATTGTAGAGTGAACCATTTCAGAGATATTTCTGCAAATGTTTATCTCAACTAACACAAAGAATGGCTAGTACAAGAGTAAAGAAGGTCATTTGAGTGCAACACGTCAGACTCTTGTTTCTACTATTATTTTAGATTTAAAGTGGACCTTTGGGTCCTGGTATTAAATATTCATTTCGATATTTACCTTGGCGACTGAGGGAAATCACCAGCCAGATTGGGGGACCCACGGGATTTGAACGGGAACCTTCCGAAATCGGACACAGATGTGAGCCATTCCACTCGGTTCAGCGATTTAGTTCACTACAGAGATGAAACTAATCCCGGTGTTTTGATACGCATATTATATCGATATCAGATTATTACATCGATAGGAAATAAGCGTTTACACGGACCAGGACGTTTAGGTAAAGAAAAGAAACTCAGAGGCGCAGATCCATCACTCCATTTGTATGATTGAACGTGCAGATAACAAGGATCGTGGTATTAGAGAAGACAGACAGTTAAGGACTGTGTCAGTGTGCAGTTTGGATGTCCACACAAACTCATCATTCGGCAGTAATGCGTTATAGTTGGCTGAACCTCACAGGACTACCAACTTCGTCCCGCTCGCTCACCAATATGTGGGTTTTCCGAGCCATCGGCTCGAATATTGTATCTCATTGCTCCCGTGTGTTTTCACCGCCTTGTAAACGTTCTGTGTCATCGTTGGTCATGCTGGAAAACCATTTACATTTACGCTGAAGCTGCTTCTATAGCACACAGGGAAATTAACATAATTCCTGATCATTGTATACATTTTTGAGGGGAGATTAAAAGCCCAATCCCGCTGATGTTAAATATCCCAAATCCATGACCAACTATTCACGTATCACACAATTTTACGCGATAGACAGGAATACCTTCTAAGTTTATGTTGTACTTTTATACAAATACTGTGTTTATAACGTAGATATGTCTTTCTTTTAATTTAAAAGATTTCTATTTGCATTTACCACTGTATATATGTTTTTAATCTATTGTGTTGCACTCACATGACTTTCTCTACTCTTGTGCTAACTATTCCTACAAACTCTTATTCCTCTATCTTCTTCGTATTAGTTGTGATAAATATTTGCAGAAATTATATTATTGCTTATTTCCTTGTAGATGCAAAGGCAATATGGGAATACAGCAGATTTTGAGCGATAGTCAAATCTTTTAGAGTTTTGAGATTCCGTTCTGGTTGCATGGCTAAGATACAAAAAATTAATAACGATCTTCCATTTGACGAAAGTTCAAGCATTCCAAAAGTCACACAAGTAACAAGGAATCTCCCCGAAATTATTCACTCCATAAAAAATTAATTTGGACATAAATTGTGTGTTTTAACGAGATCTACATTTTTGTATCTAAGATTTGGTCTATCTCTTACGGTTTACCAGTTATGCAAAAGTCGTCAGGAGTAAGCAGGCTATGGGCAAAAAACTCAAGATATACATTTCATTTGTCATAAAAATATCTTAAACATGTGGCATTTTAATCAAAATTGAGAAAATCAAAATGTTGGAAAAATGTTCCATGTAAAGGATAGTTTAGGGTGGAGGATTTTTTTTTAAATCTTTGTGTCGCATCCTTGAAATATATTAAATTTAGTTTGTAACCGACTTTGCGTCTTTGAGTTATGTTGTCCACAGACTGAGAGAGACAAACACACAAGCAAGGCCTTTTCTTACAAATGCTTTGTTCTGTATTCAGTGGGCCTCAAAAATATATTTACGGTGAAATCTAGACATCAAAGTTTTCAGTAGAATACAATACCATCTACTTGCTATACGTAGTAGAGAAAGTAATAATGAACCGCACTGGCATCAAAAAGATCCTAAACAGCATATAGAGACGGTGATTATCACCCCAAAATTAAGTTTAGCTAACTTAGCCATTTATATTAGAAAATGTCATTCACAGAAAAGCTATTCAATATAAAATAACCTGCCCCCGTCGTGACCCAGCAGTCTTACAATCTACTTAATCTGCTTGGGTACAGAGGAGCTGTAGCAGCTACCTACTAACAGCAGTACCAATTTTTAAGAAGAATATTCTCTAAAAACTACACTAAAATTTACCTCTAGTCCAAAGTGTGTAGGAATCATGATTTTGTTTTAGATGTGGCGCAGAATTCACAAATGAAATTGCATTACCATTTTTAAAAATACGCTTCAAATATAAGCCTAGAATGCCTAGAATGATCGTATACCAGAAGAATAAGTGATCAAGTGAACTGTGTTAAGATGCACTAGGGGACATGGAAATAAGAGTTCAGGGTTAATGTCAAGTAACAGTTTAAAAAAAGTGAAAGTTAGGTGAGGAAAGAAAGTGTAAGTGCTATAGATCTAAGAAGAAAGGGAATTAGTGAAGTGTAGGAAATTATTCACCAGGGACTAGGGAGTAGGGACTAGGGACTAGGGCCCATGTTCATGGGTACTCCAACATGTATACGCTTTGGTGCTCATTAAATTCACATTACTTTCTCTACTGGTAAGTAGAGGAAGTATTGTATTCCACGCAAAAATTCAATGTCGAGATTTCACCGGAAATATATGTTCTGAGACCCCCTGAATCCCCACCAAAAATATTTAAAAAAAGGTCCATGTGTGTGTGTGTGTGTGTGTGTGTGTGTGGGTGTGCGTGTGTGTTTGTGTCAGTCTGTGGAGAACATAACTCAAAAATGAAAAGTAGGTTAAAAACCAAAGTTGACATGTAAGTTTTATGTCTTCCAAGGATGTGACACGGAGATTTGGAAGAAAATAGCTCCACCCTAAACTACCCTTTACGTGGAACATTTTTTCGAAAGTCTTTAGTTTCTCAAAAATGGCTCTAACGATGTTGATTAAAAAGTCATATTGTTAAGATATTTTTATGACAAATTAAATTTATATTTTGAATTTTCTGGCTATAGCCCATGTAGTCGTGTTTACACTGGACGACGTTTGCATAACTTTTAAACAAAAAAAAAAAAAAAATATATATATATATATATTAAACACACAAGTTACCCTATGTACATTTTTGTAGAGTGAACTATTCCGGAGATATTCCTTGTTATGTGGGTGAGTTTTGCAGTACTTCATTTTATGTATGTTTGGTCGTGCAAAGAGAACAGAGTTTCAAAGGTTTAAAAGATTTGACTGTCGCACAAAGCCTACTGTATTCCTACATTTCCCGTGCACCTACATGGAAATAAGCAATAAGATAATTTATACAAATGTGTAACTCGCTAACACGAAGAAGATATAGGAATAAGAGTTTGTAAGAATGGTTAGTACAAGGGTAGAGGAAGTCATGTGAGTGCAGCACATCAGATTTTTTCTCTCATGATATACTTTTACTACGTGTTCTACATGTCCATAACATAATCTGGTAACTGTAGTGTAGGTACGAAGTGAAAGGTCATGAGGTAGTGG
The DNA here is from genome assembly GCA_030765045.1 of Tenodera sinensis. Taxonomy (NCBI): domain Eukaryota; kingdom Metazoa; phylum Arthropoda; class Insecta; order Mantodea; family Mantidae; genus Tenodera; species Tenodera sinensis. The sequence goes on along the minus strand of CM060971.1, from coordinate 46,821,898 downwards.
CTTCTCTTTGCATGTGTTTACTTCGGGGGGGTTTCGTAATGTAAACATCCAGTGGACGCCTGCTTGCAGTTCGAGCTAGATCGTTCAGCAAACATGTTAACTTCATTAAGTACAGAGATGCAATGAAAACTACAGGCATTATTTCTTAACCATTAACTATTTCCATCATTAAGACGTGCAACCGACCTGAATGTTCAAGGACTTCAACACGACATAGTGTAAAGAGGCTAAAATAGCACGTCTTCCGGGTGGAAGGGAAGTAATTACATTAATTTTATTTAAACCAGTGATAAATATACCTCGGTATTTGGAACACATTTACGTTTTTGTCTCTTTAGATTGTGCGGGTGTCACTGTCCCTAGCTCAGTACATAAACAGCGTAACGGTGCGTCTTGAGAACATAAACACACACCCTGTCTTCTCCTTCCGTGTTTATTGTGCGAGTGTAGGCCAATCACAATTAATTCCCAAAACATTACACGAAAGCGAAAGCGCCCGAACTGTTTGCCTCCTGAAGCAGATCAATTTCCTGACCAACCTCAACCAATATTGACGACTTGCTTCACGCCTGAAAGAGCTGCTCGGAGTATTCCTTCACGCCTTCTAACTCATCAATTATTTCGAAGCCCTGTGTGATGTCCTATAATTACTACCGAAACTATGTCAGAAATAAGTTACTCTACGCATCTTACAAGTAAGAAACTGTTATCTTCGCACATATTAGAAGTAATATAATGGCTTCCCTTCCATCCTGTATAAGCTGCATGTACACCAACAGCTTTATGGTAATGATTTCCAGAATTGCCACCTGTTTGAAGAAGCTCTTAAATTAAATATGCGAACATTTAGATTTCACCATGCAGGTTTTATGGGAAGTTGAATGTTATTTCGTTAGTGACTCCAATGCAAACAAACATAGATAATCCCATTATTGCGCTCCTGAGAATGCTCACTGGTAACGACCATGTCGCACACAGGCTCAGTGGAGTGTTAACGTGTGGTGTGGTTCGTATTTTAGGAAACATCATCATTGGGCCAGTTTATTTGGCACCCAGCCATGTAGAGCACCTTTATTTGCAATAACCCCCGAATGAAATGAATATGAGAACCTTCTGTAAGACAGGCCACTCTGAATTACTGGTTTCAGTACAATGGTACACTGCCATGAGGAATTAAAGAAAAATCTCAGCAATATGAACACCGGGCGAAGAAGGTTGCATTCAATAGTCAGCAAAGATCATTCTCTGATTTTGCGTTTGCCTGTTTTATTATGATTATTGTTACTGTTATTATTAATTACTTATTATTCATTATTAATTTATTTATTTACTTGTTATAAGGATATATCAAAGCCAGGGCTACAAAAACAGCCATAAATGTTAAAGGAAACTATGTGACAAGCATCCGTGCTTTCCGATTAAACCAACTTCAACGAAAACTGCTTTCATGAGCCGCCTGCTACATGCAAACTAAGATCTAATAAAAAGCTTAGTGTCAATCTCGTTCTATGATATCAATTTGGTTAAACTTAACTATTTTTGCAGACAAGCACTATTTTAAAATTAGTTTGGGTTATTATTTAATTCAGTACACGAGGATTGAATTTTTTGTTTATTATGAACATAACTATCAGGCACAAACAAGTTAAATTTTTCTTGTTAAAATGTAGTCTAATACAATGGTTGTCTCCTTAGCGCCGGGTAGCACTGCTGCTTACCAAGCGGGAGACATGGGTTCGATTCACAGTCCCGACGTGGAAATTTTCGCCCGCTGGAAGACTTGGTCCGGGGTACACTCAGCCCCGTTTGGTATCTAAGGGCCCAATTAAGGAGCTACTTGATTGAGAAGTAATGACCCCTGGTTACGAAGACCACACACTGGCCGGGAGGGACCGGGGAGCTGACTACGTCCCACCCCACTCATAACGTCTGTGGTGAGCAGAGAGGGGGCGACGCAGCGGCCGGGCGGCAGGCCTTGTCCAGAGGACTATTGCATCCCGGAGCTAGTTAGTCTAATACAACAATAATTATTGCATATGGACTAAAATTCATATCTAACTTATACAGAAGAAACAAACAAAAACTATAGATGAAAACGGAAACTGCTAAGAAAACCAAAGGAATAAGGAATAGAAACAACAAGAATTAAAAGAGAATGTAACATATTTTATTATACAATTATTTCTACTTAGCCTTCTGAGGAGCAACTTTACTTGTAAGTATAGCATTTGACCTGAGTTTCAGACCTGATGAAAATATTTCCATTGAAATAATGAACTCGTTGGATAAATATATAATTATATTTGGGGGGTATATATATTCGAAAGCTGTATTATGTAAAATAAAAACAAATGATATGTGAATAGTATTTTGGAGGATCCTGTGTGGCACAAAAGCTTAATTTGGGGGGAAAATCCAAAATCTTACGGTAACCTCGTGCCCTTCCACCCACCTCGTTACACTTTCCCCCCATTCACCTCTACCTACCCCTTACACCTTCTTGCACTTCATTCCCTCCTTGCCACTTACGCCTTACCTTTGTGTTGTTACAGCCACTTTAGTGTCACTGGCTGGGGTGCACTGATTGTCATTGATCGGTCCTCTGTGCGATTCTACCCCTCCAATTGGGTTTTTTGTATTCGCTCTTGCTCTCGCAACTGTTTTTAGTGTAATATGCTTATTCTGTGCGCCCAATTAAGAAACAAAAGAAAATGACAGTGTCTTTGTTGATTTTATACTGTGTATTTCCACTGAATTTGAATTGTGATTCAAGTAAAATACATTTCTCTGACGGAATTTCCTGAAATGAAGATAAAATTTTACGGATTGCACATGTATTTAAAGCACAAAATTTTGAAAGTTAGTTGTAAAGACTACGAACCAGAGGGGATACATTTTCGTAATAATTGGGTCTATCCGAGAGAAGAGCCACCAAAATAAATGCACAAAAAGTTTTATATGTTATACTCACAGGACTTTCTCAACTCCTCTTGTAGAATCTGTTTTACAAACACTTATTTTCCTACCTACCTCATATTAATCAATTATAGAAGCACTTTTATTACATATTTTATTGAGGATATAATGGAATAGAGGAATAAGTCAGCTCAAGCGATAGTCAAATCTTTTTAAATCATTCAAGAGCTAATTTTCTGCGAAGGCTATGTAATTCCGTTCAGTTTCATGTCCAGGGGAAAAAAGGCGAATAAAGACTTCCAGTTGAGAAAATCATAAATATCACAAAATTCAAACTGATAACAAGGAGTAAAGTATTTGATTTAATAGAATACAACTTCAGGGTGAATGCACTGGAAACGATGGCTAGTAATTTAAAATGCATAAGGATATTAAACAAAATATACAGGAGCAGCAAAGCGCGACTGAAGCCAGAAATCGAGAGAGAAATCTTTAGGGGACAAAGAAGTTTGAAGAAGAATAAGTCAAGCATGGGGGAAATTCCGGAGACTCAAATTCCTACTCCTAGACAAAGACATTAACATTGAACTAAGGTTGTAAACCCCACAGACTTATATCATACCGGTGTTAACATACGGTAGCCAAACCTGGGCACTGAGAAAACTACAAGAACAGAAGATACAAATATGCCAGTGCAAAATGCAGAGAAAGATCTAGGAAATTAAACTACAACACAAAATGAAGAACTGATATTACGAAGTGGCATCGAAGACGAACACAAGACAAGAAGACTCAAATAAAAATGGGGAGGACATGTGGCCTGAATACTTGCAGACAGATGGGCCTATGTAGGACCCAAGAAGAGGGAGAAGAAGGGGGGGGGGGCCACAGGACTTCACGGAAGGGATTGGACTGCAATGGACACGACTACCGAGGAACAGAAAAAAGTGAAAAATCACAATTTTAAGTTTAGAACAAAACACTAACAGATCTTACAAATTAAAAATGTAGTGTAGCAAAGAAAATTGTGGAAAGTTTAAAGACACTATTTTAGGCTTAGAATGGCGTACAGGAAGTACACAATAACTAATGTAAAGTGAAAACATTCGAAGTTTGAGCTGAAATAGCTCCCTCTGTGTGTAAAATTCAGCTAACCCTTCAGGGGTTAGCCTCGCAAAGGCAAGACTTTTCTAATTCTAATGCAGAAATGGTTAAATTCACAGAAAAATGTATTCCAAGATAAAATGCGTTATTTAACAAGATCTACATTTCTGTGTAGTAAGAATTTTTTAATCTTACGGTGAACCAGTTATGCAAAAGTCATCCGGAACGAAGAGGAATTGAAACGCTATTCCCAAAAAATTCCAACTTCAAATCAAAATCATTAGTCGTTTTTATGAAAGTCAATATTTTCGAAAAATGTTCCAAATAAAGAATAGTTTGAGGCGGAGAGATTTTCTTGACCATCGTGTCGCATCGTTTGAAACTACTGAACTGAAATGTCAATTTTAGTAGAATACAATATCTTCTTTATCTACTATGTAACCGGCATTGCCCTGGTTTAACGATTTATCCCTACAACTTCTAGACTTCGGTTGCACCTGCCCAATAGCCAAGTGTTGTTGTTCTTTTTTTGAGACATAAAAAAAATTTATTAATAAGCTAAAACAAAGATCTAAACTAAAGAAATAAACAAAAACACGCGGATGACACTGTGCAAACGCACTGTTAAACAATCACAAATGCTATAGGAAGAAAAGCGAGTAGAGAAAGTCATGTGAATGTAATATGCTGCATTTCTATTTCAGTCATATAGAAAATGGTACGTTTTTGTTTGCACAAGAGGGAGTAGAGAAGGAAGTGGTTGATTTTTATAAAGGAAAACTGAATAGAGAAAACTCTGAATATAATACGTTGCACTTTTATTTAAGATAGCAAATTTTATGAATTGTTTGTAGAAGACGGAGTAGAAAAGCATATGTGAATTGTTGTGTAAGAGAAAAGCGAGTAGAGAAAACCATGCAAATGTAATATGTTGCATAATAAAATGGATAGCATAAAGTCCTCCATGAAAAACACTTAGATTAGCAAATTTTCATGGCGAGCGATCAACTGGTATTGGAGTTTATCTACTTCATACATACTAACATCCATTTTATATAAAATATAATTATTAATTAACACTTCATGGGTCTATAAACCTTTTCGAAGTTTCGGCCATACTAAGCTCCATGACCATCATGATATTAACACATATATGTGCCAAATTTAAGGTGATCGGTCAAGCAGTTTAGGAAGGCATAGAGGACAAACATAGAAACATTCCTTTATTATATAGACTATGTATATACGAGTATTTGGCAGAGAAAGTAAAAACGAAACATGTGAGCGCCGGGTGAATAAGTTGAACGCTACTGAGATGCTTATGTTCCCTTAAAGGCAAATAAATGTATTCAATTTCAGAGAAATGAACGTTAACCAACTTCAAATGCATAGCCTTGATATTTCATAAATACGACTATATAGGCTCTAGGAAGAAAATTCAAAACATGCATTTCATTTGTCACACAAATATCTTAAACATATGGCATTTTAATCACAATCGTTACAGCCATTTTGAAGAAAATAAAAATTTTCGAAACATTTTCCATGTAAAGGGTAGTTTAGGATGGAGGAGATTTCTTCAAAATCTTTGTGTCGTATGCTTGGAATACATTAAATTTAAATACCAATTCTGGTTTTTAACTGACTTTTCGTTTGTGAGTTATGCTGTCCACAGACTGCGAGCAGCTGACATTAATATCAGTGCTAATGATTTTCGTTTGTTTTGTTGTTGCAGGTGAACATCCGGCGGCCATGCAGCATGGCGGACAGCTGAGACTTCAATATCCAGTCAGTGTGTTTCTCTTCAGTGTGATCATAATCCTCATTGGATCCTGAACATCTCGCCACGCATCTATTAACAGAAACCCTTCTATGAGATCATTCTACACATGTTGTTTAATCGTGGTGGACTTTTTGTATAAATAAGATAAAAGACATTCATTTATATATATTTAAGGAGGATGGAACTAGCTCGAATACAATAACGGTTCTGAACACTATGGACAGAAAGTGAGATAGCCAACACCATCTTTCAATTGCAGTTTGTTTTGATCTTTTCACCCTCCGAAGAGACAAGTACAGAGATTTTTGAAAACAAAAATTACTAAATGGTTAGGTCTTGTACGCATAGTTTTGTCCTCCCTTACGTCATAATTATTGTTGATTATTATTAGTACCTATGATTGGACAATATATTATATGCCGTGTAATATAAAAGTTGATGTGAAGCTATGCACGCCATATTTGCAATTAGATATTGGGAATAATTATTATTGTAATTATTCTAGAGGTTACATCGGGGGCAAGAAGGTGGTTGAAGAAGGAACGGTTTGTTTTTCATACTTTTGCTGGTTCTCCTGCTCCATAAGTATGTATTTAGGTTACTAGTTGGTGTCGATCGTATTTAATGCAACATCAGATACCGAAATGTCACCATTGTAATAATGTGTTGTCAAACACATGTATGGCAACTGTCATCAACGTCTGTTCAGAGTAAAGAGTAGGTTATTTTCACTCAACAGCACTGTGTTTTGTTTGTGTGGACTCTGACTTCACTGAAGCAGACGAAATGCAACCACCAAACCTCCTACCCCCGGCATTTTAAGGCTGTGCGCTACTGAAATTACTCTATTTATCATCACAACTTATTCATTTTTAGCATACAGGATGTTAGAGGTTTAAATGCAGATATTTGTACTGATAATTGAGGTTAGTGTAATGAACAATGTTACAGTAATATTTGCTTCATTTGCGAACGTATAATTTCAATTATTAAGAGTAGTGTGTTTTCAGGGTGGCGCCATGGCCGATTGGTTAGACCGTTCGCCTACCACCAAGGCGGCCCACAATTCATCCCATGATTTATTCCATGAAAGTTATTTCAATTTTAATAACCACACATTACTGAGAAATCAAATAGATTGTTCAAAATCAAACATATTTAACCTGCTCCCAATTTTTAATCTATCCAATGCCCATTCTATGAAATTGTGAAAGGAATTTACAAAATGTAACGGTTTGGGTGTAGACAAAAGATTAAAGTTTAATTTTCAAAACTTTTTTCTCTGTTGTGAGATAAGCAATAACTTGGGCTTACTTTTATACACTAGACCAAAAGCAATGCATAGTTCTATGTATGTCCTGAATGGTTGAAATTTTCATGAATCTATATGAAACTGTTTATATTAATTACAGGGTCTAAAAACACAAAAATAGGAGATATTTAAATTTAATGCAATGTGCTGAGTGCACTAGACATAGATCAGGCTTTTAATAAATAGCGAAATTTGCTAGTTTTGAGGTGGAATATTTGACTTAACTTTGTATTAACAAATTCCTCTTGAATCCAATCACATTTTAGTGGCAAAATTCAAAAACTATGAACATTTTGCATTTTTTATACTTTCAGTAGCGTGAATCCTTAACCTCCCTGGTAATCCCACAGGTTTCAACAATGAACTTCGGCTGCCCTTGCATCTGGATGCAGCTTCACATGGAAATGCCAAAAACATTTTAAAAAATACACCCAACCAATGACATGCCAGAGCTCAAACCACGAACTTCGGCTATTCGTGCCGATCTTTTCACCACTTGGTTTATAACAGCGAGATGCCCATATGAGCATTAATACTGTTTTTTGATTAGACGAGAAGCTTTGATTTTTCAATTTCTACTTTTGACTTTTTCTATTACGTAGATTAGTATTCGACCCAAAAATTCGATGTCGAAATTTCACCGAAAATATATGTTTTGAGATCCCCTTAATCCCCCCAAAAAGCATCCCCCTAAAAGAAAAAGGTCTATGTGTGTTTGTGTGTGTGTGTGTATGAATGGCATAACTCAGAAATGAAAAGATGGTTAAAAACCAAAGTTGGTATTTAATTTTAACACCTTTCAAGGATGCGATACGAAGATTTTGAAGAAAATTCCTCCATCTTAAACTACCCTTTAATGTCAAATTTTTCGAAAATGTTGACTATCTCAAAAGGAGCTCTAAGGACTTGGATTAAAATTCCATATGTTTAAGATATTTTCATGACAAATGAAATGTATATTTCGACCTTTATCGCTATAGCTCATGTAGTTCTGTTTACTCTTGATGAATTTCATATAATTGGTGAACCGTAAGAGACAGATCAAATCTTACAGCACAAAAAATGTAGATCTAGTTAAACGATCTTTTTGGTAAATGAACCACAATGTATCACAAACATCGATGGTCACACTCACTAAAACCACTTCACACAAGAACTCCGACGCGACGATTGCATGTCTTCAAACTGTCTCTGATGACACACACTCACACTTCTCGCAATGACTGTACCCACACACATGCAGTGTTAACACTTGTCTAGTTCAACACGGGCGGCTCCATCACAAAAACTACTGGCTTTTCTCTCCGCTACAATCGCTTATATAGACGAGAATGACGTGGCATGGATTTTTCTCGAAATTTACCTTTTCTCGAACCTCTAAGCTCCGGCAGTCGGCAATCTCTGGAACAGTCTGAAAATGCTTTGTTCTGCCGCGCTTACTGACGCCTTATTCACTCGCCGCGCAGTAGCATGAGGTATGTTGACCTTGGCTCCTTTTGACGTGCTGCCGCTCGGCGTCACAAAAAGATGCATGTATACATATGTTGTAATGTCGGCCACGGCGCAAAATAAAGGAGGAGCAGAGCTAAACTACTTCATACCACATACCAAGCCGGCGAGCAAACAAAGGCAGGGCGGGTGAGACTGCCTCGCGTGACTATATGTACATGCCTACCAAGAATCAGAGCGACAGAACCAAAAGGGATTTTTCCGGAGCCTTCGAGAAAGACTAGGCTACGTCATCGCTGGCGTGTTTGAAGTAGTTCACGAAAGGATCGTGTGACGTCATTCCCGCTATATAACGAGGCGAGACAACATCAGAGTTAGAGTTACAGTTATAGTTTTGAACCTGCCAGTGTGTCAGTGGTAAAATTGCCGTGAAGAAGATTTAACGAGCGTCGAGTGATTGTATTGTCGGACTTAGTGTATGAGAGACGGAGAAGGCAAAGAAAGACACTGAAACGACTGAGTCAAGGTTATGAGAAGTAAATAGTTGTGAGTTGCGATTAAAACTGAATAAAACTATCTATTTTTGCAAAAGTTTAAAAGACAAAGTTAAAAAATGGTAATTTATGTGTAATAAACCTTTGAGAACTGGGCAAAAGAGATCGATCTAGCACTGAACGAAGAGAAAAGTCTCCACGACCTTCAGAAGAAGGGGAAAATGCAGCACCTTCTACATCAGTGAAACACCACTAAAATCAGTGACCAGCTTCACATACCTAGAAGTTACTCTAGGGAACTATATTCACACAATATATAAAGGACAGAGTAAACGCCGCGACAAGAGTGATATAAAGCCAATAAGCAAACTCTCTCGGGAAGCAGCCCTACAACTACTTGATCTCAAAGTGGATCCTGTTGCGACATATGAACTGGGGAATATAATGGGCACATCTAAAGAAAACAGGCCTAGAAAAATGGTGTATCGTAAAGACACACGAGAGAAGTGAAGCCTTTGTATTACAGAAAACATTTTAATTATTTTAAACCACAATCTGTCACACACACACACACACACACACACACACACACACACACACACACACACACACACACACACACACACAAACAAACAAACACAAACCAACGCACAACACACATACCTACATACAAGGAATGTTATCTAAAATAAATTATTTACGATACAAGGGTTAAAAGGAGATTATATTTTGTGAGTAGGTGTGATTCCGAAACGAGGCCACAGGCCCAGGAGTTGAGGAAACCTACGAACAAAATAAAATCTTCATTTTAACTCCTGCATCATACACTATTTTTAGACAGTCCTGAATAATTATAGATATGTTATAGAGATTATATATAAACATATTGTTTTACCTTTTTCATGGTCATGATAGTCTTCGGGTTGCGATGTTCATTTGCCTTGCGTCAGTGTTGGCAACATGACTTTTACAAAACCATAACATTCTACATAAGGGAGGCGGTGGAAATAATAAACGACGAAAGTAACGTAACGAAATTTAATTAATTAATATGACAATTTTTTCTAAACTTACTCATCTTTTAAAAAAACTGAATTGATTGTACAATTGTTACAATTTGAAATAGTTATTCCTTGGGCGGAGGAAGTGGGAAATTAATTTTAAACAAGCATTGTGACTCACGGCCTACTGGAATGAGGCGATGGTCATATTCCACAAGATAACTAAGTTGGCACTATCAGCACCTTATAAGCTTTTGAACCCTAACGAAAGAATTTCTGCTTTTAACACAGTCGTGAACTATTAAAAGGCCCACTTATACTGTCAACTGTCGAAAAGTTTTTTTCCCCCAGATGACCTCATTTCCAGTGAAATTTCAAAATCGGAGTTTTATTGGAATGCAACACCTTCTATACCCACTACATATGTAAGTGGTAGAAAAAGTAACAACAGACTGTTAGATTTGCTTGTGAGAACTAATCGCGATATGTCAAGACTTCATTAATTTTACACACAAACGCTTCTACAGTATTTAGACGCCACAAACTGCTGATTATAATCGATAGCTTTAACACTTCTGTAAAACTGTAGAACACAAGGGAAAGACGTGAATGTTTTAAATACAGCCTCTTTTAAGAACATAATTTCCTCCTACTCCCAATTATTGTTACTAGGTACGAGTATGTAGCTTAATAATTTATAATGATTTCACTTTGCCTTTCTCATTTGTATAACTGGCCCACGTGTACTTGAAACTTGCTGGTTACCCAAACCCTGTGCTAAAGAATTTCTTGCTGAATGAGTTCACTGGAACCTTAATGGCCCTAGCTACACTGACTTATACTAATTGTCTTTTCTTCAACACGGAAGTTGGCTGATGAGTTTAATCTTCCGACAAAAGTTCAACTTGAGCTTTTACATCAGTGATGTCCAACCCTGTCTCTTTGGAGACGCTTACGTAATTAGCTGTTATTCCCCTCTTTCAGTCGGAGAGTGAATCGCGCCTGTGGCGTTTAGACTCACAAGCAGTCGGTATCCAGGCGATTCCATGGCAGTTTCTAAGTCAGAATGTTCTCAGAAGAGATCTTCATTCTGGAGGCCTTTTTTCATAAATGGCAAAGAGTAAGAAACAGACTAAATAAAATACGCGGATTTTGTTAACACACACACACACACACACACACACACACACACACACACACACACACACACACACACACACACACACACACACACACACACACACACACACACACAGACACGCGCGCACAATGTATGTCAAATACTTTTTTTCTCTCTCTCTTTTGAATGAACCATTTTCGAGATAGTCTTTATTGTTTGCTTGAATTTACCATTACGTATACTTTTCTCTAACAGTAATACGTTATTCTTTCTTTTTTATCTCTTAGCCTTGCAAAGAAAGGGTATTACAAAGGCATCGCATAGCAACCAGTTCTTAAAACATTTCACTATCGCTTAAAGCTACTGCATTCGCATATTCCCCTTACACCTACAAGAAAGTTAGCAATAAGATATTTTTTGTCGATTAAAATATAATAGAGAAATAAACATTTGCAAGAATAGTGTGTATAAAAATGTGTACAGCTCTACATACATTTGGGAACAGTTTGTCTAAGTTGAACTATATTAAAAGCCTGTATCGCAATATGTTATGCGACGATCACTTAGTGATCTTCACTTCGACTTTGTTGCCAAATATTGATAGACTGCTTAAACGTAAGCAGTACCAAAGAAATGACTAATGAACAGATGTTTATCACATAAGATTTGTAGGTGTTTTCGTAAATGAAACACAACCAACCCGCCACTGCAATACAATACACATCCGAGAGGCAAAGTCCGCGTATAAGGAGGTAAATCCAACCTACCCTCTTTCGCAAAGGTTGGACATCGTTGCTCTACATTATATATAAATTTTAACATACAGAAATTATTTGTTGCAATTATTTATCTATTTCCCTATCAATTCTTTATGAAAGTATTGATCTATATTAATTTAGGTGTTCTCATCTAAAACTGTCAGCGATTACAGACTAAAATGGTATATATTTTCGTTCGTAATAAATAAATGAACACCAGCCGTTATATTGTTGGAAACGTGATAGATATGGGTACACATTGCACTGGTATTCCCCGCAGTCAAGATTGTAACAGTCACAGTTGGAGCAGGTCTCTGAGAAGCTCGTTCCCGTTCCCGTACCTACTTTAATCCCAGAGCGAAGCATCCAGCATGAACGATTTATTTACGCATATATCCGGGCATTGCCTCGTGGGAAGACTAGGTACGTGACCCGTTTTTCTTCTTCATACAGTTCGGTAGCGTGCACGTGAGAATAGCGCCAGGTGAACACGCGCTCTACGGAGCTCCAGCAAACTGTTGCCATATGTTCATCTGCCCTTTTAAACTACACCTCATCCGTTAACATAATTAAAAACTGATTTTCCGGTAAACACAGCATCAAAACCTTTAGTACATTGGTGGTAAATAGACTAAAATATTTGAAAATTATACATCATCCGGAATATCCTTAAACGATTGTCATAATAAGGTGTGTGTATGCGTGTAGAGGAGGGGGACACCTCGACCTACCACCATCCCTACATGAATCTATTGCGGGCTACCATAACCCAGGGAGAAGGGATGAGGCGGAGTGAAACCGGAGGCTTGCCAGAAAGAGGAGCCAACGAAGCCCAGAGACGCACAGAAGTCTAACAATTGCAGATATTGACTCCTGGCGCACAACCGAAGTGTTTCCTCTGCCCACGGAGAGGGCGACCCTTGCGGCCCGGGCAGCAACTTTCAGGGAGGGTCAAAGAAGAGGTTCCAGAGCACAAGCAACTATGCCATCTGTCCGCAATCGTCAGAACGTACCGCGCTATCAACCAAACCTGAAAGATGACAAGGGAGGGAAATGAGAAAGGAAGGGGAAGCAATCCGTGAAGAAGAGATTAATGCATCCCAGCATTCGCCTAGATGTGATGCGAAACCACGGAAAAACTCATATCGGAGTGCGCGGCTACGGGGATCGAACCCGCGACATCCCGAAAGCGGGCCACAGACGTTACCGCCTGAGCCAGATCAACAGAAGATAACACACAGACCAGAAACTATTAATAAACTCAGCTGCATGTTGGAATATCGACTTGTGTAATTCGCGTTGGAACTTAAAAATATTCTGTCTGCTCTTCTAATGTGCTCCATCATTTTTTCCATAGCTGTACATGAATCAGTTGCACAGAGAAAGCAAGCAATGCTGAAGTTGTCAAACTCAAATTCTAAAAAAAGGGCAGTGCTTTCCTTTGCACAAACTCAATATTACAAGGAAAAAAAAATTATCTTTGCATTCGTATGACTTACTCTACTCTTGTACAAAATATTCTTTCAAAGCCTTATTCCTCTATCTCAAGCCTTGCCGACTTGCGGGACCCCTTGAGCGACCTTCCTTTTTTAACTGTTAAACAGTCAATCAGTTTAAGGCTGTGGGCAAGCTACGCTCAGTGAGCACCACTTCCTCAGCCCTGCTCTATCTACGTTATGTTAAACATTTACAGCAATTGTCGTATTGCTAATTTTCTGAAGATGCAAGGGGAATGTGGAATACTGTAGCCTTTAAGCGATAGTCAAATCGGTCGCTACGTGACGGCTTTGAAATTCCGTTCTTTGCATGGTCAAGAGAAAAAAACATCAATAACGACCTCCCATTTGAGTAAGGTATTAGCACTGGAAAATTCTGACCTATAACAAGGAATATCTCCGAAGATGTTCACTCCAAACAAAAAATTTATTTCATCTACATTGTCTGTTTTAACGTGATTTGCATTTCGGTCTATTTCTTACGGTTCACCATTTATGCAAAAGTCATCCAAAATGAAAAGGACTTCTGAGGATATACCTAGAGAATTCAAGATACACATTTCATTTGTAATGAAAATATCTTAAGCATAACGAATTTTAATCAAAATTGAACTGTTCCAAGTGAAAGGTAGTTTGGGGTGACTAATTTTCTTCAAAATCTTCGTGTCCCATCCTTGAAAGATGAGTTAAAATATAAAATTTGGTTTTTAACCGACATTTATTTTTTGAGTTACGCTGTTCGCAAATACAAGCGCGCGCGGATTCCGTTTTCTAAAAATGCTAATTTGGGTGCAGGAAAACTCGAAACATATGTCTGGTGAAATCTCGATATAAAATGTTTAGGTGAAACACAATACTTGCCCTAGTTTACGATACGTAATAGAAAAAGTAAACATCTTACTGCCTAAAACCTTCAAGTTTATTTCATTTCTAATATAATGTGAAGATTTTTACCCTATTTATACACACCTTTGTAAAGAGTTTGAGGAAGATAAATGGTTGCCTGCAGATCTCCGGTTGGATTTCCGGCCAAGGAGCTGAAATTGCACCGCTATTCCAGCATTCCAAACTTGGTATATTCAGTACGTTCGCAGGTCAACGCTGCGGCGGCACCGGGACGAGCGAGGATTGGCGCGCCCTCTGCCAGAGTTACACATAAACGACCGGCAAGTCATGGGTACGAAACACTTAACTTATATCAGGTTTACCTGCAATACAGCAGCTGTTGAAACGTGATCACACTTCCTATATCTCCGAAAATAATTCTAGTTTACCGAAAATCCCCAATCATCTATGAAATTCATCACCACGTTACAAAAATTGGGGTTTGTTGCGCAGCGAGTGCGCATAGAATTAATGATCTATATTTTACAACATAACAGATGATTTAAACGTATATGTAAATTCTATTATAATAACTTTTTCTGCAACTAACAAGGAATTAAAGACTTTGTGGCTACGCACGCTGCTACGAATTCTGTGCGTGAATTGGGAAGTATGTAAGGGGACAAAATAATTAGTCTAGGATTGTGGCCACTTCGTTCTCGTAACCTATCTCCATGTGATTTTTATATATATGGCGAACGTTAACGAATAAAGCGTAAACATTAAAATCACACATGTTACAAGAATTGAAGATCACGAGAGAAATAAAGGCAATCAGTCAATGTGAACTTTTGAACGTGAGTATTGTTTTCGGAGATATAGAGAATGTGTTCATGTTGAAGGTCATCAATTTCAACATTTGTTGTGATGCAGGTAAGCCTAATGTAAGTTAAGTGTTTCGTACCATGACTTGCCGGTTGTTTACGTGTAACTCTGGCGGAGGGTGCGCTTGTCCTCGCCCGGCTCTGTGCTGCCGCGGGACGGTTCGGCCGATCTACGAACGCACTGTACAAGTGATTTCATATAGATCAGCCATATCCAAACGCCAAGTCAGTTTCTGAAAATTCCCGCATAACGTGTTGTATTTGGAAGGAGGGGGGATATTAAATCGACCTTTGCACTGTCAAGTGGCGTTATCTTCAGTTACCAATAACATGTGTGCATAAGAAAAGGGCTATTATGTATTCATAATACCAAACACATTTAAGACATGTTGTATAATGCACGATAATGTTCAATACACTGTAAACATCAGATAGATTCTAGGACATTGCAGCATACAACACTGATAGACTTAGCAATACGTACACATCTGTATTTTGAGCTTCCTGTATCTACTACATTTTGCAATCCCAATTTCAACATAATATGTGTTATAGATATCTTTAGCTCTGCCGAGAGATGTCAATGGCATATTTCAGTTCTATTATTACGTTTTATTTGCTTCATTCGAGAGAAACGTTGTTCACAAATGTATGTTGAGGTAAACATTGCCAATATACGAGCGCTATATACCCCACGACGAGGATATTTATTTCTAGGAGTAAGTTTAAATATCTCGATTCTTAACGTTCTTCACAAATGCATATTTTTCACAACTCTGTCATTGTGCAATGCAACCAATTTCATCTGCAACTGAAATAGTGCTGATTTTGGTTCCATTGCAAGGGGTTGGCAAGAAGAAGAAAGTCATTTTCCAGCTTTTAAAATAGTTGTATCTGTGAACTGTTAATTGCTTCGTTACAATCCACCACTGTTTGCTACGAAAATGAGATATTAGTGAAAATCAGACAGATCTGAAAAGACTATGAAGTGAGGAAATGTAAAAACTTCACCAATACTCTTCACAACACAGTAAAAACGTGCTTTCTAAACTGATTTATTTTCATTTAATGTATTTATTTTGCTGGGCAATGAATAAAGTCACAAACTACACACTTATGAACATTCATAGGAATTCGGAAGTAAATGACTTCAGGTTTATTACAGTTAAACCAACTTCAGTACAAAGAATGTAAGCATTGGTGGCAATGAGTCACTGATGGGCAGGTAAGCACGGTCTGGAGTCTGGAGTAAATCCAACTATAAGAGGGATGGGAGATGGTACGTTCCCTGTTGCCGGCCTTCCTGACCCATGGGATTTTTTCGGAGGTTTCCCAGTGTCGCCAGGCGAATGCAGAGAAAGATTTCCATATCCTCCGATTTTCTGTACCTCAATTTCGTTACATTAATCATTTTATTTCACCCTACATCCATTAGGTTTCTTACAAGGTTGGAAGCGTTGTCAAGCATCGCGGCAGGGGAAAAGGATGTGCTCTGGAAATCTCTCCCCGGATTGGAAGGTAGGCTGGTTTGCGAGTCCCACCCCCCATTAGGAGTACGAACCCGAGTGGTGGGAGAGGAACCGGGCTGGACCAGCCTCCACCAGCATGGTCCTTACTGGGAAAAAGGAGGGACCCTGCCACCTGCTCTGTCGTGGCAACGTTCCGACTGCCTCATCCATTCTCATGGAGGGTGCCCCATCAGGGATATAGGCACAAAAAGTCATCTCTTGGTCGAGATGCTAAGCTCCCTCCGCAAGTTGTCATAGTCATAGAATCAAGTGTACAAAATGGTATGCCAGTTAGCCCTGTCAGTACACTCTTATACATAAGCAGTTGAAAATTAGAATAAGGTAGACTTTTAAGAAAAGGGTACCATATGGTTTAGAGTAAGGGTGAGGTAATTTGTGATTTTCTTCATTTCTACTCGTATAATTGTAGTGTGCTTGTCCAGTTAGAATAAACGGTAAAGATTTCTATACTGAGGGTGATTGGTAAAATGAAAACTGGTATGCGAATGCCCTAATTGGCCTGTGATCTGCAAAAGTCTCTAAATGTGGTGGGTGTCAGGCCCTAATTGCATCTATGGAAATGAAAAGATTGATCAGCTGGCTATAAGTGGCACTGAAATACTCTATGTCGGTCCTGAACCCGTCGTTGAAATCAATATAAAGGAAAACACACCAATTAAAGGGGCAAATCTATCTTGGATGAAAGGAAGCCAAGAAACTAGTTTTAGGTCCATTTCCTCACTTCACCTGAAATTGGAGAGAAAAGGAATAAGGAAAGTAATTGCATTAATTTCTGAACATGGTCGCTTGATGAAACATCTATGTAAGGTGGATTCTAGAACGAATACACCCAAATGTAGAATGTGCAAAGACGATATCCTGCTTGATTGTTCTTTCTTGACAAGAAAGAAATTTACTCTTTCTATAACTAGGGACGAACTAGAAAAAAATAGTGATATTTGAAGGAAAATATCACAACTTGTTCAGGGCACAGATTTTGTGAAACAATGAAAGCATGCTTTCCAATAGAGTTGAAGAATAAGCATTTTAAACTGACGTCCGATAGCTCCGTGAAACTCCAACTAAAGAAACATTGTGTATCTAACCTAGGGGTTGAAAATATGAAAGAAGATAATTTTGGAAAAGTAAGATAGGGTATGTTTTGTGGCATTGTAACGCAAAATTGTACTAAGTTGGGTATACTTATAGGATATACAGTAGAAATTCATAACCATAAAAGATAGTTTTTAAAATTCGTAAATAACTCCTTGGGCAACAGCCCTTCGCAAGCCAAGGTTTACCGCTCGACCGCTGCTCGACCCCCACCTCTGTCCAGTCGAGATGTGATTAAGGTGCATAACTGGGAGGTGGGACGTACTCTTCACCCGAGCCCTCCCAAGTAGGCTTGTGGCCTTCGCGAGCTGGGGTCGCTAACTCTTTCTCAAGTAGGTCCTTAACTGGCCCTCCGTGATCTAACGAGGCTGAGTGCACCCCGTGCTAGACCCACGCCACTACCGGGGATCGAACCAAGGCCATCTCAAAGTAACAGCCCTAGATATGCGATTCGTGACGTCACAACGCGAGGCCGACGTTTCAAGCAATTCATACGGAATAAACAGGTTTTAAAGCATTTCTGCGCTGGAAGAAGCGTGCATTCATTTATATTTTCACATTTCATATTAAAAGTTAATGTGTGTTAGTATGTTAGTAGAAAACTTGCTTCGCATAGTTGTTAATGGCAGAGCATGCTTCTTACCTTCTCAATGCGAATATATCTCCAGTTTCTTTTCTTTTTTTTTCTTTTTTTTTTTTTTTTTTTTTTTGCCTGTAGATAATACCAAACTGTCGTGTTTAATAATGCAGTAGTTTTTCAATAGGATGTTGGTTACTACTTTTATTATTTTCCTCGTCATAATAGCACCCGGTAACTCGCAATCACTAGCATTACAGTCAGCACGGATAGTATTAATGTCACATGTCTCAGCACAAATACGTACAAATAAGTTTCTTTGATTTTCTACTTTAAGAAATTCTTGTTCATATGTCTCAACAAATTTACTACTTTTTCGTGATCAAGCATTTTCACCTTCTCTGATAAATATTTTAAATGCAAGAGTTTCTTTCAGGTCTGAGGGGTTGAGAAAGTTGTCTGAGGTAATCAAGATGGGTAAAGAAAGAACATTGGAATCACGTAACTGTCTGTAAGCTGCTGGGTGAGAAAAAAAAATGAGCACGTCTATAACAGGGTATCGGGCGTATATTTGATTTACTTTTGACTGACCTGCTCTTCTAGGAATTTAGGTTTTAGATATTCTGTGGAATCTTCATTCATGTCCTCCCAACTTTTCTTTAAAATGTTAGCGGCCTGGAGTAGTTTGTTCTGTTTGTTCACTTGCTATTGTGAACCAAAAGAGCATCAAATTTAGACCATTTATCCAATATCATTTGTTTACCGAGAATCCATTTAAACTTACCATTGGGTATTACAAGTTTACCCTATAGAACCTAAATAATAAAATTGGAATTAATTTTTAATGCTGCTACAATTTTAGGAATTTATTCAGTATCAATTTTCACAAAAATTACATCGTTTTCGTTTAAGATGATGGTGAATCTAATTTCATGTCACTAATTCTATTTTAAAGCTCTGAAGATCAACAATCAACAATCTTCGAGTCATTTACGAAATGCTGCTGTATCCTTTTCCAATATTTCCCCTCTTCTTTCTTCTGGATCCCTCCACCTGGGAGCTGGTTCGGAAGTCAGGATGGTAAATTAGGAAACAACGGAAGGGCATGGATTTTCAGTAAGTTTAGGAGTTTTCTGGGTACTACAAGAACGCTTCCATCATTTCGCGTAGCAGTAAATTCCTTCACTATGTGCTGTTCAGAAAAATGTTTAATATTTAATGGTTCATAATTATCCCTGTGAATAGCACGTACACACTGCTCTCTCCTGTGTGGATCCTTTGGAAACGAACCTACTTTTCTACACTTGTTTTATAGTTTGAGGTACAACCCGGCACACAACACTTCTTAGGCATTTTGTTTTAAAAACTACACCACTTTTAATTCGATTTTTCGCTCACTTAATTGTTTACTGACGTGTTGTAAGACACAAGCAACTTCTTAGCATTCCAACCACGCACTGATATGTTGCATTCCCGTGATAAATATGAGTCCCCCGGATGACGTCATTACCGTAATCTCTTTCCGTCTACAGGCCTGTTTAGATAAAGGTGGCATTGATCGAACCCGGGTTTCCGGCACTAAAGGCAGGCGCGCTCCACTGCGCTACGGAGACGGGCAAAAGCGTAAATAGCCTTCAATTTTCGTTTGGATGTAAGACAAAATTTTGCCCAGCTTGTTCAAATTGCATGGATGGTTTGTGAAAGTTCTTTAGTTTCCGTCGAGGCCAATAGTTCAAATGAACAAATTTATCTTGGCTCGTAGTAAGTTTTGAACTCAAATATCTCAGCATAAACAGTAAGATTTTTTAACGAGATTTTAAAATCAGCATACTTTTGTCTTGGGCCACTAACTTTGTGCCCACTCAGTAGCGTACGCTAACCTACATAAGAAGTAGTCTATTCCCCCTAGATAGCAACGGTATCTTTCCTCCAACTCAGTCCAAGCTCTCTATGTGGCTGATATGAAGAACAAACCGGAGACACAAAAACAAATCAATGAAACCTTATAAACGATGTGAAATTAAGGGGCCAAAGAGTTTCACTACAATTAGTGTAAAATTGAACGCTAGACCAGCGATATCCAACGTTTGCGGGAAAGGGGAGATTGAGATTACCTCCTTCCACTACACGCGGACTTTGTCAGTCTTTAATCCCCAGCCTTGCATTGTGTTGCAGTGGCGGTTGATATGTTGCGGTGATTTACGAAAACACTTCCAAATCGTATGCCACAAACATCTGTTCATTAATGACTTCTTTGGTACTGCTTACGTTTAAGAATCATATCAGTATTTGGCGACAAGTCGAAGTGCATAGCCTTAGAAGATACACCAAGTGATCGTCGCGTAACATATTGCGATATAGACTTTTAATATACTTCAATTTGGAGAAACTCTGTTCGCAAATATATGTAGAGCTATACTCACACTTATACACACTATTCTTACAAATGCCTATTTATCTACTACATATTAATCGATATAAGCATTTTCATAAATTATCTTATTGCTAATTTCTTGTAGGTGCAAGGGAAATATGGGAATACAATAGGTTTTAAGCGATAGTCCAGTGTTTCAAGAGCTGGTTGCTATGCAATGCCTTTGAAATTCCCTTCTCTTTGTAAACCCAAGAGATGAATAACCACGTATAACGTATTCCTATTTGAGAAAAGTTTAACCATTGGCAAATAAATAATATCTGGAAAATGGTTCACTCAAAACAAAAAAAAAGAATATTTGACATAAATTGTGTTTTAACGAGATCCGCAGTTTGTACTTAGTAAGCTTTTTCTATCTCTTACTGTGTACCATTTATTCAAGTCATCTAGAATGAAGAGGTCTTTTGAGGACATTCCCAGAATAACTCAGGAACCACCATTGAATCGCCTCTTTATGTCCGTCACTGGATACTGACTGTCTGTCCCTCTGACTGAAGGAGTGGAGTGGGGTATAGCCACTGATAACCCTAATGACCTAGTTGTTGACGGGCCCGTAACACCCCCCCCCCCTCCACCACTGATAACGTAAGCGTTTCCAATGAGATAGCGTTGGACAATACTGCGCTAGACCAATACAACGTGACTGGGACTTCGAGAGGAAAGGTGACAGATACGACATTTATATAAGAGTCTATCAGCAACATGGAGACGAACACAAAACGTTTCCCGTATTTATTTCTACATTTTATTATATTACATGTTATTTTTGTCTTTAAATTTAACGAAGCATTGCCCTATGATAATGAGAACATATACAGGGAAGGGAAGTCGTTAGATATTTCTAATATGCTTCATAGAAGCATTACAAACAAAAAACTGTAATGGCATTTTGTTCTTTGATCAGCCGATTTCCAAAAAAATAAATATTATTTATCCAAATTGCATGCGTAATTGCACAATAATGTACAAAGGTAACAGTTTCTTGCTTGTAAGATGCGCAGAATAACTTATTTCTGACATAGCTTCAGTAGTAATTATGTGACATCACATTGGGTTTTGAAATAATCACTTAAAAGGCATGAAGGAATACTTCGAGCTGCTCTTTCAGACGTAGAGTAAGTCGACAAGGTTGCGTTGAGGTTGGTCAGAGAATTGACCCGGTTTGGGGATGTAAACATGTCGGGCGCTTTCGCTTTCGTTTAATGTTTCGGGAGCTAACGCTTGTGATTGGCCAACACTCACACAGTAAACACGGAGAGACAAGGCAGGGTATGAGTTTGTTCTCAAGACGAACTGTTACGGTGTTCGTTTCAGTGACACCCACACAATCTGCTGTGTTGCCACCTTGTTTCCCACAAAACTAAAATATATCCATAGAAAATGGTCAAAGATAAAAACGTAAGATACAAAATGTGTTCCATTGGGGCAATTAAAGTACTTGCTAGTCCAGCGTCTAGAAATTACGCTTGAGGAATACAGTAGCTCACTCTGGCGGAGGAAGGGGCTACATCTATCATTACCAAACATAACTAGCTGTGTTCCATTATGGACCATCTTTTATGCAGCCAGTAGACAAACAAGTGCTCTTACTGAACTCCAAGATTATCAGGAAATAGGTGAATAAATGGATGCAAGTTCCTGAATTATAACAGTTTATTAACGAGGGTATAATGACACAAAACCCAAGAGAACAAAGCAACATTCACACAGGTAATTAAGCTCAGTAAACAAGAGAAATAATCAGGCTAAGTCAATACCTCTCACACTTCACACATAATGCAAGAACATCTCCGCAAACAGAGCTTCAGAATATCATCATCATCATCATCCACATAACTATGACAACGGTTCAAAACAAGTGTGTTTGTATTGTTGCTAGACCAAAAACACTAAACTGAATAGATAAACTTACTAACCGCAAATATCATGTATTTTATAAAGGTTGGGTCTAATTGCTATTGTTTGTCACTTCTCTCGTTTAATTAACCTATCAGTATAAAAGTACTTTCAGCTAGCTATTTTAAAAAATTCAAGCTGATGAAGTCTTGTTAAATAATTAGTAAAGTGAAAATGTGAACTTTGTGAGAGAAGCTGCATCCCAGTTAAACTTTTGCTCCTGCAAAATTATTAATTTCCAGGACCCGGATATTTATGATCTAAAAATGTTAGAAATATGCTAGCATTTATAATCGGAAAAATTAGAAAATATTACGATCAATGTGACCAAAAATTTTTTGTCATATTTTCGAAATCTTCAAAACGTTAATGCTGAACATTATATTTGGAAATCTACTTTAAATATCAAATAAATAATAATAATTTTATTGTTACATTTTTAATTTATTTAATTGATTAATCCAGAGCTAACCCTCAGCTCTGCACAGAAAGAAAGAAATGTCACATTTTGAAAGGCGATCAGATAGAATTACAATAGCAAATTTCATACATTTTAAAGTTTTCAAAAAGGAAGGATCTATTTGCAGGCAACATTGACTTATAAGGAAAAAGGACCTCTTAATGTTCGCCACATGTCTCCCTTCAGCGTCGGCTGTTTCATCCATAGAAACTCCATCTTGTTACCAGCGACGCAATGGCGCAGGTATTATATTCAAAACATCCTCGTAAGTGGCAGTCAGTAGTACTTGCTGCATTGGGAGTATGCTGATTAGTGTACTTCTCCATAAAAAAGATATTAACTTTCTCCAGCGGCATATCAGTAGATA
Source organism: Tenodera sinensis (assembly GCA_030765045.1). Taxonomy (NCBI): domain Eukaryota; kingdom Metazoa; phylum Arthropoda; class Insecta; order Mantodea; family Mantidae; genus Tenodera; species Tenodera sinensis. The sequence continues at coordinate 46,798,401 of CM060971.1, read as the reverse complement.
TCATTTTACATAAATCCCTGTTGAAATCTTGCCATAGACGGTGACGAAATTCTCTGGAATAGAATAGAAGCTGTTAACAGTTCTCCGATGTAACATTTCGAGTCAACTTGCTGTCTTGCTGTGCCGCAGTGTTGTTGAACATTAAATCTCTTTTTAGCTTCTATTTTAGGTTCGCACAGCTTATAGAACAGAATAGCGCCATCTGCACAGAAAATTTGATCTCCAAACCCATGCGCAAAGACTTCCAATGTTTCACTTATCGAACCGTTAGTTTTAGGCACGATGAACTGAGAGTCACACATATGCAATAAAATATATGTGAGAAATAAGAACTGGTCGTCAGGTATCTTAGAGACAGAACTATTACATTTATGAGAATTTTAATTACGGACGCAATTGACCTTGGCAGAAAACCTGACAACAGCCATACTAAACTGCACGTATTTTCTTTGCAACTGTCACTTCCTACACGTCTGTCTCTTTTTATACAGCTTACTCTCCAAATTCACAGAAGCATATTTATCTAAGAAAGGAATTGTAAGAAATATTACAGACAAGAATTAGAAAATGTGCAAAAATCTGATGAGTTGCACTCACATGACTTTCTCTACTCTTGCACTATCCATTCTTACAAACTCTTATTCCTATGTCTTCTTCGTGTTAGTTGAGATAAACATTTGCACAAATTATTTTATTGCTTATTTGTTTGTAGGTGCAAAGGGAATATTATAATAGGTACAGTATTCTTTGAGCGATAGTCAAATATTTTAAAGCTTTGATATCCTGTTCTCTTTGCACGCTTAACATATAATTAAATGAACATTTCACGAAAGTTTGTTTTCCGAAACTGACACACAAAATAAGGAATATCTCCGAAATGGTTCACTCTAAAAAAACACTATTGAGACATAAATTGTGTATTTTAGAAAGATCTACATTTCTTGTATAGTAAGCTGTTGTCTATCTCTTACGGTTTACGAGTTATTCAAAACTCATCCAGACTAAACAGGACTACATATGCTATAGCCAGAAAATTAAAAAATTATTATTTTGTTGTTTAACGACGCTGTCAATTGCCAGGATCACATCAGCGTCGCCGGTGTGCCAGAATTTTGTCCCGCAGGAGTTCTTTTACATGCCAGTAAATCTACTGACATGGAGCTGTCGTTTTTAAGCACACTTAAAAACCATCGGCCTGAGCCGGGTTTGAACCCGTGACCTTGGGAACAGTAGATCAGCGTCTAACCAACTGAGCCACCCAGACCGACAGGAAAATTCAAAATATGTATTTCATTTGTCATACAAATATCTTAAACATATGGCATTTTAATCAAAATCGTTAGAGCCATTTTCAAGAAAATAAAAATTTTCGAAAAATTTTCCACGTAAAGGGTAGTTCAGGGTGGGGCTATTTTCTTCAAAATCTTCGTGTGGTATCTTTGAAAGACATTAAACTTAAATACCAACTTTAGTTTTTAAGATACCTTTCCTTTTTGAGTTATGCTGTCTACAGACTGAGACAGACAGGCGCGCGCGCGCGCGCGCGCGCACACACACACACACACACACACATCTGACATTAAGGATTCTTCGTAAGCGTCCATTTATAAAGGTATATATTTTCTAGGTGATAAACTTTCCAAGCTTAACACGCATAAAGCAATACTGATTTTACATTGCTATTAAATATTCGGTGCATTGTTCGTAGGGAAATCGCATTTACATACAGGAAGCCAGAATCTCCATTTACAATTCACATAACGGGTGATCCAAAAGACTGCGAACCGGCCGTGCTGCCTGCACGTGTCCTCGACTCTCGTCGCTGACTGCCGCTGTCATACAACAGCGCGGATGAAACCATACAACATTTTTAAAACTATTTTTAAAGGTGTTACTTACCAACTTTATGAAAGGAGATGCTGAAACTGGTCACCGTCGTTGTCCATATATTTTTAGCACCTCTTTAGGAAAGGCTCGCCGTAGTTCAGGTTTTGAAATGCTGGCAATTTCCTGGCGGATACTTTGTTGTAATTCTTCCAGATGTGTGGGTTTGTCTTGTGCACTTTACCCCAGAGATAGAAATCGCAGATCACCTGGAAATCTCTCTGTAAATTGCACTTTCACTTGGCGAGCTGACTGAGTTAATACATACAAATCATAAATAACCACACGCTGTACAGTAGAAATCAAATGCTGAGCCGTAATATACTTTGTGACTAAGTACAAGACAAAATAATAAAACACTGGTAATAACTCAATCACACGTTATCACGTCAGCTCAATACTGCACTTTCAGAACAGATAAAAACAACTCAACGCGAGCATTTCGGATGTTTTTTGTGTCTCTCTGTGCTTTAACTTTTACAAAACAGAGTAAAAATCGTACCTTTGTTTAATACAAGATTGCCTGAAAATGAAGCTTTCACGCGAAGTATTTTAAGGAAGCCATTCATGAAATGACGCCATAGTTGCCGATTACTTCGCACTCCCGCGAAACTTCCTAGGAATTTAAAGGCATGTTTGAATTCCTAATGCCGGGTACAAGGTGTGTTGCTAACAGCGGCAGTTTTCATCGCCAGGATAGCGGCTGTAACAATGTTTAATATTTTACCTTCCTAAGCAGTAGGAAATTGCTTACAAAAGTGGAAATACCCTCAACCATGCTACAAGCGGAATTGTTTCAGTAACAAGGGTTTTGCTCTGGATTTCGTGGCCGAATTAATACAAATTCTTTAAACTCTTAAGATCCTTAAAATCAACATTGTTTAGTGCAACATGGAGTATTGCTAATATCCCACAGAACTACAATCATATCTTGAATGTATTGTATTCATTGAAATTGTAGTTTATTATTATGTAAAGCTATATTTTGAAATTTTACCCAGATATTAACTCCATTAAATCAGAAAATCGGATGTGCTGTACTCTCATGACCTTCTGTACTCTTGTATCAACAATGCTTACAAACTCTAATTCCTATTCTTCTTCGTGTTAGTTGAGATAAACATTGCAGAAATTATCTTACTGCTTGTCTTCTTGTAGGTACAACAAGAAAATAGGAATACAATAGGCTTTGAGCGATAGTCAAATCTTTTAAAGCTTTCAAATTCCGTTCTCTTTGCGCGGTTAACATATAATAAAGTGAATAACGATGTTCCATTTAACAGAAGTATAAGTTCTCCAAAACTTACACACATAACAAGGAATATCTCCGAAGCGGCTCACTACAAAAAAATTGATTTAGACATAAATTGTGTTTTAGCAACATCTACATTTTTGGTATAGTAAGATTTGGTCTATCTCTTACGGTTTACTAGTTATGCAAAAATATCCAAGGTAAACAAGACGAGATGGGCTATAGCCAGAAAATTAAAAATGTGCATTTGATTTGTCATAAAAATATCAAAATTTTCGAAAAATTCTTCAAAATCGTGTCGCATCCCTGAAAGACATTAAACTTAAATACCAACTTTGGTATTTAACCGACCCTTCGTTTTTACTTTCTCTACTGGTAAGTAGGGGAAGTATTGTATTCAACCCAAAAATTCGATGTCGAGATTTCACCGGAAATACATGTTTTGAGGCCCCCTGAATCCAAAAAAATACATTTTTAGAAAAATCTCCGTGTGTATGTCTGTGTCAGTCTGTCAGTCAGTCTGTGTGTCAGTCTGTCAGTCTGTGGACAGCATAACTCAAAAACGAAAAGTCGGTTAAAAACCAAAGTTGGTATTTAAGCTTAATGTCTTTCAAGGATGTGACACGAAGATTTTGAAGAAAATAGCCCCACCCTGAACTACCCTTTACATAGAACATTTTTCGAAAAGTTTGATTTTCTTGAAAATGGCTTTAACGATTTTTATTAAAATGTCATATGTTTGAGATATTTTGATGACAAATGAAATGTGTATCTTGAATTTTCTGGCTATAGCCCCTCTAGTCGTATTTACTCTGGACGACTTTTGCATAACTGGTAAACCGTTAGAGATAGACCAAATCATACTGTACAAAAAATGTAAATCTTGCTAAAATATACAATTTATGTCTCAATAAATTTTCTTGTAGGGTGAACCATTTCGGAGATATTCCTTGTTATGTGTGTGAGTTTCGGAAAACTTAGAACTTTCGTAAAATGGATCATCGTTGTTCACTTTTTATATGTTACGTGTGCAAAGAGAACGGAATCTCAAAGCTTTAAAAGATTTGATTATCGCACAAAGCCTACTGTATTCCAATATTCCCCTTGCACCTACAAGGAAATAAGCAATAAGATAATTTGTACAAATGTTTATTTTAACTAACACGAAGAAGATATAGGAATAAGAGTTTGTAAGAATGGTTAGTACAAAAGTAGAGAAAGTCATGTGAGTGCAACACATCAGATTTTTTGGTTATGCTTTTCACAGACTCAGATACACATACAGATACAGACACAAACACACACACACACACACACACACACACACACACACACACACACACACACACACACGCACACACAGACATATAGACCTTTTTCTAAATTTTTTTTATTCGGGGGCCTCAAAACATACATTGACATCGAAGTTTTGGATGGAATACAACACTTCCTCTACTTACTATACGTAGTGGAGAAAGTAATAAATGAACTTTAGTCAAGATATTATTCAGCTAGCATTTCTGAAAATATTTAATGTGTAAATTAAAAGTGAGGTTATACCCGTACCTCCAATGTCCCATTTATTTTGTTTATGGAGCAAAATACTCATGTATTTTACGGCAGTTTGGAGATATGTATATAACAATATGTAAACCGAATTATTAATCCAACGATTAAACGGTAGTTAATAGCATATTTTTAAAGAAACTTGTACAACAGTGAAAGTAAATTTTTCCTAGAACATTTCAAATAAGATCCCTTTATTGCTTTATTTAGAATAAGCAAAACCAATATGAATTAAGTGATACTAACACTAAAAAGTAGTATACTTCGATACCAGTAGAGTAACTGTTTCATTGAAGAACAGAACCGTTACTTCGACATTCCCCAATACCCTTAACGCAAGTGTATTGTTGTCTACGGGTTCTCCAGATTTCCCGGGCCATTCATTCCACCAGCTGCTCCATCATCACCTTTCCTTTCTTCAATTTCGCCTTTATTTCATATCCTTTTCCTCGCTCTCATGTCAGGCTCCGGGATGAAATGTTGTGCCAAGGAGTTAGAGAAAATAGAAATAGCATTTACAAGAAAATAAAACTGATTACTAACAGCTGTTATGTCTGCAACAATAAATAAATAAAAAATTAGACAATTTAATATAGTTCATGCGCATACGTGCAGGAAAATTCGCAAAAAGAGCAGGAAACTTAGGTTACCAACACTGAGTGCAGGAAATTCAAGATTCCACCATGGCAGCATGAATGGGTAATAGATCCTAAAGCAATGTCGTCGAAAAAATAAGGCTAGTAAATGAAAGTAATTGTCTTGTTTATCGGGGCAACTACTTGCATTATCATTTCTGTAACTCTTGTAAATTGTGCTTCTTAAGTTATGTATTCAACTAGCTAGTTGGCGCAGCCGGTAGCGTGTGTCACTCGCATTCGGAGGATCGTGGGTTCGTTCCCCACAGCTGAACTTTCTGACCTATCGGAGGCTTCCCTGGGTCCTAGGGCTGTGAAGTTTAACCACATCTTCGAATTTTCTGTCCCACCAATTCAACTCACTTTTTTTCCCTTCATCTTTCATCTCCTTGATTGTTTCAGGGTTGCAAGTACCTATCATTGGAAGTCTTGGCGTTGTATGGTAGAGAAAAAGGATGCTCTGTGTAAGCTTTCGTCCACCGGATCGGGGGTAGTTTGTGAGTCTCAGTGCGAAGTATAACTCTGTAGGAGGAGAGAAGCAAGGGATAAGGCACAACTTCTGACCAATGAACTGCTGACAGTTGCAATACGGGGCTAGAGGCGTGGATCTGTAATGACAACAAGGAAAGGTGCTGGGGGAGAACATTAGATACACTTGGCCACGTAGAAAAGGCACGTTTTAATTTTCTCTAGATTTGTCCCCAAGTTCTTAATTCCTATTATGGAAAAGATTGTAAATCCTGCTTCAAATAAGCAGATTTATTGGGTTAAACGATTCCGAGTTATAAGAAAAGCTTTAACTTTATCCCTAGAATCACAAAAACGTGTAGAAGTTTACAGAACATATAATGCATATATTTCAAAATATAAAAACGTTTAATCCTTATACAAATTATCCATATATTTGTAGTGAAATGAAATTTCGTATCGAAATAACTTTAAACATGTTAGTCTATTACATTATATTATAATACAGCTTCTGTTTTCCAACGAAATTATCTTCTAATATATATGAAGTAAGCCGCCTTTCTTGGGTGGCATAACAATTTACATTTTTGTTAATCTGCTTAGTTTCTAAAATTTGTCGAACTACATTGCATTATATTAACAATCTGACCAACGGGTGGTACACCGTGGAAAGCTTCCCATTCACTAGAAATTTTTATTTTATTTATTTATTTTTTTTTTTAATTAACGTCCTCCAACATTGTGTCATATCGGATGAATGAATGAAAATGAAATGGGTGAAATGATGCTCAAATGAGCCCTAGGTCCATGGAGCTTTAAGTTACCCGACATTCGTCTGCTCAGGGCAGGGAAACCCTCGAAAAAAAAACCTTACCGGATAACTTACCCTAAGCGAGGTTCGAACTCGCGACCTCTTGAACGTGAGGCAGACACGCTAAACATCACGCTTCCGAGACCGGCATTAGTGTTAAGAAACGGTTTGAGACTGTGTAATTGCAAAATTCTCTTAAATCTATGTGCATTGGCATACATTGGTGAATGTGACGCCATACCTAATTGTAAGCAGGAGAAAATAAATAATTGAAAAGGTATGAACATTATTTACTGCAATTTATTGTGCATGCATAATGTGCAAGATATTGAATACAGTAACAACGTATTCATAGCTTATGATTCTATGACTATGGCAATGTGCAGAAGGGGGACTATGAGCCTAAGGGGTGACCCCCGGGAGGGATAGTTGAGGTGAGAAACTACCAAGGTCGGTCGCACCTCAAGAGAGATCACAATTTATAACTCTAGGGTTGCATCAATATTATTTTTAGGAAACGCTTCGCATTCCGCTCAAGTAGAGTGGTTAAAGGGTTAGGATGTTTACATGTCATATTCTTATCCAGTATGACTCCATAACAACTTGTGGGGGGGTACTTAACACCTCAAGCGAAACACAATCTTTTGTGCCTATGTCCCTGACGGGGCACTCCTGGTAGGATGGATGAGGCGAATGGATCCTAAGGGCGCCCGGAACGGTGCCATGACAGAGCAGAGAGCAGGGTTCCTACATTTTGCTAGTTAGAATACGCACTAAATTAGCTGTAAAATTAATTTAAATCTAAACTGGATCTTTGTGATGATATTTACACTGGTTTTACTGGTCATATAGTTGCATATTTAAGTTATATTTCTAGTTTTGGTCATATTTGGTCATTTGTGTCGAATTTCTGTTACATTTTAAGAAATATATAATACAATTCAAATAATATTAATGAAATTAAGTAAAACATATCATTTTCCGTGTACTCAATGTTCAGAACAGAAATCATACTCATATACTGGTTTCACTGTACATACGGAATGTTGAAAATTCAAAGATGCACATGGTGCTATGCTATAATGTCGACAAAACAGGAGAATTAAGCTAGGTGTGTCAGAATTTTAATGTGTCTAACCTAAATCCAGAGAAGGCAGCTTGCTTAAAAAAAAAAAACCACTTTTATGCAATCCTGCCATTAAAACGGCTTATTATCGGCATAGGTAAATCGTGCAAAATTACCTAGTCCCAGAGAATGAATGAAATTACCATGACAAAAATACAGCAGTGACGTCATCACCGCCACAACATAATTTTCTCTAATGTTCCTGTAAGAAAATCTGAAATCGTCGCTCTCGCAAGTGCAGCAACATTTAAACCAAGAATAGCCTCGTGCATCCACAAAAGCTTTAATATTCTTTTTCGGAAACATATTTTGCCTTTTTTGTGGGATTAATAAACTCTCAGCACGTTCAAAATGCCAAGCGGAATATAATCCATATGTTCAATAGCTATTTTCCTGTATAAGTGTTGAAACAAATGAAACAGCATCTAGAAATTATTTCCAGGCTGTTATGCCGTGGTCTGCTGGAGTTAGAGTTTCCAGACGTTTCGTCCACAACTGCGGCGGACATCTTCAGTGGCACGGATGCGCCGAAACCAAAGCACACCGCAAAATATAGTACCTTAATTTTCGGCGATTATATCTAAGTTTTCAAGGTGTATGATAATCCTGGAAAAGACTACTTGAATGTAACGTGATAGCAGCGCTATTCCTGAAACTCCGGAGTAAACATCGTCACGGAGTAAACACGAGGCATGAGTTCACGTGGCGTTTGTGTGAGTCGCAGCTGATAAGAACTTCAGGATATCGCGGAGGGATACAAGGCCTGGATCTAAGGCTGGATGGAGTATAGTACAGTATAAGGCCACATGCTTCCTCAAACTTTCCATCCCGAAAAACTGACGATTGTCACAAAGTGTCTTGAATTTCGAAAATGATCGCTCCACGTCACATGAAGTAAGTTTAGCATAAATATAACATACAGTGTCACATTCACAACAATAATTTTCTCATATTACCCATCCAACACATTTTAAAAGTTACGTTAAACCACTATTATTTACTAAAACATTGCATTTTCTTTTTAAGTTTGGTGTTGCAGGATTAGAAACAAAATTCAGCTTTTTCCCACATTCTAAACTACTTGAACTGTTTCTCTCAAAGACACGTTTAATGCACTGTGCCCAGAACACAACTAGAGGGCTGTATAAACTTTGCGGGTTCATAAATCACTAATTAACTATACAGATTAACAAGTGTCAGTATACACTAGCCGGGCTCTGAAGCGATAACAGAATGCTTAATCAAGCACATGGCAGTGGAGGAATTTCCGGTTCTTTCTCAGCATCTTCATGTGGTTTGAGGAAGTAGGATACTGTCACCGCGCCCGCCGCATCTAATTGCCGACAGCCGCAATTGTCACCCATCGCATTATTGTCGGCACTACCGCAAAGGAGCCGAAGGAAAGAGACAGAGAATGGCCGCATTGTTGGGGTGCTTGCCGAAAGAGAGAAAAGGATAGAGGCTACTGGAATCTTCTACTTTGTACTCCAGCGCAATAAGTGAACGTTCCTGAAGCTTCCAGAATAGTGCCTGGGAGATATAAATAGCGGTAAAGTGTGAGAAGAGTCAGTCAGACGTATGTGAAGCGTTGAGTAGTGCCGACGGAGAAGAGTCAGACGTATGTGAAGGTTGAGTAGTCGTGCCGACGGAGACGGACAGACGATGTGAAGCGTTGTGCCGACGGAGAAGAGTTAGTTCTTTGTGTTACGAGTTCGGAGCCGTGCTGTTGGAGAATCGGAAAAGACTTTCTTGTTGTTGCAACGAGTGTACAAAGTTACTGTTTACGGAAATAAAAGTGTTTCTTTATCTCGACTACATCAGTCTTCTTTACTTCACACCCACAACAAAAAGTTACAATACTTATATTTTCTTCCAACTGAAACGATACTATAGCTAACATATCAGTTCTTCGAATAATGAATAACAATTTGCTGCATCTGGCCTGTGTAATTGGGAACTGAAGTTGGACCTCACGTGCTAATAATTCTGCTTCTGTCTTTATGTGACGTGTAGATATGCGACAGTTATTTTTAAAAATTTTCCTTTATGCGCCTTTTGTGTAATTTATATAAGCATCCAAAGTTATTCATTTGCATTAAAAAAATTTTATGTGCAATAAAACTTAAAATATTTGGTCCGGTGTTAATATCCAGAACATTAAACCCAGTTTCAAGTTCCTGTTATACAACATGACGTGTATGACTTTTAAAACACTACCCAACAAATATTACAGAATGTTGAATAAGTATTTAAACCTACTTTGAGTAACGCATCCTTCATAATTAAGCACAATAGGATATATAAATATTCATGATTATATTTCTATTTTTTCGTAGTCATATTCTAGTCTTTTTGGAGTCATGTCTGCCGGCATATTTCTTACTTTCCTAGTCCTAAACATCCTAACCTTAGTAATTAAAGTGCTCCTGCTTGCTAACATAATTTCAAATAAATACAGAGAAGACCAAAGGGTTCGAGTAGCAGGGAGGCAACTTAACAAACTTCTCTTCTCGCCGGCCGAGAAACAAGGTAGGTGAACTCTTGCCCCTCTTGCCTCCTCCGGCTTTTCGTGTACATTAAAGTTTCAGTGATGGAGCCTGGTTCATCACAATTACGTAGCAGGCCTTTCTCGGTACAACATGCGCTTCAAAGTAGAGATGTAATAAATATCCATACTCTAACGGGCATGACGTCGACAAATGAACAGTAGAGCAGCGGTCACCGAAGTGGACGTACTTCATCTGTCCTTCTAAAATTAATTATCTGCCTTGTCACCATGTAAAACCAATGTTGGATTACTTTGTTGGATTCAGCGTATACTGTGGCAATCAAGAAAAAAAATTGATGTATTGCAGTTACATAAACTTCTCCAACCACTATCGTTTATTTTATATAACATCTACAAAGTATTCTAACGAACATGTATTATAGTATCTTTCAAAATAGTTTGACATAATCAATAACACATCCTAGATAACAGATATGTGTTGGAACGTATTAGACCGTCAAATGTTAATAAGACACATTCTAATTGTTAAATCAGAAAGTTAAAATCTGTGGGATACAACTTGAGTAATTTTAGCAAGAAATTAATTAAAACGTTTAGAAGTAATTTAGAATAACCATTAAATACACATTATACATATAAATAATTACAGAATAAAGGCAGGATAGTATTATGAAACTGTGATGATGTTAAACACACAATTAATCCATATTTATAGTAACAGAGCCAAAACAAATCTGATGTGTTGCACTCACACAACTTTCTCTACTCTTGTACTAACCATCCTTACAACTCTTATTCCTATATCTTCTTCGTGTTAGTTGAGATAAACATTTCCACAAATTATATTATTTTTATTTCCTTGTAAGTGCAAGGGGAATATGGGAACACAGTAGACTTTGAGTGATAGTCAAATCTTTTAAAGCTTTCAGATTCCGTTCTCTTTGCACGGTTAACATAAAAAGACGAATAACGATGTTGCATTTCACGAAAGTTTTAAGTTTTCTGAAACTAACACAAATAACAAGGAATATCTCCGAAATGGTTCACTATACAACAAAAATTATTTGTACATAAACTGTGTGTTTTAGCGAGGTCTACATTTTTTGTATTTTAAGATTTTGCCTATCTCTTATGGTTTGCGAGTTACTCAAAGGTTATTCAGATTAAACAGAACTACATAGGTTATAGCCAGAGAATTAAAAATATACATTTCGTTTACCACAAAAATGTCTCAAACATATGCTATTTTAATCAAAATCGTTAGATAGCCATTGTTGAAAAAATCAAATTTTTTCAAAAATTTTCCATGTAAGGGTTATTTTAGGGTGGAGGAATTTTCTTAAAATCTTCGTGTGGCATCCTTAGAAAATCTTAAACTTAAATACCATCTTTGGTTTTTAACCGGCTTTTCGTTTTCGAGTTATGCTGTCCACAGACTGACACATCATGGACCTTTCTAAAAATATTTTTCTTTTTTTATTTAGGTGCCGCAAAACATATATTGAGTATGTGCCAGCTTCCTTCTCTTGGCATTGCTACACATTTTTAAGCCCACAGAAATCCTCTCTGAAACTTCAAGAACTATTTAAAAGTGTTTTATTTTTCTGCTACCCATCTGTCTATTCTATTGAAACAAAATCATAAAAATACAAGTCCTGTTCACATTCTATCTCTCTATTAACCTCTAAATGCGACTACAAATGCACAGTTTCCTTCTCTTTGCTAACACAATGCTATATAGCCTTCTCTGCTATTACAATTCACAATAGTCCTTCTGATGATCTTTCTCAGTATTTCAATGTCTTTGTTTAGTTTCTTTGACTCTGATATCTTTATTATTACGATATAGTCACTCGACGACACATACGTACTCGCTGAGGCTGGACGACTCACTCGCGTAACTAAAATCTAACTGTACACGACGACTTACACGACTAAACGCTATCAGTAACTAATTACTCAAACTGAAACTGCTACTGACTGTGTCCACCTATTTATTCTAGAGCCGACGTCACGTGACCTTCGAGAACCTCTATAAGTCTATACACACGTGCAAAAATGACTCAGCGGAATTAACTAGAGGCTTCTGGACAGTACGGTGTTATCGCGCTGTTCGATCACATATACACAGTCACTAGCTACCCTATAGTCTCGGACCTTTCCTTTGTGTTTTACCGACATTATTACCGTCACGTACACACACAGCCACTCGGCGTATCCAAGGTCACACTGCCTGCTCTCATCCATATATTGTTGAACGACCCAAAGTCACACAATCCAAAAGTTTGATAACGAGATTTCACCGGAAGTTCCAAGTTTCAGTGAAACAAGAAAAGAGGTTTAGAAAATGTGTGACTGTCTGATAAGTGGTATGTGCATGAATGTGTATTTGTCTATGCACATACATGTACACACATGCACATAAAAACAAAAGATAGAATCAACGCCAACATTTTCGTCAGGCTGTTTAAGAAACCAGATGAAGATTTTCAAGGAAATATCCTCACATTAAATTATCCCTTATGTGGAAAATGTTTCCTTGTTTTTAATATTCTGAAGAATGGCTCGACTATGTTATTAAAACTTGACTAACAGAGAATATCTAGAAGTTTTCTAAATATCTTGTAACGCACCTTATTACGGATTGGGTTTTGTACAATTGAGAAATCATAGGAAATAGACAAAAGTTCATTTTAAATAAAATCTAGAGCACAATAAAATGCCCAATTTCTGGCAAATTTTTTGTAGTGTTAGCTCTTTTCAAAATATGGGGCTTATTAAAAGTTTGCGATCTCATTTGTCCCTTTCATGGAAGTTTGTGACCGAAGTCTTGACTACTACTTCTGCATATTTGTATTTTTAAAATTATTCCTACAAAGGCAATTCGCACTATCGTTTATTACTAGATATATAAACTACTCCCACGAAAGCTTTTTTTTCTATGTGCTTAATTTTAATCGAAATAAACCAACGCAGAAATAGTTACATTACACATTTCCTTATAGATACAAAGCGAATGACATATGCTGGCCCTTAAATAACAATACCTTATCCGGCGACTATCCCAACCGGCTTCGCGACGTTTTCTACACGTCCTTGACGCTCCTTGCCCTCTGTCGCTATCATATAAAGGTGCGGATGAAACCATACAACATTTTTAAAACTACTTTTAAAGGCTTTATTTACCAAGTTTATGAAAGGATATCTTGTTAGAGCTCTGAGAAAATTAATATTGTTCACCCCATTAATGACGAAACAATTGGTGTATGGTACGCCTTTGTCGAGAAAGAGTTATAGAACCAATTTGTCCGCAAGAAAATTTGCCAGCATTTCTCATCGTGAACTACGGCGAGTGATGGATAATTTCCTAAAGAGGTGCCTCAAATGTGTAGACAACGACGGTGACCAGTTTCTGTATCTGCTTTCATGATGTTTGTCAGTAAAGCCCTTAAAAGTAGTATCTATTAAAAATATTGTACGGTTTCATCCATGCTGGCAGTGCTTTCGCTCGTCTCTAGCTCGGAAAACTACTCCCCTGAGTTTCTTCCAATTAAAACTCAGGTAGAATCTCAAGGCTTCGCGTTTCGGTCTAGAAACGTCGAAGATTACCTTTTCACCATGGCGGAGCTAGAACATTTTCTTAAATATTTGCGATTATCAGCACCGGGACCGGACGATATTCTTGTACAAATGTTACAACAGCTCTCTCCTGAAGGTAAGGCATTCCTGCTCGAGGTATATAATCGTGTTTGGGTTGACAATATACTCCCAGAAAATTGGCGGGAGGCCACCGTTATTCCCATCTTGAAGGCTGGAAAGGACGGTCATCTTCCCTCCAGCTATCGTCCTATTTCCATCACCACTTGCGCTTGCAAGGTGATGAAACGCATGATCAATAGACGATTGGTATGGTGGTTAGAAAGTCGTAACCTACTAACTAACATCCAGTGTGGTTTTCGACGACGTCGTTCAACTGTTGACCATCTTGCGTCAATATCCACACAGATAATGGACGGATTTATGAAGAACAGTAAAACCGTTGGCATATTTTTCGATCTCGAGAAGGCTTGTGATATGTGCTGGCGTGCAGGGATTCTACGTTCCCTGTATACCTGGAACATACGTGGACGCCTACCACTGTTCATTCAGGAGTTTATGAAGGACCGCTTTTTCCGAGTAAGCATCGGCTCGGTTTTTTCTAATTCTTTTGTTCAGGAGGAGGAAGTACCTCAGGGTTCGGAGCTAAGTGTCACGTTCTTTGTTATAGCAATTAACTCCATCTGGAAATGTGTTCCACCTGGAGTTTCGTCATGCCTATTCGTAGACGACTTTGCTGTCTGTGGCACTTCTCAGAGCACGGCGTTCTTACAACGGCACCTGCAGCAATGTTTGGACACCCTTAGAGAAAACGGCTTCCGTTTCTCAACTGAGAAGTCAATCTGCGTTAATTTCTGGCGTCGTAGGAGACGATTACCACCTTCGCTCCTTTTCAGTCCAGATTTACTTCCTTTCGCAGATGAGACGCGCTTCCTGGGTTTGATCTTGGACAGGAAGGTTAGTTGGTCGTCGCATATTGCACAGCTAAGAGCACGATGTGACCGTTCCCTAAAGATCATGCGAGTACTAAATGGCAAATCTGGGGAGCGGATTGGACAATTTTGTTGCGAAAGTAACGCGCACCCATCCGATCCAAACTAGACTATGGATGTATTGTTTATTCCTCAGCACGACCTTCTGTGCTGAGAAGATTAGACACGTCCACACAAAAGGTATCCGCATTGCAATAGGGGCTTTTCCAACAAGCCCAGTGGTGAGCCTTTACGCCGAGTCCGCAGAACCTCCTCTGCAATATCGGCGTGAGATTCTCTTAGTAAATTATGGTTGTGCGCTTAGCTGTATGCCTCAGCACCCAACGTTCGCTTCTTTTTTCACCACCACGCTAAGAGAACGGTATAGGAATAGCACCCTTAGTCCTAAACCTGCGGGGTTTCGTTTCCAAGATCTTCTAGTGAAGCTTGGAGTGGAACTGTCTAGGATGTTCGCCAAGGACGAGAAGCTTTATCCTTGGCTACCTAGCACGCTCCATTTACCTAGATCTTGGGATGACCGTACACCGGAAGTCCACGATGCCTATTTCAAGTATTCGCCGGTGTTTTTTTAGAATTTTTGTCAGGCTACACTGACCGTCGATATATTTACACCGATGGGTCAAAGAGCACCAACCGTGTTGGATGTGCTTATGTTTATGGAACCGAGCCACATACATTCGGTTTTCCAAATAGCACTTCCATTTTTACTGCATAGCTGTATGCAATTTACCGAGCTGTTTTGGACTGCCTGATTTTGAGCGATTCCCTTAGTGCACTGCAGAGCCTTTGTCAGTTGTACAACCCCCACCCTATTGTATAACGTATCCAGGATGCCCTCCATGTTTTAGACGCTTCTGACGTTGACGTGGTGTGTGCATGGATTCCTGGACACGTAGCTTTGCCGGGGAATGACATGGCAGATTTAGCAGCAAAGACGGCAAGTACAGAACCCAGTATTACCATCTCACGTGTTACTTCGGAAGACTTTAGGCTTGAAGTGTGGAGAACGGTGCTGGCACGAAGAATAATCAGCTCTCCGCGGTAATAAGCTTAGAGAAGTGAAAGAACTTCCGACAAACTGGGTAACTTCCTGTCGCAAATCTCGCCACGAGGAGGTTAGTTTGGCTTGATTAAGAATAGGGCACTGCAATTTTTCGCATGGTTACCTATTTGAAAGGGAACCTGCCCCTCTGTGTGCGCTGTGTGACAAGAAAATCAAAATTTTCGAAAACGTTTCCATGTAAAGGTAGTTTAGAGTGGAAGAATTTTCTTCAAAATCTTCGTATCGCATCCTTGAAAGGTATTAAACTTAAATACCAACTTTGGTTTGTAACAGATTTTTTTCGTTTTTGTGATATGCTGTCCATTTAGTGAAATGGAATATCGTTGTTTATTTTTTTTATGTTAAATGTGCAAAGAGAAAGGAATCTCCAAGTTTTAAAAGATTTGACTATCGCTCAAAGCCTAGTGTATTCTAATATTCCCCTTGTACCTACAAGGAAATAAGCAATAAGATAATCTGTGCACAAGTTTATCTCAACTAACACGAAGAAGACATAGAAATAAGAGTTTGTAAGAATGGTTAGTACAAGAGTAGAGAAAGTAATGTGAGTGCAACACATCAGATTTTTTTTAGTGAAATTTATATCTGGCTAATGCCATGAATCTTTTAAGGGTGCTGATGACCTCGAAGTTGACTGAGAAATAGCAGCTCATGATTGAGAAGATCGTGCAATTGGCCAGGAAGGACCAAGGCGCTAACCACGTGCCACCTCCAGTACTGCACCCCTACTTGTGTTGGACAGAGGTGGAGGGCGCAGCGCCCTGGCGGTGGGCTTTGGTCCGGAAAGGGCTGCTGACCGTGCAGTTAATTAATTAGTATTTAGCAGGACCCGGATCTTTATGACATATCAAAGTTGTTGTTTTTTTTTTTTTCATGGAAAATTTAAGCAAAGCAAGATTTTATCAATGGTGATTAGAATTACACATTTATTTAATTGGTCATATAAAATCATACTTTTTAACGTTTTTGTAATTTTCTTGTCATTTTTAACATCACAGTCATATTTTCTATTAAACGTTCGTTTTTCTATCATATTTATATATATTCCAGTTTCATATATGTGCTTTCAGTAGTCCCAAAGGCCGATTTTTGCACATCTGATAATTCTTGTCTGTAAAGCTTTTTACAGTTATCTTTCTTAGAAATTTATGTTTATAACTGTAGAGTGAGCTGTATGTAGTTTGCTACTGTAACTCTAATCTCCCTTAAAAATATAATATTTATTTCACTCTGTGCAGAGCTGAGGGTTAGCTCTGAGTTGAGCAATTACATAAATTCAAACTGCAATAAAATTAATATTATTTATTTATCATTGAGTGTGCTATATTTTTAAAGTGCATTTTCAATATAATGTTGATTTAAACAGTATTAATTTTTGTGAAGATTTGGAAGAATTCCCCCCAAAAATGTTAGGGCATATTTATCGTCATATTTTGTAATTTTTTCGGTCATAAGTGCTTGCATATTTCTAACATTTTAGGTCATAAACATCCGGGCCGTGGTTATTAGTAACAAGTTGTAAAATATACAGGAAGTTGTGTAGGTAGCAGATTTAAGGAGAACGAATTTAATTTTGTGGCAAAAGGAAAGGTAGACGTCCTGGTGCAGTGTAATTAAAAAGCTTGTAAAGAGATAAATAGCTAAATGGTACAGTATAATCGTTAATTTAAAAACAACCATTATACTCAGTACAAATGGAAATGAGGGGTGTTCCTTTTAAGTTACAAAGAACAGGCGGTAGTAGTGCGGGAGTAAATAAGTGCTCAAGCCGAGGCCACAACAGAAGGACTAATAAATTTTTTGCTGGATGTGTCCTTAGGGAAATATCCAGCGGAGTACAGCCTCAGAAGTGCAGTGGTGGAAATAGGTTTAAGATCGCTGTTTTAATAAAGCTTCTCTGGTTCTTTCTTTCGTGTCTTTCTTTCTTGATATCCCAACTTTGTACCCCACTGGAATACAGAAATAAAGTTTTTGAGTAACAACGACCTAGTTGCAATACCACTTTCTTTCTTCACGTGAATCACATGATGAAAGTCGTGTTACACTCACATAACCTGTTCTCCGTAGTCTAGGGGTAAAATGTTAGATTTCCTTCCCAAGGTCGCGGGTTAAAACCCGGCGGAGGGTAATGGTAAAACCCTTATCATGGCTTCATTCGGGAGGGAAGTAAATCCGTTGGTCCTGTGTCACAAATTTAAAATAAAGCCTGAGTAGCATATGTTTAATATTGTGACAATCTGACAATACGACGTACCCCAACCCGGATAGCAGTGTGACAAAAACAACAAAAGTCCACTCCAATACTTTTCTGTCTCTTTATTCTCCTCCAGAAGCGTTTACACAAACACACAGTTCTTTTTTACTAAGGTTGACATAGTCTACAGTCTTCGTGATACTACAGCTCACAACTGTTATCTTCTAGTAACCTACACTCACTCCTTTCTGTCTTTCTTTACTTTCTCTGTGTCTTAAACTGCTGCCTTGGGCGATACAATCACTACGCGACGGTCCTCTCGCACGCAGAAGACATACACACACACGCACGCACTAACACACACATACACACACAACCTATAAACCTAAAAACTCATTAACTCCGATAATTCATGTCTGTAACTCACTACTCTCCTCGTTGACTCGCCTCCTTATATAGCGAGGATAACGTAACATGGACCTGAAGTGTGACTCAATCCTAATGGACAGGTACTATCAATATAGTGGTGATTTATTTAAATTTTACAAAGGTGTTAACAGGAATGTCCCTAAATTCATGCACTTGCCTCAAAATTTGCGACAATGTTCGGTACAACTTTTGCATGCAAACAGATGTTTTCAATTATGAATTTAAAGAAAAGTAAAAGAAAGGTGTCTGATGCTGCCTTAGAGTCAGTGATGCCAATTTCTACTGCCAGATCTATTCTACCCAATATTGGCAAATTATTTGCGTCAAAACGATGTCGAAAATCTACCTTAATGGTAAATAGACACAAGGGTAACCAACATATATGAAGAGAATAAGTGGTGTGTTTGTGTGTTCACAAAATTCTCAATAATAATTGTTTTGGTAAGCTGCACGCTGACTTGGCGATCGGTCCCACTGCAGGTGCTTTGACTACCCCCACTATAACACCTTGTTGCACTTCACCTACACCCAACTTTCCGGTGCCTAGCTCAGCACCGATGCTACTGCCGGGTCCTGGCGGCACCTCAGTTGGAAAGGCTCCTGGTCTAGAAAACTCCTCTGTTTGGTGTCATGTGTTTGCTCTTGTGAGTGGAGTGGGGTAGCTTGACCTTGACCGCCTTTGTTGCACAAGCCGCCAGTGCTGGGAGGTAGCCCGGCTTTGCTGTTACCGCTGCCACCGTCGGCATCACAATTTGTTTGTACGACAAATAAAGTGTAAAACTTGAATTTCTTTGATTAAACAAAAAGTAGGGAGAAGAATAAGTGTTTGTAAAAATAGTTTGCAGAGAAGTGAGTAGACGAAAATTATGTAACTGCAACGTAACAGTTGTTTTTAGTTATAAGCAGACATTTCCTAAAAATCTTCCCTTACTCAGGGCGAACAAAGTTGTATTTCCAATGACATCTCTAAATGAAATTTTGTTTGGAATGTAACACTGTCTCTAGCTCCTATAGGTACATTAGAGAAAGTAAAACCCTGATGTTTTGCACTCACATGACTTTCACTACTCTGGTACTAACCATTCTTACAAACTCTTATTCTTTTATCTTCTTTATATTAGTCGAGATAAAAATTTGCAGAATTATCTTATTGCCTATTTCCTTGAAGGTGTAAGGGAAAAATGGGAATAGGTTTAAGCGATAGTCAAATGTTTTAAAGCTGGTCGCTGTGTGAAGGCTGTGAAAGTCCATTCTCTTAGACATAAAAAGTGAATATCGACCTTCCATTTGAGCAAAGTATAAATATTGCAAAATTCACACAAATAACAAGGAATATTTCCGAAATGGTTAATTCTAGAAAAAAGTTTATAAACGCGTAATAGTCCACGAAATTTATAGAGATGATATTGAATGTGAATATTTAAGGGCAATATTAATTTCGGGAGGTATAATTGACAGTTGAGGTAGGCGTGTTCCCTTCTTTATTT
This sequence comes from Tenodera sinensis, assembly GCA_030765045.1. Lineage (NCBI taxonomy): Eukaryota > Metazoa > Arthropoda > Insecta > Mantodea > Mantidae > Tenodera > Tenodera sinensis. Next base: position 46,778,388 of record CM060971.1, on the reverse strand, counting down.
TCAGCGATTGCAATTAATATCTTATAAAGCATTCAGTTGTAAAATTGCAATCGTAATGCAGCACTCATAAGACGGTGGGAAAAGTTACAACGCTATTGCGGAATAAAAATACCTTAAGGAGGAGCTTTATCAGAAATAGATTCCATTAGTTTGTGTAATATTATATTTCGCACGGGTTGTTCACAACTTAATAGAAACACTATAAGAACATATTCTCTGCAGTTGCACTGAAGTTAAATTCTCAGTGATTGTCTGTTAATGCAGAAAGATTGCTAAAATATTGCCTTTCAGAACTGCGAGGTGAGCCCATGTCCTCCGAACAGCAAGGGAAGCACATGACTAAGCTAATACTCATACCATTTATACAAGTGCGCCTGAGAATTAGGCGATCCTTTGCACACGTCTCACTGAAGTTGGCTATTTGTGAAAGCTAGTATATCAGCGACCATTGAAACAGCCTCAAAATTCCAGTTTTTTAAGATGCTGGTATTGTCAAAATTTAGAGTACTGTTAATTTATCACTTGGTTGAACATTAACATTTTTCAAACTAGTTGCAAACATGTTTCCTGTAGTACTGTGTTCTGAGGTTTCCCTCTTCGAATTATTTCATCTATTTCAGCATTAGATGTTTCACGCAAGCCATTTTTGAAATCTGAATAGCGGCTCTGTTGCGTCAAATTACGTAAGGTGTTGCGCATCTGTAGCACAGAGCAGCTAGACTCTAAATTTTTCACAACATAAGAAAAGCATACAAGGTGATAATTACAATCAGAGGAGGTGGTAATGAAATGTGATAAATGTTTCGCGAATGAAGGCTGTTATTGGTTGAAATTTCAATTTTTACTTTCTCTACTACGTGTAATAAAGTATTGTATTCCACCCGAAAATTCGATGTCGAGATTTCACTGGAAATATGTTTTGAGGCTCCCTGAACCCAAAAAAAAAGCATTTTTAGAAAAAGATTTGTGTGTTTGTGTGTGTGTGTATGTGTGTATGTGCGTGTGTGTGTGTGTGTCTGTGTCTATTAGTGTGTCAGTCTGTGGACAGCATAACTCTAAAACGAAAAGTCGGTTAAGAACCAAAGTTGCTATTTAAGTCTAATGTCCTTCAAGGATGCGACACAAAAATTTTGAAGATAACTCCTTCGCCCTAATCCAACCTTTACATGATTTTCTTCAAAATGTCTCGAACGATTTTGATTAAAATGGCATATATGTGAGATATTTTTACGACAAATGAAACGTATATCTTGAATTTTATGGCTATAGCCCATGTAGTCCTACTTACTCTGGATGACTTTTGCATAACTGGTAAACCGTAAGAGCTAGACCAAATCATACCTTACAAAAACGTAGATCTTGCTAAAATACGCAATTTATGTCCAAATAAATTTTATTGTAGAGTGAACCATTTCGAAGATATTCGTTGTTATTTGTGTGAGTTTTGTAGAACTTGCACTTCTGTCAAATGGAACATCGTTGTTCATTTTTTATATGTTACGCGTGCAAAGAGAACGGGATCTCAAAGCGTCCTGTGCTCTAATATGCTCCTTGTACTTACAAGTAAATAAGCAATAAGATAATTTGTACAAATGTTTATCTTAAGTAACACGAAGAAGATATAGGAATTGTAAGATATAGGAGTTTGTAAGAATGGTTAGCATAAGAGTAGAGAAAGTCATGTGAGTGCAACATGTCCGATTTTTTATGCACATGATTCATTGATTCCAACCAAGTCAGTTATGAGTGGAATAGTTATAGTAGAATCTGATTTCTTCTGGATGTTAATTTTTCGCTTACTTGTGTTGTGTGTTTTAATGCTGCAAATGATGTGTGCTCCACAGACAGAATACCACCAACAAAGGGGATGAGTGAGGGTTATTTTATTTTACGCCCAGTGGTTCTGACATGTCTTTGATATTTACTGCTCTATGGAGAACTGCAGTTGACTTTCGTGTTAGTTAGTTGTCTAACTATTCAATTGTCAATATCCAAGCGAGAAATAATATTTCGGAGTAATCCACTCTCAGAGACACTCAGCATGACAGATGTTGTTGAGTTATTCAATTACTGCACACACAGCATGTCCTTTCACTTGCACTCACTCTCAGAATATGCTTTGACCAAATTCTGATCAGTAGATCAAAGCAAAGTTAGAACTCAGGTCTACATTCCCTGGGGATTCATACAAACCTTTATGAGCCAAAGGGCAAGTATTTTGTGTGGAAGGTTGATGTCTGAAAGCCTCTTGCAGCAAACACAACAATCAGGTGTCGCTAGAGTTAAGTGCACACAGCAAAAATTACTAGTTTGTAGAAAAGGCATTCAAACAATCTGATGTGTTGCACTCACATGACTTTCTCTACTCTTGTACTAACCATTCTTACAAACTCTTTTCTTCTATCTTCTTCGTGTTAGTTGAGATAAACATTTGCAGAAGTTATCTTATTGCTTACTTTCCTTTTTATTTCCTTGTACGAGCAAGGGGAATATTAGAATACAGTAAGGTTCAGGCGACAGTCAAATCTTTTAAAGCTTTGATATTCCGTTCTCTTTGCACAATTAACATATAAAAAATGAAAAACGAAGTTCCATTTGACAGAAGTGTGTTCGCCAAAACTCACACAAATAAGGCTCATCTCCGAAATGCTTCACTCTACAAAAGAAACGTATTTAGACATAAACTGTGTATTTTAGCAAGATCTACCTTTTCATAGTAAGAGTTGGTCTATCTCATACAGTTTACCAGTTATGCAACAGTCATCCAGAATAAATACGAGTACTGAGGTTATAGTCAGAAAATTCAAGATATACATTTCATTTGTCATGAAAATATCTCAAACGTGGCATTTAAATAAAAATCGTTAGTCATTTTTAAGAAAATCAAAATTTTCGATAAATTTTCCATGTAAAGGGTAGCTGAGGGTGAATCAATTTTCTTCAAAATCTTCGTTTCGCATCCTTGAAAGACGTTAAACTTAAATAACAACTTTGGTTTTTAACCTACTTTTCGTTCTTGAGTTATGCTGTCGAGAGACTGACACACACGCGCGCGCGAACCTTTTTCTAAAAGTGCTTTTTTTTTTGGATTCAGGGGATCTCAAAACATATTTCCAGTGAAATTTCGACATCGAACTTTTGGGTGGATTACAATACTTCCTCTACTTACCAGTAGAGAAAGTAAAAGCACAGTTTTACCTTCTCTACTACGAGATTTCACCGGAAACATGTATTTTGAGGCCCCCTGAATCCAAAAAAAAAAAAAAGAAAGAAAAAAGAAAGAAAATAAAAACATTTCTACTGTGTGGAACTGACGAATACATTCGAGAGACACTTTTCACTGTAGGCAGCGTGTTTTGTTCTGTAACTGTACCTACATAATGACGTCTCGCTCTGCCTATGTGCATGTAACTTGCGATCACCTCATTTCGTAGCCGTATAACAATTCGAACCCTGGTGATTGTCTTTACATTTCCCTTCCTATTCCGTTTCCTTCTCGTATTTTACTTGTGCTTCTGAGTTTCATACCATGAGGCATGTCATGGTATGCTCCATGGAAAGTTTGCTCCCTCTGGACACCAGAGGGCTGCCTCGATCATTCATTCGTTCATCGATCTCTCTGGGTAACTCTACTGGTGGATCAAGAGTTCTGCGCGTGGCTGCGACCTCCAGCTTCCTTTGGTTCCTACACTTCATCCCTTCCTCCTATGGGTGATAGCTCCAATACATCCGTGTAGGTCGCAATGTACGAGGTGTTTCTCTTTAGCTCTCAATTTTTTGCTCCATCTTTTCTTGCCTAGAGATGCTTTCTGTGGTTCAGGATTTGGACTTCTCCTCATTTTTATAACACGTGTATCAGCTATCAAAGGGACCCCAGAGTACCCACTCTTCCATTAAGAATTAAATAAGCTGAACTGCATCCTGTTTGAGCGGTTAGCGAGCTGACTTCTCAACCGGAGGTCCCGAGTTCGATTGTCAGCTGAGGTGGAACATTTTCACTAATTAATAATTATTGCTTACCCTTCATAGAGTCTCGAAGCGTGGATGCGAGAATGAATACTCTTGTGAAAATAAATTAAAACACGAAAATCTACAGCAACCTAACCTAAAAATTCAAAGAGTAGAAACATCTATAAATTTTTCAGTCAGTTAAAGGTATGGTTCCTACCGTAGTTTTGCTAGAGCGTAACTCTGGTTAAAGGGATCCAGATGTGAACGAAAACATAAACTGTTATGATGGGAATTCAATAACTTAAGCATTAAGGGATGCGGTTTTTCGTGAAAATCTCAGCTATATGTTTGAAGAACAGATAGAGCTACACACTTCACACGCTCCTCAATGTCCAACTGACAGATAGTCGCAAAGGTAAGGTCAACAACAAGGAAGAAAACAATAAAGTTGAGCATCGTCATTAAGAAGGCAATTCTAAACATGTAGAAACACTTTCCTAAAAGCAAATTTGAAGAAATGCCTAAAATGTCACGATAAAAATATAGGTCATATAAAATAATAGTTGGAATGATGTTTGTTCTTGTTTTAAAAATGGGTCTTATACTTTATAATATATGAACGGCTGGCATACATAAAGGCGATTTTTCAACGGAACCTCAAGAGGCCATTTAAGAGCCAACTGCCGCATTAAATTTTCCAAATTGCTCTTTGTTTTGATGGTCCTGTATTTTTTACGATTCTCGTAACTGCCGTAGCTGTTCGTGTTAGCGATATCGGCTGTAGCAATCTTTTATGGGAAACACCACCCTCTCTGAATTTCTTTTCATTCCTTTGTTTCACTTAATCACCCTGTGAGATGCTGGGTGCAAACAACACAGGACTTGTCTTCTTCACATCCTCCAGCATGATAATGAGGGTTTACCTACTGTCAGTCATTATCCATTGCTCATTATCACAAAGAGCACGATGGTTAATGCTTTTAGGAGCGTCAAGTTCATTATTAATTAATTAACATTTGCAGCATCCCAATATAATTATTTTAACCCCCCAATCATTGAAAATGGATGCTTTTGGGACTACCTCGTAATTCATTAGTCCTGTGTGTACCTAAAATTACAAACCTTTGAAGCTATTGTACCAAATTGATCCAATTGTTAGAGCCTGGTAACTCTGTTCAAACCCTAGTGTTTCTTAATTCTTATCTTAGTTTATACAGGGTAGAAGAGAAATGATTCGTCAGGCTTTAACGGCGCATTTCTCATGCTGTCAATAACAAGAAAGTTTAATACCAAAATGCTAAAAAGTTTATAGTTTTCTAGAAAAAATATTTTTATCAAAACAATTTACCATCACCTGACTGAATTATTGTTCATTGAAGGTTCTTCATTTATATCTATATTCATATAAAACTGAATAAACGACAACTTTTTCCCCTGGCGTATTTCAATAGTTACAACGGTTTTTGTGTAAATTAAATTAGAAACCCCCACAATTTGTTGCCTTGTTAACTCTGATAGAAGTGGCAACATCGCATCATCTGTGTTTACTTTCTTCGCATATCGGTGAAGATCGCGCATAATGTTTACTTAATCCCATGCAATTGTTTCTTTGTCGAAGCCACAAAAGATGTGAAGCCTGACTACAGTTATTAAATACTTGCTCTAAACTGTTATTTCAAATTACTCCCAATGTTATTGCATACCTGTTACTGCTAATAAATGTTAGTTATCAAAAGTGTGGCCATTTTTTGTTTCTAAAGCTACCACGTAAATAATGGTTAGTCCAGGACTGTGGCGCGAACACCAGTGTCAAATTTGTTTACCTACATTTTTTGAAATATTTTTGTATCTTTCGCATATACTCAAGCGCACAAATCTTGTCAGAAATTTCGTATTGCAAATTTCACTAACTCAAGTTCTTTGGCGCCCATAAGGTTCTTGTCAAACCTTATTGGAGTAATTGCTGGAAGAGAAAGTGTTTCCAAAATCTTGTGCGCCACGTTATACAAATTCCTTTTTACTTTCTCTATTGGTAAGTAGGGGAAGTATTGTATTCCACCCAAAAATTCGATGTCGAGATTTCACCGGAAATACATGTTTTGAGGCCCCCTGAATCCAAAAAAAGCATTTTTAGAAAAAGGTCCGTGTGTGTGTCTGTGTGTCTGTCAGTCTGTCAGTCTGTGGACAGCATAACTCAAAAACGAAAAGTCGGTTAAAAACCAAAGTTGGTGATTAAGTTTAATGTCTTTCAAGGATGCGACACGAAGATTTTAAAGAAAATAGCCCCACCCAAAACTACCCTTTACATGTAACATTTTTCGAAAATTTTGATTTTCTTGAAAATGGCTCTAATGATTTTAGTTAAAATGTCATATGTTTGAGATATTTTGATAACAAATGAAATGTATATCTTGAATTTTCTGGCTATAGCCCCTGTAGTCGTAGTTACTCTGGACGACTTTTGCATAACTGGTAAACCGTTAGAGATAGACCAAATTATACTATACAAAAAATGTAGATCTTACTAAAATACACAATTTATGTCTTAATAAATGTTCTTTTAGGGTGAACCATTTCGGAGATATTCCTTGTTATATGTGTGAGTTTCGGGAAACTTAGAACTTTAGCGAAATGCAACAATGTTGTTCATTTTTTTATGTTAATCGTGCAAAGAGAATGGAATCTCAAAGTTCAAAAAGATTTGACTGTCGCACAAAGTCTTCTGTATTCTAATATCTCCCTTGCACCTACAAGCAAATAAGCAATAAGATAATTTGTACGAATGTTTATCTTAACTAACATGGAAATATAGGAATAAGAGTTTGTAAGAATGGTTAGTACAAGAGTAGAGAAAGTCATGTGAGTGCAACACATCAGATTTTTTTAGATATGCGTGCGTGCTTGCATAAGGCATACTAGTCCCATTTTAAATCAGGTATATCAACAATTAAAGAGAATTGCACACATACCGAACCAAACGTGTAAACAATTGCACATACATTTTATTTAAACTTGTTGCAGTGGAACATAAATTTACATTATAAATTATGCTTTACTAAAAGTTTAGCAATTACTAGTATCACATCCTTAAATTCAATACGGCATAACGGTATGACTAACGCAAGAGGTGCTTCACGCAAGAGTGACATGACCTTTGGAATGTTCAATGTGCATTGGGAACATAATTGTAGGTATAACCTAACCTCCAGCATTAGCTGCCAGCGTCAGCGCGAATGCTTCATACATACGTCTTACTGACGATATGAGAACTGCATGTGTTCACCACATGTGTAAGTGTTAGAAACAAACTATCAAACACGATTATCTATTTAACAGCGCATTTAATTAAAAAAGTTATTGGAATTTTTTGTTAGTTAACATCCACTCTCTCACCTCCTTCAGTCTGGCGGATTATTTCACTTCCACCTGTATATCAGGGGAAGACAGGTATCGTTGATGTGACGTCAGCTCACTCAGCTCACCTGCTCCCACCGAAGGTCAGTTGAACGTGTGACGTCACAGCGGGGAAGAGGAAATGGCGTGCGGGATATCGTAATTTTAATGTTGTTTCAATTACGGAATAGTCACAGATTATAAATAATTACATTTCGGCTTTATGCCATATATATAAATTCTAGTTTATGTGAACAGTCATGTTATAACGCAAATAGAACAGAAATTATAACTTTTTTGCCTGAACTAGAGGAGAGCTATACAGAACAATTAGGTGAACATTTTCCGACATTTACCGTTTCGCTTTTCTTTAATTAGTTTGTCAATGTTAGGGCGTAATGTACGGCGCATTTGTAACCGAAGACTGCATGTTAGATTGTGATCAGACAATATGCTTCGGGATTTTGACTTACAAAGGTTCATAACAGAAAAGAATTGTTCGCAATCATACGTAGAACCAAACATACATAATATCTGTGCTACATGGTCATAGAACCTCAGAAATCTGGTTTGAGAAACATTCTTATAAAAGTCAGTCAAGGCTTCCTTGTGTTTATATTTGTCCTTCAGCAAATCGTCGCACTGTAAATTTATAATTTCAATTTGCCACCTGCTAGATACATTGCTAACATCCAATGAATACGGGGTCGCAAAGATCTGAAACGTAGTTGACAATGTTTCTACATCTTAAGGCCTGGTCTCAAACTGGTGTGAAACACGGGGAACTGAACACAAACACAAAATCACTACACACAGCACTACACAACGTCAACAAAATCACAAAATAAAAACAAAATTTGCACTAACACCGTTAAGATCCCTCACACAACAAATAAAAACCCTCAGACTAGGCTGAAGAGGATTCTCCCTAAACAGCCCGGGCGTGTTGTAAACATGCCCAAATAACATTTTTCATATGCATTCAGTTTCGTGCAAGTAGCGCCGCTGATCTAGGCAGCATAGCAATACACCGCTCTCGCCTGACGTCACACGAACGTACAAGCTGGCTCTTCGTTTAAATACGTCACACGGCCCGAAGTTGTCTTCCCCTGCTGTATATGAATATATGTGATGCTGTGTATGAATGGTGATGCTAATGCCATTAGTACTCTGTTTATACATGGGTTGATTATTTAATACTGGCAACAATGCTTAACAATGCCGTGAAACGGAGTCAGGCAATATGATTTGTACCAGAGGTAGGTTAGATACCCACCCTCCCACCGAGCAAATGAGCTCGTCCACGTGTGCAGCAACAATAGCAATAATACAGTTATGAACAAGCGCTCGTGGAGTACATTCGTAATGATTTCGAAGTAGGATAAGAGCAGCTGGTTGAAAATTGATGCGAATACCTAACCACACAGTAGCTAAGAGGGTCAAAGCCTTCAAAGAAGGGCGTCAAAATGTGACAGACATGCCTCGTCCTGGTCATCCTGCAGTAATGGAAGAAGATGTGCAGAACATGAATACGTCAGTACTGACAGATTGCAACGCCTCGACTCGTCAGTTGGCCTGGAAAATCTTCGACTGTGCTTAAATTCCTGAAGAAGCGGCTGAGAATGCGGAAAGTTCCCTCAAGATGACTTTTATATGATTTGACCGAAAACCCCAGGTGACCGACCGCTCCCTCCAAAACATCCAGAAATTAGGCAGTGCCAAAGGCATCCAACGGGTTCCAAATCGCTACTAACTATTCCTACAAATCCTTGTTCCTCTATGTTCTTCATGTTAGTCGAGCTAAACATTTTCAGAAATTATCGTATTGCTGCTGTTCTTGTGGGTGCAAGGGGAATATTAGAATCCAGTAGGCTTTGAGCGATGGTCAAATATTTTAAAGCTTTGAAATTCCGTTCTCTTTTCACAACTCAAAGAAACAAGTGAATAACGATTCTCTTTTCATTTGGGAAAAGTTTAAGTATTGCAAAACTCACCTAAATAACAAAGAATATCTCCGAAATGGTTCACTCCACAAAAAATGCATTCAGACATAACTTCTGTGGCTTAACGAGATCTATATTGTTGCACAGTAAGATCTGGTCTATATCTTACGCATCACCAGTTATGCAAAAGTCATAAGCAGGGCTACATGGGCTTCAGAGAATACAAAGTATACATTTCATTTGTCATAAAAATATCTTAAATCCATTTTAATCAAAATCGTTTATAGCTACTTTTGAGAAAATAAAAATTGTCGAAGAATTTTTAATGTAAGGACAGCTTAGGGTGAAGGAATTTCCTTCAAAATTTTCGTGTCGCATCCTTGAAAGATATTAAACTTAAACACCAGCATTGATTTTTAACCGACGTTTTGTTTTTGAGTTATGCTGTTCACAGACAGACAGACAGACAGACAGACAGACAGACAGACTGACTGACTGACTGACTGACTGACTGACTGACTGACTGACTGACTGACTGACTGACTGACTGACTGACTGACTGACTGACTGACTGACTGACTGACTGACTGACTGACTGACTGACTGACTGACTGACTGACTGACTGACTGACAGAGAGACAGACAGACCGACAGACACACACACAGAGAGACACGCGCGCGTTCAGGGATCTCAACGCATATACTTCCAGCAAAATATGGACATCGAAATTTTGGGCCGAATACAATATTACCCCTGCTTACTATACCGGTAAAGAAAGTAACGGTCTATTTTGGAACACACACAACATTGTCGGCGTGTTGGTGTTTTGAAACACCCGATATAGTTCTCAATGCTTTATGCTAAGGCATTTCAACCAACTTCTCTAAATCCTAAAGAACAAAAAATGAGAAAGAGAGCGAAAATCCCTGAAAGATTCTAGCTTGCACATACTTGAGGATAAAAGCAAACAAGGTAGGTGTGAATTTCTGCCTATTTTTAGCACCACGCTGTATTTACGCTTCGCTTTCTTCGCTCAATGAAAATTTCGTATAAGAACGTCAGAGGATTTTTTATCACGCTGGGTTTCTGTGTTGAATATCCTTACCGCCTTATTTGGCTTGTCTCCAGCGCAGTTATTCCCCGACATAAATATTCGAATATCCTTATTTGCTCTGTAATCTTGTTGCATATTTCCACTGCGTGGCTTACTCTAGCCTTGCTCAAATATGCATAACTCTGCTGCTTTATTTAATGGGAATGTCTCCTTCTTGCGTTTATTTCCTACTTTCAAAAGAAATCCAGCTATGTATGTATGTGGTGTTTTTGAACGAAAAATTTCGCTCATTTTAGCAGGAGAATTTAGAAAAGGGAAAGAGGAGAATGTAATTCCATTCTATTTTCCTTTATTCCCGTACTTTCTCTCCCTCTCCCTCTGTCCCCCTCCCTCTCGTGTATCTATGCGCATACATCCGGCTCCAGAAATGAAATTTACACAAATAATGAAATGAAAATAAAATAAGGAAATAAAGAAGAAAAAGAAAGGCACGAGAGACTCTCCTTTCCTTCAGATTTTTTTCTTTTCTTTATTTGGCTCTTTCTGTTTCATTGTTGTTTCGAAGTTATAACAAAGGTTATTAAAACAATAACAAAACACGTATCGCGTTTGTACTTTCTCTACCTCGTATAGTAGGTAGAAGTATTGTATTCCACCCAAAAATTCGATGTCGAGATTTTACCGGAATTATTTTTTGAGACCCCTGAATCAAAAAAGAGCATTTTCAGAAAATAACTCAAAAACTAAAAGTAGGTTAAACACCACAGTTGTTATTTAAATTTAATATCTATTAAAGTACAACACGAAGATTTTGAAGAAAATTCCTCCACCATAAGCTATCCTTTACATGGAAAATTTTTGGGAAATTTTGATTTCCTCGAAAATGACTCTAACTATTTTGATTAAAATTCCATATCTTTGAAATATTTTTATGGCCAAAGAAATTTATAATTTGAATTTTCTGTATATGTTGTACTGTTTACTGTGGATGACATTCGCATAACTGATAAATTGTAAGAGATAAGCCAAATCTTACTATACAGAAAATGTAGATCTTGCTAAAACACACAATTTATATCCAAATAATTTTTTTAGAGTAAATAATTTCAGAGATATTCCTTTTTATGGGTGTGAGTTTTGGAATACTTAAGCTTTCGTCAAATGAAAGATCGTTATTCATTTTGTATATCTTAGCCTTGCAAAGAGAACAGAATTTCAAAGCTTTAGAAGATTTGACTGTTGCTCAAAGTGTTCATGAAAAAAGTTTCATGAAAATACGACTGTAATTAAATTGACTTAGGTGAATATTAACCACATACTTAAAAAAGCAACATCCAAAGCACGTCTCCTTAGAAGACAGTACTCGTTAAATGGGGCGCAATGTTGCAACATGTACTATATGTATGCGTCGAAATTGCGAAATTTGCTCCGAGCGCGACCCTGAGGTGGTTTGAGTCCTGTACTTAGTCCTTCAAATGCTGTTGACGGGCACTTTTAACATTGGCACGCCTTTGTCATTGTATGGCCTAAATTTACAAATGACTCGTCTGCATAAACAATTTATTTCCCCTGGTCCCTAAACCTTTTTAGGTCTTTAGATATCGATGTTGGCAGGACCGTGACCGTTGGCCTACCAACTAGGCGACCCGGGTTCGATCCCAGGGACCCGCATGTGGTATTCGTGGTGGACGAAGCGGCATCTGGGCGGGTTTTCTCCGCCTTCTCCGGTTTCCCCCGCCGTACATTCCGATTGCTCCATTATCACCTTCCCAATCATCGATTTCGCCTGCATGTCATATGATCCTCTTCCTCACTCTCATACCTGGTGCTTGGCTGACCACTTGCTTCCAGGTCTTCACTCTGTTTGGTCCATAGGTCCCCCTGCTCCCCGACAGGCGTCTGACCCTAGGCTGGCTTGTAAGTCCTACATAAGGGGAGGGTAATCAGGAAAAGAAGAAGAAGATATCGATGTCCCCATCTGATAATATCGTCTCTTTCTATTAATATGCACTTGTTACTCCTTTCATATTCGAACCCTAAATCATGCAGACTCGACTCGGAGTGGCCTTGAAAAATATGGTAGGATATTATCACCGTTGTCCCATGACAAAATGATATTCAAGGTGGGTGGAATATTTTCAAACAGCAAAGATTGAACAACTCGCTACCTTCCGCTTTGCACTATACCGTCATATTGCGTTAATCTAGCGTTTTTCGGCCCTTTTTTGCTTTCTTTTTCGATGGCATTCTTAGAGGTCCTTTGATTAATTTCCTTTTAATTTTATACACTACTGGTTCCGAACACCCGATAGTCTTAGTTGTTTCTTTTACTGCCTTACTAGTACTCATTTTACACGAAAGACACATTCATAATTATTTAGTGTTCATATTTCTTAATTTACCAGTATATCGTCTCTTCATAGCTTCTCCCTCCAGAACTACAAATATTTACGGAAGATGTAAAATAAATGACGTAATAACACAGGTTCCACGCAGTATATACACACACACTTTTTTACGAACTGGTGTTAACTTTCACTACTGCCTTCTGTGTCACGCCTAGCGCCTTTCAGCTGCATAGGTAAATATCTATCCTTTGCCTTACACGATGAACGAAAGAGGTTACAGGCTTCTGGTTTATTTTAAAAACTGTCTCTAACCCTCCTCAACATTTGCTCTCGCTTGGTCCCCGATGTAAACTCAATAACAAAAAAGTTTTCCACTGCGTAACTTTTGTAGTGCACACATATTTTTTGAGAACATTTAATTTAAAAAATGGTAACACTTAACTGAGCAAATATAGAAAATTCAAAGTAGACAGGTAGCAACACTATAGTTTACTCAAGCTAGGGAAAAAATACAGACGTATTCTAGCACTTAGTTTACTAGTTAGTGTGTGATGAGCATATAAACAGCAAATATAGGACTTTTACTACAAATACACTTTCTGTAGAAATTTGAGCCTACAAAAATGTATAATGACTATCAAATATAATATGACAGAGGAAAACATTCTGCGTAGGATAATGTGTTCATAGCTGAAAATGGTAACAACTGAAACAGCGCGAGAGTAGAAAAGGAGGAAGCTAATGGCAAGATGTAAGTGCTAGATAGAGACAAATCTATACTGTCATCAAAGGGTGAGATAGGCTATAGTTCTACTTTCTATTAGAGAAAATATTGCATTCCACCCAAAAATTCAACATTAAAATGTAACCGGAAATGCATGTTTTGGGACCCCTGAGTCTAAAAAAGAATTTTTAGAAAAATATCCGTGTGTAATGTGTGTGAATAGCGCAGATTACGTTTTGCATCAAACACTTTTCAGAAATTTGTATTTCATCAAAAATGCCTCTAACATTTTATTAAAGTGCCACAAGTTTTAAGGTGTGCTATGATAAATGAAACGTATATCTTAAATTTTCTGAGTATGTCCTCATAAGTCCTCTTCATTCTGGATGACTTTCAGATAACTGCTAAGACTAAGGTTAGCCAAAATCTTACTTCATAGACAATGTAGATCTTGTTGAAATACACAATTTATGTTACTTTTTTGTGGAGTGAATCATTTCGGAAATATTTGTCTGAATCTTGCAATATTTACACTTTTCTCAAATGGGATGTCGTTATGCATATTTTATCTCTTGGCCATGCAAAGAATTTCAAAGCTGTGACAAAGCTACTAACTTTAAAAGATTGGACTATCACTTAACGCCTACTGTATTATCTTATTTCCCTTGCACCTACAAGAAAATTAGCAATAGGAGAAATTGTGCAAATCTTTATTTCGATTAACAAGCATTAGAAGAACAAGTGTTTGTAAAAAAGGTTAGTAATTTGAGTGTAACACATCAGATTTGTTTTATTTGAGTTTCCTTAGCAAATACGAAAGGCCGATGTAGCTTTAATTAGCAATGCAATATATTTTGCTCGTATCAATGCATGTATTATACATGTATTTATTTACGTGCTTATTTGCAAAATATAAAAGACATCCTCTGAATTGAAAATGTTTTTATGTTAAAGAAACAAAATTCATATAATAGTGAATAACATTTACAGGTTGCCGAGAAAATGATGTTAGATCTCCTACTCAAAAGATGTAGAAACAACAATATTTTCGTAGTGATGCATACACAGTTCAAAATAATTATACTACATGTTGAAAACTTGTTATTCAAGGGTAAGTTATTTTATAATTTATGGACTTGTTAAAAAAATATGATACCCACGTTAAATGTGGTTATATTTTATAGAATAAATTGCTATATTTATCATTTGTATCATAATATATTATTACCATGTGAGAGTAAGTACCATCTATGTAATCTATACCTACTAACTCAACAACAGAGCATTTACGAAAATAAAAGTAAAATAAACTTAACCTCGCTTACTTCGGAAAACCTTTCGGTCAATAAACAGAAATCTGGATTGGGGTATTCACAACTTGCAATAAACTCAAAAGGTCACCTATGCTATTACGTAAAAATAAGTATTTAGTGCAGAAAAAACGAAAGCTCTGTTCTATTAATTAATAAACATTATGTACCTCTGATCATGTACATTTTCTGAGAACTGTGTAGGAATACATTTCAAAGAAATAAGAGGTGTTGCATTCACATGAATTTCTCTGCTCACTCTTCTACAACAAATTCTTACAAAAGTTTATCCTTCTATCTCTACGACACAACACCCTATACCGCTATCCTTGCCCACAATGGGCGTTATAATTTGGGTGCAGTAGTGGAGGGTGGGACGTTGTAATACAGTCTATTAGCCTGTGACGTCCTCTTCATACTGCGTGACTTCTGCATAGATAGTAAACGTAAGAAATAAACCCTTGCTACAAAAAAGTAGATCTTGTTAAAGTACACAATTTGTCATAAATTTTGTGGAGATATTCCTTGCTATTGGTTTGAATTTTCAAGTACTCAATTGCAAAGTCGTTACTCGTTTCTTTCTCTTTGCTGTGCAAACATTATGACCTTTCAAAACCATTACATAGCGACTTACTTTAAAATAAGATCTTTGTCCGTAATCCTTCAAACCGCACATCATGTGCATGCCGTGTTGCGTTCCCTGACGTCACAATTCGTGCAATAGCGATGACGAAATTGCCGATTCCTGATTTACACAGATCTTTATCCTTCTTACAAAGCCTTTCTTTTACATCTTGGCTTTCTACAATATGTATTACGATGCGTCTTTCCTTTCTTGAAGCTTACCTGTTGCTTTACCAACTTTAGTAGCTACTTACATCCCTTTATTATGATTGCCCTCCCTCCCATCTCCTATATTTCGTTTGTTCCCCAAATTTTCGCCTTCCTTGTCCACTTCTTCTTTCCCTAAGGATGTTCACATATTTTCTACTCTCATTTCTCCTTTCTGTGTTAACATTTTCACTGCTATGATATCCGTATTCATATTGCCCCATTTCTTTTCCCATATTTCTTTCCTCGATTCTCGATTCTCCCACTTCCTAACATTCTACTAGACAAGGATCCACTCTCTCTCTCTGTTGCTCCGTACCAATGCACCCTCAAATGTTGATAAAATTTCAAATTTTGACAAAAAATCCAAAGTTTGAAAATTTCCAAATTTTTAAGAAATTTCAAATTTTGAAAACATTACAAATTTTGTTAAATTCCAAATTTTGAATAAAGTTGAAATTTTCAAAAAATTCCAATTTTTGAAAAAAATCCAAATTTCGAAAATATTCCTAGCTGTGAAAAATTTTCAAATTTTGAAGTAGTTCCGAATTTTCAAAAAGAGAAGTCGTCAAACGTCGGAGACCAAGCCGTCAAAAGTCCGAGACCAAGTCGTGAAACGTCCGAGACCAAGTCGTGAATAGTCCAAGACCAAGTCGTCAAACGTCCGAGACCAAGTCGTCAAACGTCCGACACCAAGTCGTCAAACGTCCGACACCAAGTCGTCAAACGCCCGAGACCAAGTCGTGAAAAGTCCGAGACCAAGTCGTTAAACGTCCGAGACCAAGCCGTGAAAAGTCCAAGACCAAGCCGTCAAACGTCCGAGACCAAGCCGTGAAAAGTCCAAGACCAAGCCGTCAAACGTCCGAGACCAGGTCACGAAACGCCCGAGACCAAGCCGTCAAACGTCCGCGACCAAGTAATGAAACGTCCGAGACCAATTCGTGAAAAGTGCGAGAGCAAGTCGTCAATCGTCCGAGACCAAGTCGTCAAGCGTACGAGACCAAGTCGTGAAACGCCCGAGACCAAGCCGTCAAACGTCCGCGACCAAGTAATGAAACGTCCGAGACCAACTCGTGAAAAGTGCGAGACCAAGTCGCCAATCGTCCGAGACCAAGTCGTCAAGCGTACGAGACCAAGTCGTGAAACGTCTGAGACCAAAGCGTGAAGCGTACAAGACCGTGTCGTGAAATTTCATTTATTAAAACAGACACATTTAAGAAATTTCAAAAAAAACTTCAAAAATCAATTATTTCGAAAGTCAAAAATTAAAAATTTATAATTTAAAAGGAAATCAAAATTGTAAAAAATTCTTAAATGTAAATAAAATTTCAAATTTTGACAAAAACGTCCAAAGTTTGAAAAATTTCAAATTTTGAAAACATTCCAAATTTTGATAAAGTTCCAAATTTTGACAAAAAATTCCTTGCTTTGACAAAATTTCCAAATTTAAAGATTCCAAATTTTCAAAATGAAAAGTCGTCAAACGTCCGCGGCCAAGTCGTGAAACGTGCGAAACCAACTCGTGAAACTTCCCAGAACAAGTTGTCAAATGTCCGACACTAAGTCGTGAAACGTACGAGACCAAGTTGTGAAACGTCCGACACCAAGTCGTCAAACGTCAGAGACCAACTCGTCAAACATCCGACACTAAGTCCTCACACGTCCAAGACCAAGTTGCGAAACGCCCGAGACCAAGTCGTGAAACGTCCGAGACCAAGTCCTGAAACGTCTGAGACCAAGCCGTGAAACGTCCAAGACCAAGTCGTCAAACGTCCGACACTAAGTCTTCACACGTCCGACAGCAAGTCGTGAAACACCCGAGACCAAGCCGTGAAAAGTCCGAGACCAAGCCGTCAAATATCCGCGACCAAGTCGTGAAACGTCCGAGACCAAGTCGTGAAACGTTCGAGACCAAGTGTGTAACGCCCGAGACCAAGTCGTGAAACGTCTGAGACCAGGTCTTGAAACCTCTGAGACCAAGTCGTGAAACGTCCGACACCAGGTCTTCAAACGTCCGAGACCAAGAAGTCAAACGTCCGAGACCAAGCCCTGAAGCGTCCGACACCAGGTCGTGAAACGTCAGAGACCGAGTCGTCTAACGTACGAGACCAAACCGTGAAAAGTCCAAGATCAAGTCGTCAAACGTCCGAGACAAAGCCGTGAAACGTCAGAGACCAATTCGTGAAACGAACGAGACCAAGTCGTGAAATGTCCGACACCAAGTCTTCAAACGTCCGTGATCAAGTCGTGGGACGTCAGAGACCAAGTCGTCAAACGTCCGACACCATGTCCTGAAACGTCCGAGTCCAAGTCCTCAAACGTCCGACACCAAGTCGTGAAACCTGCGAGACCAAGTCGTGAAAGTCTGAGACCAAGTCGTGAAACGTCCGACACCAAGTCTTCAAACGTCCGTGACCAAGAAGTCAAACGTCCGAGACCAAGTCGTGAAACGTCCGACTCCAAGTCGTGTAACGTCCGAGAGCAAAACGTGAAACATCTGAGACCAAGTCGTGAAACGACTGAGACCAAGTCGTGAAACGTCCGACACCAAGTCATGAAACGTCCGAGACCAAGTACGTGAAACTTCTGAGACCAATTCGTGAAACGTCCGACACCAAGTCTTCAATCGTCCAGGACCAAGTCATCAAACGTCCAACACCAAGTCGTCAAACGTCCGAGGCCAAGTCGACAAACGTCCGAGGCCAAGTCGTCAATTATCGGACACCAAGTCGTCAAGCGTCCGGCACCAAGTCGTTAAACGTACGAGGCTAAGCCACACCAAGTCGTCAAACGTCTGAGACCAAGTCGCGAAACATCCGACACAAGTTTTCAAACGTCCTTGTCCAATTCGTCAATCGTGCAAGTCCAATTCGTTCAACGTATCAGACCAATTCGTCAAACATCCATGACCAGGTCTTCAAACGTACGAGGCCAAGCCTGCAAGCGTCCGTGACCAGGTCGTGAAACGTCCGACATCAAGTCATCAAACGTCCGTGGCCATGTCTTCAAACCTGCGTGACCAAGTCTTGAAACGTCCGAGATCAAATCGTCAAACATCCGACACCAAGTCTTCAAACGTGCGTGACCAAGTCGTGAAACGTCCGACACCAAGTCATCAAGCATTCCAAACCAAGTCGTGAAACGTCTGAGACTAAGTCGTCAAACGTCCGACAATAAGTCGTGAAACGTGTGAGACCAATACGTGAAACGTCTGAGACCAAGTCGTGAAACGTCCGAGACCAAGTCGTGAAACGTCCGAGACCAAGACGTGAAACGTACGACACCAGGACGTGAAAGATCCGATACCAAGTCGTGAAACGTCCGAGACGAAGTGGAGAAACGTCCGAGGCCAAGTCCTCGAACGTCCGAGACCAAGTCGTGAAACGTTCGACACCAAGTCGAGAAACGTCCAAGGCCAAGTCCTCAAACATCCAACACCAAGTCGTGTAACTTCCGAGGCCAAGTCGTGAAACGTCCGAGGCCAAGTCATCAAACGTCCGACACCAAGTCGTGCAACGTCCGAGTCCAAGTCATCAAACGCCGAGACCAAGTCGTGAAGCGTCCGAGACCAAGTCATCAAACTTCCGAAGCCAAGTCTTCAAGCGTCCGAGACCAAGTCGTGAAATGTCCGAGACCAAGTCGTGAAACGTCCGAGACCAAGTCGCGAAACGTCCGAGACCAAGTCATCAGCCGTCCGAGGCCAAGTCATCAAACGTCCGAGACCAAGTTTTGAAACGTCCTAGACCAAGTCGTGAAACGTCCGAGGCCAAGTCGTGAAACGTCCGAGACCAAGTTGTGAAACGTCCGACACCAATTCGTCAAACGTCCGAGACCAAGTCGGGAAAAGTCGGACACCAAGTCGTGGAACGTCCGACAAGAGTCGTGAAACGACCGAGACCAAGTCATCAAACGTCTGAGACCAAGTCGTGAAATGTCCGAGGCCAAGTCCTGAAACGTCCGAGGCCAAGTCGTGAAACGTCCGACACCAAGTCGTGAAACGTCCAAGACGAAGTCTTGAAACGTCCGACACCAAGTCGTCAAAGGTCCGAGTTTAAGATATCAAACGTCCGAGGCCAAGTCATCACACGTATGAAAACCAAGTCGTGAAACGTCCGACACCAAGTCGTGAAACGTCCGACACCAAGTCGTGATACGTCCGTGCACCAAGACATCCAACGTCCGAGGCCAAGTCACCAAACGTCCGACACCAAGTCGTGAAGCGTCCGTGACCAAGTCGTGAAACGTCTGAGAACAAGTCGTCAAACGTCCGACAATAAGTCGTGAAACGTGTGAGACCAAAACGTGAAACGTCTGAGACCAAGTCGTGAAACGTCCGAGACCAAGTCGTGAAACGTCCGAGACCAAGTCGTGAAACGTACGACACCAGGACGTGAAAGATTCGATACCCTCTCGTGAAACGTCCGAGACGAAGTGGAGAAACGTCCGAGGCCAAGTTCTCGAACGTCCGAGACCAAGTCGTGAAACGTTCGACACCAAGTCGAGAAACGTCCAAGGCCAAGTCCTCAAACATCCAACACCAAGTCGTGTAACTTCCGAGGCCAAGTCGTGAAACGTCCGAGGCCAAGTCATCAAACGTCCGACACCAAGTCGTGCAACGTCCGAGTCCAAGTCATCAAACGCCGAGACCAAGTCGTGAAGCGTCCGAGACCAAGTCATCAAACGTCCGAAGCCAAGTCTTCAAGCGTCCGAGACCAAGTCGTGAAATGTCCGAGACCAAGTCGTGAAACGTCCGAGACCAAGTCGTTAAATGTCGGACACCAAGTCGTGAAACGTCCGAGACCAAGTCATCAGCCGTCCGAGGCCAAGTCATCAAAATTCCGAGACCAGGTTATGTAACGTCCTAGACCAAGTCGTGAAACGTCCGAGGCCAAGTCGTGAAACGTCCGAGACCAAGTTGTGAAACGTCCGACACCAATTCGTCAAACGTCCGAGACCAAGTCGGGAAACGTCGGACACCAAGTCGTGGAACGTCCGACAAGAGTCGTGAAACGACCGAGACCAAGTCACCAAACGTCTGAGACCAAGTCGTGAAATGTCCGAGGCCAAGTCCTGAAACGTCCGAGGTCAAGTCGTGAAACGTCCGACACCAAGTCGTGAAACGTTCAAGTCGAAGTCTTGAAACGTCCGACACCAAGTCGTCAAAGGTCCGAGTTTAAGATATCAAACGTCCGAGGCCAAGTCATCACACGTCCGAAACCAAGTCGTGAAACGTCCGACACCAAGTCGTGAAACGTCCGACACCAAGTCGTGATACGTCCGTGCACCAAGACATCAAACGTCCGAGGCCAAGTCATCAATCGTCCGAGACCAAGTCGTGAAACGTCCGAGTCAAAGTCGTGAAACGTCCGAGGCCAAGTCGTGAAACGTCCAACACCAAGTCATCAACCGTCCGAGGCCAAGTCACCAAACGTCCGACACCAAGTCGTGAAGCGTCCGTGACCAAGTCGTGAAACGTCTGAGAACAAGTCGTCAAACGTCCGACAATAAGTCGTGAAACGTGTGAGACCAAAACGTGAAACGTCTGAGACCAAGTCGTGAAACGTCCGAGACCAAGTCGTGAAACGTCCGAGACCAAGTCGTGAAACGTACGACACCAGGACGTGAAAGGTCCGATACCAAGTCGTGAAACGTCCGAGACGAAGTGGAGAAACGTCCGAGGCCAAGTCCTCGAACGTCCGAGACCAAGTCGTGAAACGTTCGACACCAAGTCGAGAAACGTCCAAGGCCAAGTCCTCAAACATCCAACACCAAGTCGTGTAACTTCCGAGGCCAAGTCGTGAAACGCCCGAGGCCAAGTCATCAAACGTCCGACACCAAGTCGTGCAACGTCCGAGTCCAAGTCATCAAACGCCGAGACCAAGTCGTGAAGCGTCCGAGACCAAGTCATCAAACGTCCGAAGCCAAGTCTTAAAGCGTCCGAGACCAAGTCGTTAAATGTCCGACACCAAGTCGTGAAACGTCCGAGACCAAGTAATCAGCCGTCCGAGGCCAAGCCATCAAACGTCCGAGACCAAGTTTTGAAACGTCCTAGACCAAGTCGTGAAACGTCCGAGGCCAAGTCGTGAAACGTCCGACACCAAGTTGTGAAACGTCCGACACCAATTCGTCAAACGTCCGAGACCAAGTCGGGAAACGTCGGACACCAAGTCGTGGAACGTCCGACAAGAGTCGTGAAACGACCGAGACCAAGTCATGAAACGTCTGAGACCAAGTCCTGAAATATCCGAGGCCAAGTCCTGAGGCGTCCGAGGCCAAGTCGTGAAACGTCCGACACCAAGTCCTGAAACGTCCAAGACGAAGTCTTGAAACGTCCGACACCAAGTAGTCAAACGTCCGAGTTTAAGATATCAAACGTCCGAGGCCAAGTCATCAAACGTCCGAGACCAAGTCGTGAAACGTTCGACACCAAGTCGAGAAACGTCCAAGGCCAAGTCCTCAAACGTCCAACACCAAGTCGTGTAACTTCCGAGGCCAAGTCGTGAAACGTCGGAGGCCAAGTCATCAAACGTCCGACACCAAGTCGTGAAACGTCCAAGTCAAAGTCGTGAAACGTCCGAGGCCAAGTCGTGAAACGTCCGACACCAAGTCATCAACCGTCCGAGGCCAAGTCACCAAACGTCCGACACCAAGTCGTGAAACGTCCGAGGCCAAGTCGTGAAACGCCCGAGGCCAAGTCATAAAACTTCCGAGACCTAGTCGTGAAACGTCCGAGGCCAGGTCGTAATCGTCCGACACCAAGTTTTGAAACGTAATAGACCAAGTCGTGAAACGTCCGAGGCCAAGTCGTGATACGTCCTAGACCAAGTCGTGAAACGTCTGACACCAAGTTGGCAAACGTCCGAGACCAAGTCATCAAACGTCCGAGGCCAAGTCAACAAACGTCCGAGACCTAGTCGTGAAACGTCCGACACCAGCTCGTGAAACGTCCGACACCAAGTCGTGAAACGTCCGACACAAGTCGTAAATCGTCCGAGACCAAGTCATCAAACGCCCGAGGCCAAGTCATCAAACGTTCGAGACCAAGTCGTGAAACGTCCGAGTCCAAGTCGTGAAACGTCCGACACCAAGTCATGAGACGTCTGAGACCAAGTCATCAAATGTCCGAGACCAAGTCGTGAAGCGTCCGAGACCAAGTCATCAAACGTCCGAAGCCATGTCATCAAACTTCCGAGACCAAGTCGTGAAACGTCCGATACCAAGTCGTGAAACGTCCGACACCAAGTCGTGAAACGTCCGAGACCAAGTCATCCCACGTCCGAGGCCAAGTCATCAAACGTCCTTGACAATGTCGTGCAACGTCCGAGGCCAACTCGTGAAACGTCCGAGCCCAAGTCGTGGAACATCCGTCACCAAGTCGTGAAACGTCCGACACCAGGTCGTGAAACCTCTGGGACCAAGTCATCAAACATCTGAGTTCTAGTCATCAAACGTCCTAGGCCAAGTTGTGAAACGTCCGAGCCCAAGTCGTGAAACGTCCGACAACAGGTCGTGAAACGTCCGAGACCAAGTCATGAAACGTCCGAGACCAAGTCATCTAACGTCCGAGACACAGTCGTGAAACGTCCGAGACCAACTCATCAAACGTCCGAAGCCAAGTCATCAAACTTCCGAGACCAAGTCGTGCAACGTCCAAGGTGAAGTCGTGAAACGTCCGAGCTCAAGTCGTGAAACGTCCGACACAAAGTCGTGAAACGTCCGAGGCCAAGTCGTAAAACGTCCGACACCAAGTCGTGAAACGTCCGACACCAAGTCGTGAAACGTCCGAAAAAAGGTCGTGAAACGTCCGACACCAAGTCGTAAAACGTCCGAGGCCAAGTCACCAAACGTCCGAGACCAAGTCGTGAAACGTCCAAGCCCAAGTCGTGAAACGTCCGACACCTAGTCGTGAAACGTCCGACACCAAGTCGAAAAACGTCCAAGACCAATTCATAAATCGTCCGAGACCAAGTCATCAGAAGTCCTTGACCAAGTCGTGAAACGTCCGAGACCAAGTCATCAACCGTCCGTGGCCAAGTCATCATACGTCCGAGACCAAGTTTTGAAACGTCCTAGACCAGGTCATCAACCGTCCGAGTCCAAGTCATCAAACGTCCGAGACCAAGTCGTGAAACGTCCGAGACGAAGTCGTCAAACTTCCGAGACCAAGTCATCAAACGTCCGAGACCAAGTCTTGAAACTTCCGAGACCATGCCAACAAACGTCTGAGGCCAAGTTGTCGAACGTCCGAGACCAAGTCATCAAACGTCCGAAGCCAAGTCATCAAACTTCCGAGACCAAGTCGTGAAACTTCCGATACCAAGTCGTGAAACGTCCGACACCAAGTCGTGAAACGTCCGAGACCAAGTCATCCCACGTCCGAGGCCAAGTCATCAAACGTCCTTGACAATGTCGTGCAACGTCCGAGGCCAACTCGTGAAACGTCCGAGCCCAAGTCGTGGAACATCCGTCACCAAGTCGTGGAACGTCCAACACCAGGTCGTGAAACCTCTGGGACCAAGTCATCAAACATCTGAGTTCTAGTCATCAAACGTCCTAGGCCAAGTTGTGAAACGTCCGAGCCCAAGTCGTGAAACGTCCGACAACAGGTCGTGAAACGTCCGAGACCAAGTCATGAAACGTCCGAGACCAAGTCATCTAACGTCCGAGACACAGTCGTGAAACGTCCGAGACCAACTCATCAAACGTCCGAAGCCAAGTCATCAAACTTCCGAGACCAAGTCGTGCAACGTCCAAGGTGAAGTCGTGAAACGTCCGAGCTCAAGTCGTGAAACGTCCGACACAAAGTCGTGAAACGTCCGAGGCCAAGTCGTAAAATGTCCGACACCAAGTCGTAAAACGTCCGACACCAAGTCGTGAAACGTCCGAAAAAAGGTCGTGAAACGTCCGACACCAAGTCGTAAAACGTCCGAGGCCAAGTCACCAAACGTCCGAGACCAAGTCGTGAAACGTCCAAGCCCAAGTCGTGAAACGTCCGACACCTAGTCGTGAAACGTCCGACACCAAGTCGAAAAACGTCCAAGACCAATTCATAAATCGTCCGAGACCAAGTCATCAGAAGTCCTTGACCAAGTCGTGAAACGTCCGAGACCAAGTCATCAACCGTCCGTGGCCAAGTCATCATACGTCCGAGACCAAGTTTTGAAACGTCCTAGACCAGGTCATCAACCGTCCGAGTCCAAGTCATCAAACGTCCGAGACCAAGTCGTGAAACGTCCGAGACGAAGTCGTCAAACTTCCGAGACCAAGTCATCAAACGTCCGAGACCAAGTCTTGAAACTTCCGAGACCATGCCAACAAACGTCTGAGGCCAAGTTGTCGAACGTCCGAGACCAAGTCATCAAACGTCCGAAGGCAAGTCATCAAACTTCCGAGACCAAGTCGTGAAACGTCCGATACCAAGTCGTGAAACGTCCGACACCAAGTCGTGAAACGTCCGAGACCAAGTCATCCCACGTCCGAGGCCAAGTCATCAAACGTCCTTGACAATGTCGTGCAACGTCCGAGGCCAACTCGTGAAACGTCCGACACCAAGTCGTAAAACGTCCGAGGCCAAGTCACCAAACGTCCGAGACCAAGTCGTGAAACGTCCAAGCCCAAGTCGTGAAACGTCCGACACCTAGTCGTGAAACGTCCGACACCAAGTCGAAAAACGTCCAAGACCAATTCATAAATCGTCCGAGACCAAGTCATCAGAAGTCCTTGACCAAGTCGTGAAACGTCCGAGACCAAGTCATCAACCGTCCGTGGCCAAGTCATCATACCTCCGAGACCAAGTTTTGAAACGTCCTAGACCACGTCATCAACCGTCCGAGTCCAAGTCATCAAACGTCCGAGACCAAGTCGTGAAACGTCCGAGACGAAGTCGTCAAACTTCCGAGACCAAGTCATCAAACGTCCGAGACCAAGTCTTGAAACTTCCGAGACCATGCCAACAAACGTCTGAGGCCAAGTTGTCGAACGTCCGAGACCAAGTCATGTAACGTCCGAACCCAAGTGGTAAAACGTCCGAGACCAAGTCGTGAAACGTCCGACACCAAGTCGTGAAACGTCCGAAACCAAGTCATGAAACGTCCGAGACCAAGTCATCAAACGTCCGAGACCAAGTCGTGAAACGTCCGAGACCAACTCATCAGACGTCCGAAGCCAAGTCATCAAACTTCCGAGGCCAAGTCGTGCAACGTCCGAGGCGAAGTCGTGAAACGTCCGAGGCCTAGTCGTGAAACGTCCGACACCAAGTCGTGATACGTCCGAAACCAAGATGTCCACAGAGACGAGACGTGACGTGACGAGACGAGAAGAGACCTGACGTGACGTGACGTGGTGTGACGAGACGTGACGAGACGAGACGTGACGAGACGAGACGAGACGAGACGTGACGTGACGTGACGTGACGAGACGAGACGGGCACGGTGACGGGCACCGTGACGGGCACGGTGACGGGCACGGTGACGTGTACGGTGACTGGCACGGTGACTGGCACGGTGACGGGCACTGTGACGGGTACGTTGACGGGCACGGTGACGGACACGGTGACCGGCACGGTGCCGGGCACGGTGACGGGCACGGTGACTTACAATGTGACGCATACGCTTACGCTTATGTCCACAGAGACGAGACGTGACGTGACGAGACGAGACGTGACATGACGTGACGTGACGTGACGAGGCGAGACGAGACGAGGCGAGACGAGACGAGACGAGACGTGACGTGACGTGACGTGACGAGACGAGACGAGACGGGCACGGTGACGGGCACAGTGACGGGCACGGTGATGGGTACGGTGATGGGCACGGTGACTGGAACGGTGACGGGCACGGTGACGGGCACATTGACGGGCACGGTGACGGACACGGTGACGGGCACGGTTACTTACATTGTGACGCATACGCTTACGCTGATGTGCACAGAGACGAGACGTGACGTGACGAGACGAGACGTGACGTGACGTGACGTGACGAGACGTGACGAGACATGACGAGACGACACGAGACGAGACAAGACGTGACGTGATGACACGAGACGACACGAGACAACAAGAGACGACACGAGACGACACGAGACGACACGAGACGACACGTGACGACACGAGACGAGACGAGTCGTGACGTGACGTGACCTGACGTGACGTGACGTGACCAGACGAGACGAGACGTGACGTCACGTGACGAGACATGACGAGACGTGACGAGACGTGACGAGACGTGACGAGACGTGCCGAGACGTCACGTGACGAGACGTGAGGTGACGTGACGTGACGAGACGTGACGCGACGTGATGTGATGTGAAGTGACGTGACGTGACGAGACGAGACAAGACGAGACGTGACGTGACGGAACTTGACTTGACGTGACGAGAAGAGACGAGACGAGACGAGACGAGATGAGACGAGACGAGACGTGACGTGACGTGACGTGACGAGACGAGACGAAACGAGACGAGATGAGACGGGCACGGTGATGGGCACGGGAACGGACACAGGAACGGGCACGGGAAAGGGCACGGTGACGGGCAGGGTGACGGGCAGGGTGACGGGCACGGTGACGGGCACGGTGACTGGCACGGTGACGGGCACGGTGACGGGCACGGTGATTTACAATGTGACCTGTACGCTTACGCTGATGTCCACAGAGACGAGGCGAGACGTGACGTGACGTGACATGACGTGACCAGACGAGACGACACGAAACGAGACAAGACGAGACGCGACGCGACGAGACGAGACGAGACGAGATGAGACGAGACGTGACGTGACGTGCGGTGACGTGACGTGACGTGACGGACGTGACGAGACAATACGTGCACGGTGGCGGGCACGATGACGGGCAAGGTGACGGGCACGGTGACTTACAATGTGACGCATACGCTTACGCTGATGTCCACAGCGACGAGACGTGACGTGACGAGACGAGACGTGACCTGACGACACGAGACGAGACGAGAGGTGACATGACGTGACGTGACGTGACGTCACGAGACGAGACGAGACGAGACGAGACGTGACGAGACGAGACGAGACGATACGAGACGTGACGAGACGAGACATGACGTTTCTAGACGGGACGTGACGTGACGTGAAGTGACGTGACGTGACGTGACGTGACGTGACGAGACGAGACGAGACGTGACGAGACGTGACGAGACGAGACGTGACGTGTCGTGACGAGACGAGACGAGACGAGACGAGACGTGACGTAACGTGACATGACGAGACGAGACGACACGAAACGTGGCGTGACGTGACGAGACGAGACGATACGTGCACGGTGACGGGTACGGTACGGGTATGGTGACGGGCAGGGTGACGGGCACGGTGGCGGGCACGATGACGGGCACGGTGACTTACATTGTGACGCACACGCTTACGCTGATGTCCACTGAGACGAGACGTGACGTGACGAGACGAGACTTGACGTGACGTGACGACTCGAGACGAGACGTGACATGACGTGACGTGACGAGACGAGACGAGTCGAGACGGAACGAGACGAGACGTGACGAGACGAGGCGAGACGTGACGAGACGTGACGAGACGAGACGTGACGAGACGAGACGAGACGTGAGACGACGAGACGAAACGTGACGTGACTAGACGTGACGTGACTAGACGTGACGTGACGCGACGTGACGTGACGAGACGAGAAGGGACGAGATATGACGAGACGAGTCGAGACGAGATGTGACGTGACTTGGCGAGACGAGACGAGACGTGGCGTACGTGACGTGACGAGACGAGACGAGAGGTTAGGAGACGAGACGATACGAGACGTGACGTGACGTGACTTGGAGTGACGTTTCGTGACGTAACGTGACTTGACGTGACGTGACGAGACGAGACGATACGTGACGTGAGGTGACGAAACGAGACGAGACGTGACGAGACGTGACGAGACGAGACGTGAGGAGACGAGACGAGACGTGACGTGACGACACGAGACGAGACGAGACGTGACGTGACGACACGAGATGAGACGAAACGAGAGGTGACGTGACGTGACGAGACGAGATGAGACGTAACGAGACGAGACGAGACGAGATGAGACGAGACATGACGTGACGTGACGTGACGAGAGGAGACGAGAGGAGACGAGACGTGACGAGACGAGACGAGACGTGCACGGTGAATGGCATGGAACGGGCACGGTGGCGTGCACGGTGGCGCGCACGATGACGGGCACGGTGACGGGCACGGTGACGGGCACGGTGACTTACAATGTGACGCATACGCTTACGCTGATGTCCACAGAGACGAGACGAGACAAGACGAGGAGAGACGAGGAGAGACGTGACGTGACGTGACGAGACGAGACGAGGGGAGACGACACGAGACGAGACGTGACGAGACGTGACGTGACGAGACGTGACGAGACGTGACCTGATGAGACGAGACGTGACGTGACGTGAAGTGACTTGACGTGACGTGACGTGACGAGACGAGACGTGACGATACGTGACGGCACGAGACGAGATGAGACGTGACGTGAGTTGACGAGACGAGACGAGATAAGAGACGTGACGCGACGTGACGTGACGTGACGAGAGGAGACGAGACGAGACGTGACGAGATGAGACGTGACGAGACGTAAACTGACGTGACGGGACGAGAAGAGACGTGACGTGACGTGACGAGACGAGACGAGACGAGACATGACGTGACGTGATGTGACGAGACGAGATGTGACGTGATGTATCGTGACGAGACGAGACGAGACGTGACGTGACGTGACTTGACGAGACGAGACGTACAAGACGTGACGTGACGTGACGTGACGTGACGGACGTGACGAGACGAGACGTGACTCACGTAACGTGACCTGATGTGACGTGACGTGATGTGACATGACGTTACGTGACGAGACGAGACAAGACGAAACGTGACGTGACGAGACGAGACAATACGTGCACGATGACGGGCACGGTGACGGGCACGGTGACTTACAATGTGACGCATACGCTTACGCTGATGTCCACAGCGACGAGACCAGACGTGACGAGAAGAGACGAGACGTGACGTGACGACACGAGACGAGACGAGACGAGACGTGACATGACGTGACGTGACGTGAATTGACGTGACGAGACGAGGCGAGACGAAACGAGACGAGACGAGACGTGACGAGACGAGACGTGACGAGACGATACGAGACGTGACGAGACGAGAAGAGACATGACGTTTCTAGACGGGACGTGACGTGACGTGACGTGTAGTGACGTGACGTGACGTGACGAGACGAGACGTGACGAGACGTGACGAGACGAAAGGAGAAGTACGTGACGTGACGTGACGAGACGAGACGAGACGTGACGTGAAGTGACGTGACGTGACGTGACGAGACGAGACGAGACGAGACGTGACGTGACGTGACGTGACGAGACGTGACGAGACAAGACGTGACGTGACGTGAGGTGACGAGACGAGACGAGACGAAACAAGACGAGGCGTGACGTAACGAGACGACACGAAACATGGCGTGACGTGACGTCACGTGACGTGACGAGACGAGACGATACGTGCACGGTACGGGTACGGTGACGGTCACGGTCGTGGGCACGGTGACGGGCACGATGACGCGCACGGTGGCGGGCACGATGACGGGCACGGTGACTTTCATTGTGACGCATACGCTTACGCTGATGTCCACAGAGACGAGACGTGACGTGACGAGACGAGACGAAACGTGACGTGACGTGACGACTCGAGACGAGACGAGACGTGACGAGACGTGACATCACGTGACGTGACGTGACGAAACGAGACGAGTCGAGACGAGATGGAACGAGACGAGACGTGACGAGACGAGACGTGACGAGACGTGACGAGACGAGACGTCACGAGACGAGACGAGACGTGAGACGATGAGACGAGACGTGAGACGACGAGACGAAACGTGACGAGACGAAACGTGACGTGACTAGACGTGACGTGACGCGACGTGACGTGACGAGACGAGAAGGGACGAGAGGTGACGAGACGAGTCGAGACGAGATGTGACGTGACTTGGCGAGACGAGACGAGACGTGGCGTGACGAGACGTGACGAGACGAGACGAGACGTGACGAGACGTGAGACGACGAGACGAAAAGTGACGTCACTAGACGTGACGTGACGCGACGTGACGTGACGAGACGAGAAGGGACGAGATGTGACGAGACGAGACGATACGAGACGTGACGTGACGTGACTTGGAGTGACGTTTCGTGACGTAACGTGACGTGACGTGACGAGACGAGACGAGAAGATACGTGACGTGAGGTGACGAAACGAGACGAGACGAGACGTGACGAGACGTGAGGAGATGAGACGTGAGGAGACGAGACGAGACGTGACGTGACGTGACGACACGAGACGAGACGTGACGTGACGACACGAGACGAGACGAAACGAGACGTGACGTGACGAGACGAGATGAGACGTAACGAGACGAGACGAGATTAGACGAGACATGACGTGACGTGATATGACGAGACGAGACATGACGAGACAAGACGAGACGAGACGGTAAGAGATGTGAGATGACGTGACGTGACGAAACGAAACGAGGCGAGACTAGACGAGACGTGACGTGACGTGACGAGACGAGACGTGACGAGACGAGACGAGACGTGACGAAACGAGACGAGACGTGCACGGTGAATGGCACGGAACGGGCACGGTGACGGGCACGGTGACGCGCAAGGTGACGGGCACGGTGACGGCACGGTGACGGGCACGGTGGCGTGCACGGTAGGCGTGCACAATGACGGGCACGGTGACGGGCACGGTGACGGGCACAGTGACGGGCACGGTGACGGGCACGGTGACTTACAATTTGACGCATACGCTTACGCTGATGTCCACAGAGACGAGACGAGACAAGACGAGGAGAGACGTGACGTGACGTGACGTGACGAGACGAGAGGAGACGATACGAGACGAGACCTGACGAGACGTGACGTGACGAGACGAGACGAGACGAGACGTGACGAGACGAGACGAGACGTGACGAGACGTGACGAGACGAGACGTGACGTGACGAGACGAGACGAAACGGGACGAGGAGTGACGTGACGTGACGAGACGAGACGAGACGTGAGTTGGAGTGACGTGACGAGACGAGATAAGAGACGTGATGCGACGTGACGTTACGTGACGAGAGGAGACGAGACGAGACGTGACGAGACGCGACGAGACGTGACGGGACGTGACGTGACGTGACGTGACGAGACGAGACGAGACGAGACGAGACATGGCGTGACATGATATGACGAGACGAGATGTGACATGAGGTGACGAGACGAGTCGAGACGAGACGTGACGTGACGTGACGAGACGAGACAAGACGTGACTTGACGTGACGTGACGTGACGGACGAGACGAGACGAGACAAGACGAGACGAGACGTGAGGAGACGAGATGAGACGAGACGTGACGTGACGTCACGCATACGCTTTCGTGGATGTCAACAGAGACGAGACGTGACGAGACGAGACGAGATGAGACGAGACGTGACGTATCGTGAAATGACGTGACGTGACGTGACGAGACGAGACCAGAGAGGAGACGAGACGAGACGTGACGTGACGAGACGAGAGGAGGCGAGACAAGACGAGCAGAGACGAGACGTGACGAGACGAGACAAGACGTGCACGTTGACGGGCACGGTGACGGGCACGATTACGGTCACGGTGACGGGCACGGTGACGGGCAGGGTGGCGGGCAAGGTGATAGGCACGGTGACGGGCACGCTGACGGGCACGCTGACGGGCACGATGACGGGCACGGTGACGGTACGGTGACGGGCACGGTGGCGTCCACGGTGGCGTGCACGATGACGGGCACGGTGACATACAATGTGACGCATAAGCTTACGCTGATGTCCACAGAGACGAGACGAGACAAGACGAGGAGAGACGAGGAGAGACGTGACGTGACGTGACGAGACGAGACGAGAGGAGACGACACGAGACGAGACGTGACGAGACCTGACGTGACGAGACGAGACGTGACGAGACGAGACGAGACGTGACGTGACGAGACGAAACGAGACGAGACGTGACGTGAAGTGACGTGAAGTGACGTGACGTGACGTGACTAGACGAGACGAGACGAGACGTGACGTGACGTGACGAGACGAGAAGAGACGAGACGAAACGAGACGAGGCGTGACGTGACGTCACGTGACGTGACGAGACGAGACGATACATGCACGTTGACGGGCACGGTACGGGCACGGTGACGGGCACGGTGGTGGGCACGGTGACGAGCACGATCACGGGCTCGGTGGCGGGCACGATGACGGGCACGGTGACTTACATTGTGACGCATACGCTTACGCTGATGTCCACAGAGACGAGACGTGACGTGACGAGACGAGACGTGACGTGACGACTCGAGACGAGACGAGACGTGATATGACGTGACGTGACGTGACGAGACGAGACGTGACGTGACGTGACGACACTAGACGAGACGAGACGAGACGTGATGTGACGTGACGTGACGTGACGAGATGAGACGAGACGAGACGTGACGTGACGTGCCGAGACGAGACGAGACGACACGTGACGTGACGTGACGACACGAGACGAGACGTGATGTGACGTGACGTGACGAGACGAGACGAGACAATACGTGACGTGACGTGACGAGACGAGACGAGATGTGACGTGACCTGACGTCACGTGACGTGATGTGACGTGACGTGACGTGACGAGACGAGACGAGACGAGACGTGACGTGACATGACGTGACGTGACGAGACGAGACGATACGTGAACAGTGACGGGCACGGTGAGGGCACGGTGGTGGGCACGGTGACGGGCACGGTGACTTACATTGTGACGCATACGCTTACGCTGATGTCCACAGAGACGAGACGACACGAGACCAGACGTGAAGTGACGTGACGTGACGAGACGAGACGTGACGAGACGAGGCCTGATGAGACGTCACGTGACGTGACGTGAAGTGACTTGACGTGACGTGACGAGACGAGACGTGACGTGACGTGACGGGACGAGACCAGACGAGACGAGACGTGACGTGGCGTGATGTGACGAGACGAGATAAGAGACGTGACGCGACGTGACGTAACGTGACGTAACGAGAGGAGACTAGACGAGACGTGGCGAGACGCGACGAGACGAGACGTGACGTGACGGGAAGGGACGAGAAGAGACGTGACGTGACATGACGAGACGAGACGAGACGAGTCATGACGTGACACGAAGTGACGAGACGAGATGTGACATGACGTGACGTGACGAGACGAGACGAGACGAGACGTGACGTGACATGACGTGACGGACGAGACGAGACAAGACGAGACGAGACGTGAGGAGACGAGATGAGACGAGACGTGACGACACGCATACGCTTTCGTGGATGACAACAGAGACGAGACGTGACGAGACGAGACGAGATGAGACGAGACTGACGTATCGAGACGTGACGTGACGAGGCGAGACGAGACCAGAGAGGAGACGAGACGAGACGTGACGAGGCGTGACGTGACGAGACGAGATAAGAGACGTGACGCGACGTCACGAGACGCGACGAGACGAGACGTGACGTGACGGAAAGGGACGAGAAGAGACGTGACGTGGCATGACGAGACGAGACGAGTCACGACGTGACATGATGTGACGAGATGAGATGTGACATGACGTGACGTGACGAGACGAGACGAGACGTGACGTGATGTGACGTGACGTGACGGACATGACGAGACAAGACGAGACGAGACGTGAGGAGACGAGATGAGACGAGACGTGACGTGACGTCACGCATACGCTTTCGTGGATGACAACAGAGACGAGACGTGACGAGACGAGACGAGATGAGACGAGACGTGACGTATCGTGACGTGACGTGACGTGACGAGACGAGAGGAGACCAGAGAGGAGATGAGACCAGACGAGACGTGACGTGACGTGACGAGACGAGGCAAGACGTGCACGGTGACGGGCACGGTGACGGGCACTGTGACGGGCCCGAGGACGGTCACGGTGACGGGCACGGTGACGGGCAGGGTGGCGGGTACGGTGACGGGCACGGTGACGGGCAAGGTGACGGGCACGGTGACTTAGAATGTGACGCATACGCTTACGCTGATGACCACAGAGACGAGACGTGACGAGACGAGACGTGACGAGACGAGAGGAGACGAGACGAGACGTGACGTGATGTGACGTGACGACAAGAGACGAGACGAGACGTGACGTGACGGGACGAGACGTGACGAGACATGACGAGACGTGACGTTACGTGACGTGACATGACGAGATGAGACGAGACGAAACGTGACGAGACGTGACGTGACGTGAAGAGACGAGACGAGATGTGTCGAGACGAGACGAGACGAGACGTGACGTGAGGAGACGATACGAGACCTGACGAGACGAGACGCGACGTGACGTGACGTGACATGACGTGACATGACGAGACGAGAGGAGACGAGAGGTGACATGACGTGACGTGACGTGACGTCACGAGACGAGACGAGACGAGACGTGACGAGACGAGACGTGACGAGACGATACGAGACGTGGCGAGACGAGACATGACGCTTCTAGACGTGACGTGACGTGACGTGACGTGAAGTGACGTGACGTGACGTGACGAGACGAGACGAGACGAGACGTGACGAAACGAGACGTGACGAGACGAGACGTGACGTGTCGTGACGAGACGAGACGAGACGAGACGTGACGTGACGTGACATGACGAGACGAGACGTGACGTGACGTGACGTCAAGTGACGTAACGTGAGGTGACGAGACGAAACAAGACGAGGCGTGACGTAACGAGACGACACGAAACGTGGCGTGACGTGACGAGACGAGACGATACGTGCACGGTGACGGGCACGGTATGGGTATGGTGACGGGCAGGGTGACGGGCACGGTGGCGGGCACGATGACGGGCACGGTGACTTACATTGTGACGCACACGCTTACGCTGATGTCCACTGAGACGAGACCTGACGTGACGAGACGAGACGTGACGTGACGACTCGAGACGAGACGTGACATGACATGACGTGACGTGACGAGACGAGACGAGTCGAGACGGAACGAGACGAGACGTGACGAGACGAGACGAGACGTGACGAGACGTGACGAGACGAGACGTGACGAGACGAGACGTGACGTGAGACGACGAGACGAAACGTGACGTGACTAGACGTGACGTGACTAGACGTGACGTGACGCGACGTGACGTGACGAGACGAGAAGGGACGAGATATGACGAGACGAG
Organism: Tenodera sinensis; assembly: GCA_030765045.1. Classification (NCBI taxonomy): domain Eukaryota; kingdom Metazoa; phylum Arthropoda; class Insecta; order Mantodea; family Mantidae; genus Tenodera; species Tenodera sinensis. The sequence continues at coordinate 46,742,576 of CM060971.1, read as the reverse complement.
TCGAGACGAGATGTGACGTGACTTCGCGAGACGACACGAGACGTGGCGTACGTGACGTGACGTGACGAGACGAGACGAGAGGTTAGGAGACGAGACGATACGAGACGTGACGTGACGTGACTTGGAGTGACGTTTCGTGACGTAACGTGACGTGACGTGACGTGACGAGACGAGACGATACGTGACGTGAGGTGACGAAACGAGACGAGACGTGACGAGACGTGACGAGACGTGAGGAGACGAGACGAGACGTGACGACACGAGACGAGACGAGACGTGACGTGACGACACGAGACGAGACGAAACGAGAGGTGACGTGACGTGACGAGACGAGATGAGACGTAACGAGACGAGACGAGACGAGATGAGACGAGACATGACGTGACGTGACGTGACGAGAGGAGACGAGACGAGACGAGACGCGACGAGACGAGACGAGACGTGCACGGTGAATGGCACGGAACGGGCACGGTGGCGTGCACGGTGGCTTGCACGATGACGGGCACGGTGACGGGCACGGTGACGGGCACGGTGACTTACAATGTGACGCATACGCTTACGCTGATGTCCACAGAGACGAGACGAGACAACACGAGGAGAGACGAGGAGAGACGTGACGTGACGTGACGAGACGAGACGAGGGGAGACGACACGAGACGAGACGTGACGAGACGTGACGTGACGAGACGTGACGAGACGTGACCTGATGAGACGAGACGTGACGTGACGTGAAGTGACTTGACGTGACGTGACGAGACGAGACGTGACGGGACGTGACGGCACGAGACGAGATGAGACGTGACGTGAGTTGACGAGACGAGACGAGATAAGAGACGTGACGCGACGTGACGTGACGTGACGAGAGGAGACGAGACGAGACGTGACGAGATGAGACGTGACGAGACGTGAACTGACGTGACGGGACGAGAAGAGACGTGGCGTGACGTGACGAGACGAGACGAGACATGACGTGACGTGATATGACGAGACGAGAGTGACGTGACGTGAAGTGACGAGACGAGACGAGACGAGACGAGACGTGACGTGACGTGACTTGACGAGACGTGACGTGACGTGACGAGACGAGACGTGACGAGACGAGACGAGACGTGACGAAACGAGACGAGACGTGCACGGTGAATGGCACGGAACGGGCACGGTGACGGGCACGGTGACGGGCACGGTGGCGTGCACGGTGGCGTGCACAATGACGGGCACGGTGACGGGCACGGTGACGGACACGGTGACTTACAATGTGACGCATACGCTTACGCTGATGTCCACAGAGACGAGACAAGACGAGGAGAGACGTGACGTGACGTGACGTGACGAGACGAGACGAGAGGAGACGATACGAGACGAGACCTGACGAGACGTGACGTGACGAGACGAGACGAGACGAGACGTGACGAGACGAGACGAGAAGTGACGAGACGTGACGAGACGAGACGTTACGTGACGTGACGAGACGAGACGAGACGAAACGGGACGAGGAGTGACGTGACGTGACGAGACGAGACGAGACGTGACGTGGCGTGACGTGACGAGACGAGATAAGAGACGTGACGCGACGTGACGTTACGAGACGAGACGAGACGTGACGTGACGACTCGAGACGAGACGAGACGTGATATGACGTGACGTGACGTGACGAGACGAGACGTGACGTGACGTGACGACACTAGACGAGACGAGACGAGACGTGATGTGACGTGACGTGACGTGACGAGATGAGACGAGACGAGACGTGACGTGACGTGCCGAGACGAGACGAGACGACACGTGACGTGACGTGACGACACGAGACGAGACGTGATGTGACGTGACGTGACGAGACGAGACGAGACAATACGTGACGTGACGTGACGAGACGAGACGAGATGTGACGTGACCTGACGTCACGTGACGTGATGTGACGTGACGTGACGTGACGAGACGAGACGAGACGAGACGTGACGTGACATGACGTGACGTGACGAGACGAGACGATACGTGAACAGTGACGGGCACGGTGAGGGCACGGTGGTGGGCACGGTGACGGGCACGGTGACTTACATTGTGACGCATACGCTTACGCTGATGTCCACAGAGACGAGACGACACGAGACCAGACGTGAAGTGACGTGACGTGACGAGACGAGACGTGACGAGACGAGGCCTGATGAGACGTCACGTGACGTGACGTGAAGTGACTTGACGTGACGTGACGAGACGAGACGTGACGTGACGTGACGGGACGAGACCAGACGAGACGAGACGTGACGTGGCGTGATGTGACGAGACGAGATAAGAGACGTGACGCGACGTGACGTAACGTGACGTAACGAGAGGAGACTAGACGAGAGGTGGCGAGACGCGACGAGACGAGACGTGACGTGACGGGAAGGGACGAGAAGAGACGTGACGTGACATGACGAGACGAGACGAGACGAGTCATGACGTGACACGAAGTGACGAGACGAGATGTGACATGACGTGACGTGACGAGACGAGACGAGACGAGACGTGACGTGACATGACGTGACGGACGAGACGAGACAAGACGAGACGAGACGTGAGGAGACGAGATGAGACGAGACGTGACGACACGCATACGCTTTCGTGGATGACAACAGAGACGAGACGTGACGAGACGAGACGAGATGAGACGAGACTGACGTATCGAGACGTGACGTGACGAGGCGAGACGAGACCAGAGAGGAGACGAGACGAGACGTGACGAGGCGTGACGTGACGAGACGAGATAAGAGACGTGACGCGACGTCACGAGACGCGACGAGACGAGACGTGACGTGACGGAAAGGGACGAGAAGAGACGTGACGTGGCATGACGAGACGAGACGAGTCACGACGTGACATGATGTGACGAGATGAGATGTGACATGACGTGACGTGACGAGACGAGACGAGACGTGACGTGATGTGACGTGACGTGACGGACATGACGAGACAAGACGAGACGAGACGTGAGGAGACGAGATGAGACGAGACGTGACGTGACGTCACGCATACGCTTTCGTGGATGACAACAGAGACGAGACGTGACGAGACGAGACGAGATGAGACGAGACGTGACGTATCGTGACGTGACGTGACGTGACGAGACGAGAGGAGACCAGAGAGGAGATGAGACCAGACGAGACGTGACGTGAATTGACGAGACGAGGCAAGACGTGCACGGTGACGGGCACGGTGACGGGCACTGTGACGGGCCCGAGGACGGTCACGGTGACGGGCACGGTGACGGGCAGGGTGGCGGGTACGGTGACGGGCACGGTGACGGGCAAGGTGACGGGCACGGTGACTTAGAATGTGACGCATACGCTTACGCTGATGACCACAGAGACGAGACGTGACGAGACGAGACGTGACGAGACGAGAGGAGACGAGACGTGACGTGATGTGACGTGACGACAAGAGACGAGACGAGACGTGACGTGACGGGACGAGACGTGACGAGACATGACGAGACGTGACGTTACGTGACGTGACATGACGAGATGAGACGAGACGAAACGTGACGAGACGTGACGTGACGTGAAGAGACGAGACGAGATGTGTCGAGACGAGACGAGACGAGACGTGACGTGAGGAGACGATACGAGACCTGACGAGACGAGACGCGACGTGACGTGACGTGACATGACGTGACATGACGAGACGAGAGGAGACGAGAGGTGACATGACGTGACGTGACGTGACGTCACGAGACGAGACGAGACGAGACGTGACGAGACGAGACGTGACGAGACGATACGAGACGTGACGAGACGAGACATGACGCTTCTAGACGTGACGTGACGTGACGTGACGTGAAGTGACGTGACGTGACGTGACGAGACGAGACGAGACGAGACGTGACGAAACGAGACGTGACGAGACGAGACGTGACGTGTCGTGACGAGACGAGACGAGACGAGACGTGACGTGACGTGACATGACGAGACGAGACGTGACGTGACGTGACGTCAAGTGACGTAACGTGAGGTGACGAGACGAAACAAGACGAGGCGTGACGTAACGAGACGACACGAAACGTGGCGTGACGTGACGAGACGAGACGATACGTGCACGGTGACGGGCACGGTACGGGTATGGTGACGGGCAGGGTGACGGGCACGGTGGCGGGCACGATGACGGGCACGGTGACTTACATTGTGACGCACACGCTTACGCTGATGTCCACTGAGACGAGACGTGACGTGACGAGACGAGACGTGACGTGACGACTCGAGACGAGACGTGACATGACATGACGTGACGTGACGAGACGAGACGAGTCGAGACGGAACGAGACGAGACGTGACGAGACGAGACGAGACGTGACGAGACGTGACGAGACGAGACGTGACGAGACGAGACGTGACGTGAGACGACGAGACGAAACGTGACGTGACTAGACGTGACGTGACTAGACGTGACGTGACGCGACGTGACGTGACGAGACGAGAAGGGACGAGATATGACGAGACGAGTCGAGACGAGATGTGACGTGACTTCGCGAGACGACACGAGACGTGGCGTACGTGACGTGACGTGACGAGACGAGACGAGAGGTTAGGAGACGAGACGATACGAGACGTGACGTGACGTGACTTGGAGTGACGTTTCGTGACGTAACGTGACGTGACGTGACGTGACGAGACGAGACGATACGTGACGTGAGGTGACGAAACGAGACGAGACGTGACGAGACGTGACGAGACGTGAGGAGACGAGACGAGACGTGACGACACGAGACGAGACGAGACGTGACGTGACGACACGAGACGAGACGAAACGAGAGGTGACGTGACGTGACGAGACGAGATGAGACGTAACGAGACGAGACGAGACGAGATGAGACGAGACATGACGTGACGTGACGTGACGAGAGGAGACGAGACGAGACGAGACGCGACGAGACGAGACGAGACGTGCACGGTGAATGGCACGGAACGGGCACGGTGGCGTGCACGGTGGCTTGCACGATGACGGGCACGGTGACGGGCACGGTGACGGGCACGGTGACTTACAATGTGACGCATACGCTTACGCTGATGTCCACAGAGACGAGACGAGACAACACGAGGAGAGACGAGGAGAGACGTGACGTGACGTGACGAGACGAGACGAGGGGAGACGACACGAGACGAGACGTGACGAGACGTGACGTGACGAGACGTGACGAGACGTGACCTGATGAGACGAGACGTGACGTGACGTGAAGTGACTTGACGTGACGTGACGAGACGAGACGTGACGGGACGTGACGGCACGAGACGAGATGAGACGTGACGTGAGTTGACGAGACGAGACGAGATAAGAGACGTGACGCGACGTGACGTGACGTGACGAGAGGAGACGAGACGAGACGTGACGAGATGAGACGTGACGAGACGTGAACTGACGTGACGGGACGAGAAGAGACGTGGCGTGACGTGACGAGACGAGACGAGACATGACGTGACGTGATATGACGAGACGAGAGTGACGTGACGTGAAGTGACGAGACGAGACGAGACGAGACGAGACGTGACGTGACGTGACTTGACGAGACGTGACGTGACGTGACGAGACGAGACGTGACGAGACGAGACGAGACGTGACGAAACGAGACGAGACGTGCACGGTGAATGGCACGGAACGGGCACGGTGACGGGCACGGTGGCGTGCACGGTGGCGTGCACAATGACGGGCACGGTGACGGGCACGGTGACGGACACGGTGACTTACAATGTGACGCATACGCTTACGCTGATGTCCACAGAGACGAGACAAGACGAGGAGAGACGTGACGTGACGTGACGTGACGAGACGAGACGAGAGGAGACGATACGAGACGAGACCTGACGAGACGTGACGTGACGAGACGAGACGAGACGAGACGTGACGAGACGAGACGAGAAGTGACGAGACGTGACGAGACGTTACGTGACGTGACGAGACGAGACGAGACGAAACGGGACGAGGAGTGACGTGACGTGACGAGACGAGACGAGACGTGACGTGGCGTGACGTGACGAGACGAGATAAGAGACGTGACGCGACGTGACGTTACGTGACGAGAGGAGACGAGACGAGACGTGACGAGACGCGACGAGACGTGACGGGACGTGACGTGACGTGACGAGACGAGACGAGACATGACGTGACATGATATGACGAGACGAGATGTGACATGACGTGACGAGACGAGTCGAGACGAGACGTGACGTGACGTGACGAGACGAGACGAGACGTGACGAGACGTGACGGGACGTGACGTGACGAGACGAGACGAGACGAGACATGACGTGACATGATATGACGAGACGAGATGTGACATGACGTGACGAGACGAGTCGAGACGAGACGTGACGTGACGTGACGAGACGAGACGAGACGTGACGAGACGTGACGTGACGTGACGTGACGGACGAGACGAGACGAGACAAGACGAGACGAGACGTGAGGAGACGAGATGAGACGAGACGTGACGTGACGTCATGCATACGCTTTCGTGGATGTCAACAGAGACGAGACGTGACGAGACGAGACGAGATGAGACGAGACGTGACGTATCGTGAAATAACGTGACGTGACGTGACGAGACGAGACCAGGGAGGAGACGAGACGAGACGAGACGTGACGTGACGAGACGAGAGGAGGCGAGACAAGACGAGCAGAGACGAGACGTGACGAGACGAGACAAGACGTGCACGCTGACGGGCACGGTGACGGGCACGATGACGGTCACGGTGACGGGCACGGTGACGGGCAGGGTGGCGGGCAAGGTGACAGGCACGGTGACGGGCACGCTGACATCACGATGACGGGCACGGTGACGGTACGGTGACGGGCACGGTGGCGTGCACGGTGGCGTGCACGATGACGGGCACGGTGACTTACAATGTGACGCATAAGCTTACGCTGAGGTCCACAGAGACGAGACTAGACAAGACGAGGAGAGACGAGGAGAGACGTGACGTGACGTGACGAGACGAGACGAGAGGAGACGACACGAGGCGAGACGTGACGAGACCTGACGTGACGAGACGAGACGAGACGTGACGAGACGAGACGAGACGTGACGTGACGAGACGAAACAAGACGAGACGTGACGTGAAGTGACGTGAAGTGACGTGACGTGACGTGACGTGACGTGACTAGACGAGACGAGACGAGACGTGACGTGACGTGACGAGACGAGACGAGACGAGACGAAACGAGACGAGGCGTGACGTGACGTCACGTGACGTGACGAGACGAGACGATACATGCACGTTGACGGGCACGGTACGGGCACGGTGGTGGGCACGGTGACGAGCACGATCACGGGCTCGGTGGCGGGCACGATGACGGGCACGGTGACTTACATTGTGACGCATACGCTTACGCTGATGTCCACAGAGACGAGACGTGACGTGACGAGACGAGACGTGACGTGACGACTCGAGACGAGACGAGACGTGATATGACGTGACGTGACGTGACGAGACGAGACGTGACGTGACGTGACGACACTAGACGAGACGAGACGTGATGTGACGTGACGTGACGAGATGAGACGAGACGTGACGTGACGTGCCGAGACGAGACGAGACGACACGTGACGAGACGTGACGTGACGACACGAGACGAGACGTGATGTGACGTGACGTGACGAGACGAGACGATACAATACGTGACGTGACGTGACGAGACGAGACGAGATGTGACGTGACCTGACGTGACGTGACGTGATGTGACGTGACGTGACGAGACGAGACGAGACGAGACGAGACGTGACGTGACATGACGTGACGTGACGAGACGAGACGATACGTGCACAGTGACGGGCACGGTGAGGGCACGGTGGTGGGCACGGTGACGGGCACGGTGACTTGCATTGTGACGCATACGCTTACGCTGATGTCCACAGAGACGAGACGACACGAGACCAGACGTGAAGTGACGTGACGTGACGAGACGAGACGTGACGAGACGAGGCCTGATGAGACGACACGTGACGTGACGTGAAGTGACTTGACGTGACGTGACGAGACGAGACGTGACGTGACGGGACGAGACCAGACGAGACGAGACGTGACGTGGCGTGATGTGACGAGACGAGATAAGAGACGTGACGCGACGTGACGTAACGTGACGTAACGAGAGGAGACTAGACGAGACGTGGCGAGACGCGACGAGACGAGACGTGACGTGACGGGAAGGGACGAGAAGAGACGTGACGTGACATGACGAGACGAGACGAGACGAGTCATGACGTGACACGAAGTGACGAGACGAGATGTGACATGACGTGACGTGACGAGACGTGACGAGGCAAGACGTGCACGGTGACGGGCACGGTGACGGGCACTGTGACGGGCCCGAGGACGGTCACGGTGACGGGCACGGTGACGGGCAGGGTGGCGGGCACGGTGACGGGCACGGTGACGGGCAAGGTGACGGGCACGGTGACTTAGAATGTGACGCATACGCTTACGCTGATGACCACAGAGACGAGACGTGACGAGACGAGACGTGACGTGATGTGACGTGACGACAAGAGACGAGACGAGACGTGACGTGACGGGACGAGACGTGACGAGACGAGACGAGACGTGACGTTACGTGACGTGACGTGACGAGATGAGACGAGACGAATCGTGACGAGACGTGACGTGACGTGAAGAGACGAGACGAGATGTGTCGAGACGAGACGAGACGTGACGTGAGGAGACGATACGAGACCTGACGAGACGAGACGCGACGTGACGTGACGTGACATGACGTGACATGACGAGACGAGAGGAGACGAGAGGTGACATGACGTGACGTGACGTGACGTCACGAGACGAGACGAGACGAGACGTGACGAGACGTGACGAGACGATACGAGACGTGACGAGACGAGACATGACGTTTCTAGACGGGACGTGACGTGACGTGAAGTGACGTGACGTGACGTGACGAGACGAGACGAGACGAGACGAGACGTGACGAGACGAGACGTGACGAGACGAGACGTGACGTGTCGTGACGAGACGAGACGAGACGAGACGTGACGTGACGTGACATGACGAGACGAGACGAGACGTGACGTGACGTGACGTCAAGTGACGTAACGTGAGGTGACGAGACGAAACAAGACGAGGCGTGACGTAACGAGACGACACGAAACGTGGCGTGACGTGACGAGACGAGACGATACGTGCACGGTGACGGGCACGGTACGGGTATGGTGACGGGCAGCGTGACGGGCACGGTGGCGGGCACGATGACGGGCACGGTGACTTACATTGTGACGCACACGCTTACGCTGATGTCCACTGAGACGAGACGTGACGTGACGAGACGAGACGTGACGTGACGACTCGAGACGAGACGTGACATGACGTGACGTGACGTGACGAGACGAGACGAGTCGAGACGGAACGAGACGAGACGTGACGAGACGAGACGAGACGTGACGAGACGTGACGAGACGAGACGTGACGAGACGAGACGAGACGTGAGACGACGAGACGAAACGTGACGTGACTAGACGTGACGTGACTAGACGTGACGTGACGTGACGTGACGTGACGAGACGAGAAGGGACGAGATATGACGAGAGTAGTCGAGACGAGATGTGACGTGACTTCGCGAGACGAGACGAGACGTGGCGTATGTGACGTGACGAGACGAGACGAGAGGTTAGGAGACGAGACGATACGAGACGTGACGTGACGTGACTTGGAGTGACGTTTCGTGACGTAACGTGACGTGACGTGACGAGACGAGACGATACGTGACGTGAGGTGACGAAAAGAGACGAGACGTGACGAGACGTGACGAGACGAGACGTGAGGAGACGAGACGAGACGTGACGTGACGACACGAGACGAGACGAGACGTGACGTGACGACACGAGACGAGACGAAACGAGAGGTGACGTGACGTGACGAGACGAGATGAGACGTAACGAGACGAGACGAGACGAGATGAGACGAGACATGACGTGACGTGACGTGACGAGAGGACACGAGACGAGACGAGACGCGACGAGACGAGACGAGACGTGCACGGTGAATGGCACGGAACGGGCACGGTGGCGTGCACGGTGGCTTGCACGATGACGGGCACGGTGACGGGCACGGTGACTTACAATGTGACGCATACGCTTACGCTGATGTCCACAGAGACGAGACGAGACAAGACGAGGAGAGACGAGGAGAGACGTGACGTGACGTGACGAGACGAGACGAGGGGAGACGACACGAGAAGAGACGTGACGAGACGTGACGTGACGTGACGAGACGTGACGAGACGTGACCTGATGAGACGAGACGTGACGTGACGTGAAGTGACTTGACGTGACGTGACGAGACGAGACGAGATGAGACGTGACGTGAGTTGACGATACGAGACGAGATAAGAGACGTGACGCGACGTGACGTGACGTGACGAGAGGAGACGAGACGAGACGTGTCGAGATGAGACGTGACGAGACGTGAACTGACGTGACGGGACGAGAAGAGACGTGGCGTGACGTGACGTGACGAGACGAGACGAGACATGACGTGACGTGATGTGACGAGACGAGATGTGACGTGATGTATCGTGACGAGACGAGACGAGACGTGACGTGACGTGACGTGACGTGACGAGACGAGACGTGACGTGACGTGACTTGACGAGACGAGACGTACGAGACGAGACGTGACGTGACGTAACGTGACCTGATGTGACGTGACGTGATGTGACGTGACGTTACGTGACGAGACGAGACAAGACGAAACGTGACGTGACGTGACGAGACGAGACAATACGTGCACGATGACGGGCACGGTGACGGGCACGGTGACTTACAATGTGACGCATACGCTTACGCTGATGTCCACAGCGACGAGACCAGACGTGACGAGAAGAGACGAGACGTGACGTGACGTGACGACACGAGACGAGACGAGACGAGACGTGTCATGACGTGACGTGACGTGACGTGACGAGACGAGACGAGACGAAACGAGACGAGACGTGACGAGACGAGACGTGACGAGACGATACGAGACGTGACGAGACGAGAAGAGACATGACGTTTCTAGACGGGACGTGACGTGACGTGACGTGTAGTGACGTGACGTGACGTGACGAGACGAGACGTGACGAGACGAGAGGAGAAGTACGTGACGTGACGTGCCGAGACGAGACGAGACGTGACGTGAAATGACGTGACGTGACGTGACGTGACGAGACGAGACGAGACGAGACGTGACGTGACGTGACGAGACGAGACGAGACGAGACAAGACGTGACGTGAGGTGACGAGACGAGACGAGACGAAACAAGACGAGGCGTGACGTAACGAGACGACACGAAACATGGCGTGACGTGACGTCACGTGACGTGACGAGACTAGACGATACGTGCACGGTACGGGTACGGTGACGGTCACGGTCGTGGGCACGGTGACGGGCACGATGACGGGCACGATGACGGGCACGGTGGCGGGCACGATGACGGGCACGGTGACTTTCATTGTGACGCATACGCTTACGCTGATGTCCACAGAGACGAGACGTGACGTGACGAGACGAGACGAAACGTGACGTGACGTGACGACTCGAGACGAGACGAGACGTGACGAGACGTGACATGACGTGACGTGACGTGACGAAACGAGACGAGTCGAGACGAGATGGAACGAGACGAGACGTGACGAGACGAGACGTGACGAGACGTGACGAGACGAGACGAGACGTGACGAGACGAGACGAGACGTGAGACGATGAGACGAGACGTGAGACGACGAGACGAAACGTGACGAGACGAAACGTGACGTGACTAGACGTGTCGTGACGCGACGTGACGTGACGAGACGAGAAGGGACGAGAGGTGACGAGACGAGTCGAGACGAGATGTGACGTGACTAGGCGAGACGAGACGAGACGTGGCGTGACGAGACGTGACGAGACGAGACGTGACGAGACGTGAGACGACGAGACGAAACGTGACGTGACTAGACGTGACGTGACGCGACGTGACGTGACGAGACGAGAAGGGACGAGAGGTGACGAGACGAGTCGAGACGAGATGTGACGTGACTTGGCGAGACGAGACGAGACGTGGCGTGACGTAACGTGACGTGACGTGACGAGACGAGACGAGAAGATACGTGACGTGAGGTGACGAAACGAGACGAGACGAGACGTGACAGGACGTGACGAGATGAGACGTGAGGAGACGAGACGAGACGTGACGTGACGTGACGACACGAGACGAGACGTGACTTGACGACATGAGACGAGACGAAACGAGACGTGACGTGACGAGACGAGATGAGACGTAACGAGACGAGACGAGATTAGACGAGACATGACGTGACGTGATATGACGAGACGAGACGAGACTAGACATGACGAGACAAGACGAGACGAGACGGTAAGAGATGTGAGATGACGTGACGTGACGAAACGAAACGAGACGAGACTAGACGAGACGTGACGTGACGTGACGAGACGAGACGTGACGAGACGAGACGAGACGTGACGAAACGAGACGAGACGTGCACGGTGAATGGCACGGAACGGGCACGGTGACGGGCACGGTGACGCGCACGGTGACGGGCACGGTGACGGCACGGTGACGGGCACGGTGGCGTGCACGGTGGCGTGCACAATGACGGGCACGGTGACGGGCACGGTGACGGGCACGGTGACTTACAATGTGACGCATACGCTTACGCTGATGTCCACAGAGACGAGACGAGACAAGACGAGGAGAGACGTGACGTGACGTGACGAGACGATACGAGACGAGACCTGACGAGACGTGACGTGACGAGACGAGACGAGACGTGAGGAGACGATACGAGACGTGACGAGACGTGACGAGACGAGACGTGACGTGACGTGACGAGACGAGACGAGACGAAACGGGACGAGGAGTGACGTGACGTGACGAGACGAGACGTGACGTGGCGTGACGTGACCAGACGATATAAGAGACGTGACGCGACGTGACGTTACGTGACGAGAGGAGACGAGACGAGACGTGACGAGACGCGACGAGACGTGACGGGACGTGACGTGACGTGACGTGACGAGACGAGACGAGACGAGACGAGACGAGACATGACGTGACATGATGTGACGAGACTAGATGTGACATGACGTGACGAGACGAGTCGAGACAAGACGAGACGAGACGTGAGGAGACGAGATGAAACGAGACGTGACGTGACGTCACGCATACGCTTTCGTGGATGTCAGCAGAGACGAGACGTTACGAGACGAGACGAGATGAGACCAGACGTGACGTATCGTGAAATGACGTGACGTGACTTGACGAGACGAGACCAGAGAGGAGACGAGACGAGACGAGACGTGACGTGACGAGACGAGAGGAGGCGAGACAAGACGAGCAGAGACGAGATGTGACGAGACGAGACGTGACGAGACGAGACAAGACGTGCACGTTGACGGGCACGGTGACGGGCACGATGACGGTCACGGTGACGGGCACGGTGACGGGCAGGGTGGCGGGCAAGGTGACAGGCACGGTGACGGGCACGCTGACGGGCACGATGACGGGCACGGTAACGGTACGGTGACGGGCACGGTGGCGTGCACGGTGGCGTGCACGATGACGGGCACGGTGACTTACAATGTGACGCATAAGCTTACGCTGATGTCCACAGAGACGAGACGAGACAAGACGAGGAGAGACGAGGAGAGACGTGACGTGACGTGACGAGACGAGACGACAGGAGACCACACGAGACGAGACGTGACGAGACCTGACGTGACGAGACGAGACGTGACGAGACGAGACGAGACGTGACGTGACGAGACGAAACGAGACGAGACGTGACGTGAAGTGACGTGAAGTGACGTGAAGTGACACGACGTGACGTGACGTGACTAGACGAGACGAGACGAGACGTGACGTGACGTGACAAGACGAGGCGAGACGAGACGAAACGAGACGAGGCGTGACGTGACGTCACGTGACGTGACGAGACGTGACGATACATGCACGTTGACGGGCACGGAACGGGCACGGTGACGGGCACGGTGGTGGGCACGGTGACGAGCACGATCACGGGCTCGGTGGCGGGCACGCTGACGGGCACGGTGACTTACATTGTGACGCATACGCTTACGCTGATGTCCACAGAGACGAGACGTGACGTGACGAGACGAGACGTGACGGGACGACTCGAGACGAGACGAGACGTGATATGACGTGACGTGACGTGACGAGACGAGACGTGACGTGGCGTGACGACACGAGACGAGACGAGACGTGATGTGACGTGACGTGACGAGAGGAGACGAGACGAGACGTGACGTGACGTGCCGAGACGAGACGAGACGAGACGACACGTGACGTGACGTGACGTGACGACACGAGACGAGACGTGATGTGACGTGACGTGACGAGACGAGACGAGACAATACGTGACGTGACGAGACGAGACGAGATGTGACGTGACCTGACGTGACGTGACGTGACGTGATGTGACGTGACGTGACGTGACGAGACGAGACGTGACGTGACATGTCGTGACGTGACGAGACAAGACGATACGTGAACAGTGACGGGCACGGTGAGGGTACGGTGGTGGGCACGGTGACGGGCAGGGTGACTTACATTGTGACGCATACGCTTACACTGATGTCCACAGAGACGAGACGACAGGAGACCAGACGTGAAGTGACGTGACGTGACGAGACGAGACGTGACGAGACGAGGCCTGATGAGAGGACACGTGACGTGACGTGAAGTGACTTGACGTGACGTGACGTGACGAGACGAGACGTGAGGTGACGTGACGGGACGAGACCAGACGAGACGAGACGTGACGTGGCGTGACGTGACGAGACGAGATAAGAGACGTGACGCGACGTGACGTAACGTGACGTAACGAGAGGAGACTAGACGAGACGTGGCGAGACGCGACGAGACGAGACGTGACGTGACGGGAAGGGACGAGAAGAGACGTGACGTGACATGACGAGACGAGACGAGACGAGTCATGACGTGACATGAAGTGACGAGACGAGATGTGACATGACGTGACGTGACGAGACGAGACGAGACGAGACGTGACGTGATGTGACGTGACGAGACGAGACCAGACGAGACGAGACGTGACGTGACATGACGTGACGGACGAGACGAGACAAGACGAGACGAGACGTGAGGAGACGAGATGAGACGAGACGTGACGACACGCATACGCTTTCGTGGATGACAACAGAGACGAGACGTGACGAGACGAGACGAGATGAGACGAGACGTGACGTATCGAGACGTGACGTGACGAGACGAGACCAGAGAGGAGACGAGACCAGACGTGACGTGGCGTGACGTGACGAGACGAGATAAGAGACGTGACGCGACATCACGTGACGTGACGAGATGAGACGAGACGTGACGTGACGAGACGCGACGAGACGAGTCATGACGTGACATGATGTGACGAGATGAGATGTGACATGACGTGACGTGACGAGACGAGACGAGACGTGACGTGATGTGACGTGACGTGACGAGACGTGACCAGACGAGACGAGACGTGACGTGACGTGACGGACGAGACGAGACAAGACGAGACGAGACGTGAGGAGACGAGATGAGACGAGACGTGTCGTGACGTCACGCATACGCTTTCGTGGATGACAACAGAGACGAGACGTGACGAGACGAGACGAGACGTGACGTATCGTGACGTCACGAGACGAGACGAGACCAGAGAGGAGATGAGACCAGACGAGACGTGACGTGACGAGACGAGGCAAGACGTGCACGGTGACGGGCACGGTGACTGGAACTGTGACGGGCCCGAGGACGGTCACGGTGACCGGCACGGTGACGGGCATGGTGAAGGGCACGGTGACGGGCACGGTGACGGGCAAGGTGACGGGCACGGTGACTTAGAATGTGACGCATACGCTTACGCTGATGACCACAGAGACGAGACGTGACGAGACGTGACGAGACGAGAGGAGACCAGACGAGACGTGACGTGATGTGACGTGACGACAAGAGACGAGACGAGACGTGACGTGACGGGACGAGACGCGACGAGACGAGACGAGACGAGACGTGATGTTACGTGACGTGACGTGACGAGATGAGACGAGACGAAACGTGACGAGACGTGACGTGAGGAGACGATACGAGACCTGACGAGACGAGACGCGACGTGACTTGACGTGACATGACGTGACATGACGAGACGAGAGGAGACGTGACTAGACGTGTCGGGACGAGACGAGACGAGACGTGACGTGACGAGACGTGACGAGTCGAGACAAGACGTGCACGGTGACGGGCAAAGTGACGGGCACGATGACGGTCACGGTGACGGGCACGGTGACGGGCAAGGTGGCGGGCACGGTGACGGGCACGGTGACGGGCAGGTGACGGGCACGGTGACTTAGAATGTGACGCATACGCTTACGCTAATGTACACAGAGACGAGACGTGATGAGACGAGACGAGACGTGACGTGACGTGACAAGACGAGGCGAGACGAGACGAAACGAGACGAGGCGTGACGTGACGTCACGTGACGTGACGAGACGTGACGATACATGCACGTTGACGGGCACGGAACGGGCACGGTGACGGGCACGGTGGTGGGCACGGTGACGAGCACGATCACGGGCTCGGTGGCGGGCACGCTGACGGGCACGGTGACTAACATTGTGACGCATACGCTTACGCTGATGTCCACAGAGACGAGACGTGACGTGACGAGACGAGACGTGACGGGACGACTCGAGACGAGACGTGATATGACGTGACGTGACGTGACGAGACGAGACGTGACGTGACGTGACGACACGAGACGAGACGTGATGTGACGTGACGTGACGAGAGGAGACGAGACGAGACGTGACGTGACGTGCCGAGACGAGACGAGACGAGACGACACGTGACGTGACGTGACGTGACGACACGAGACGAGACGTGATGTGACGTGACGTGGCGAGACGAGGAGTGACGTGACGTGACGAGACGAGACGAGAGGAGACGACACGAGACGAGACCTGACGAGACGTGACGTGACGAGATGAGACGTGACGAGACGAGACGTGCCGTGACGTGACGAGACGAAACGAGACGAGAGGTGACGTGAAGTGAAGTGACGTGACGTGACGAGATGACACGAGACGTGGCGTGACGTGACGTCACGTGACGTGACGAGACGAGACGATACATGCACGTTGACGGGCACGGTACGGGCACGGTGACGGGCACGATGACGGACTCGGTGGCGGGCACGATGACGGGCACGCTGACTTACTTGGTGACGCATACGCTTCCGCTGATTTCCACAGAGACGAGACGTGACGTGACGACACGAGACGAGACGAGACGTGATGTGACGTGACGTGACGTGACGAGACCAGACGAGACGTGACGTGACGTGCCGAGACGAGACGACACGTGACGTGACGTGACGAGACGTGATGTGACGTGACGTGACGTGACGTGACGAGACGACACGAGACGAGACGTGAAGTGACGTGACGTGACGAGACGAGACGTGACGAGACGAGACCTGTTGAGACGACACGTGACGTGACGTAACGAGACGAGACGAGACGTGACGAGACGAGACGTGACGAGACGAGACGAGACGTGAACGGTGACGGGCACGGTGACGGACACGGTGGTGGGCACGGTGACGGGTATGGTGACTTATATTGTGACGCATACGCTTACGCTGATGTCCACAGAGACGAGACGTGACATGACGAGACGAGACGAGACGAGACTTGACAAGACGTGACGTGACGAGACGTGACGAGACCAGACGAGACGTGACGAGACGAGACGTGACGTGACGTGACCTCACGAGACGAGACGTGAAGAGACGTGACGTGACGAGACGAGACGAGACGAGACGTGACGTGACGTGATGTGACGGGACGAGACCAGACGAGACGAGACGTGACGTGGCGTGACGTGACGAGACGAGATAAGAGACGTGACGCGACGTGACGTGACGTGACGAGAGGAGACGAGACGAGACGTGACCTGACGCGACGAGACGTGACGAGACGTGACGTGACGGGAAGGGACGAGAAGAGACGTGACGTGACGTGACGAGACGAGACGAGTCATGACGTGACATGATGTGACGAGACGAGATGTGACATGACGTGACGTGACGAGACGAGACGAGACGTGACGTGATATGACGTGACTTGACGAGACGAGACTAGACGAGACGAGACGTGACGTGACGGACGAGACGAGACGAGACAAGACGAGACGAGACGTGAGGAGACGAGATGAGACGAGACGTGACGTGACGTCACGCATACGCTTTCGTGGATGTCAACAGAGACGAGACGTGACGAGACGAGACGAGATGAGACGACACGTGACGTATCGTGACGTGACGTCACGTGACGAGACGAGACGAGACCAGAGAGGAGATGAGACGAGACGAGACGTGACGTGACGTGACGTGACGAGACGAGAGGAGGCGAGACGAGACGAGCAGAGTCGAGACGGGCAAGGTGACGGGCACGGTGACTTAGAATGTGACGCATACGCTAACGCTGATGACCACGGAGACGAGACTTGACGAGACGAGACGTGACGAGACGAGAGGAGACGAGACGAGACGAGACGTGACGTGATGTGACGTGACGACACGAAACGAGACGAGACGTGTCGTGACGTGGCGGGACGAGACGTGACGAGACGAAACGTGACGAGATGTGACGTGACGTGAAGAGACGAGACGATACGAGATGTGTCGAGACGAGACGTGACGTGAGTTGACGATACCAGACGTGACGAGACGAGACGAAACGCGACGTGACGTGACGTGACGTGAGGAGACGAGACGAGACGTGACGTGACGAGACGTGACGAGACGAGACGTGACGTGACGTAACGAGACGAGACGAGACGTGACGAGACGAGACGTCACGAGACGAGACGAGACGTGCACGGTGACGGGCATGGTGACGGGCACGGTGACGGGCACGGTGACGGGCACGGTGACTTACAATGTGTCGCATACGCTTACCCTGATGTCCACAGAGACGAGACGAGACAAAAGGAGACGAGACGTGACGAGACATGACGAGACCAAACGAGACCAGACGAGACGAGACGAGACGTGACGTGACGTGACGTGACGTGACGAGACGAGACGTGACGAGACGAGACTTACGAGACGAGAAGAGACGAAACTAGACGAGATGAGACGTACCGTGACGTGACGAGACGAGACGTGACGTGACGTGAAGAGACGAGACGGGACGAGACGTGACGTGACGTGACGAGACGAGAAGAGACGTGACGTGACGAGACGAGACTAGACGAGACGAGGATAGACGAAACGAGACGAGATTAGACGTACCGTGACGTGACGAGACGAGACGAGACGGGACGAGACGAGACGTGACGTGACGACACGAGGCGAGACGAGACGAGACAGATGTGACGTGCCGAGACTAGACGAGACGAGACATGACGAGAGGTGACGTGACGAGACGAGACGAGACGTGACGAGACGTGACGTGATGTGACGTTACGAAACGTGTGGTGAAGAGACATGATGAGACGTGACGAGACGTGACGTGACGTGAAGAGACGAGACGAGACGGGATGTGACGAGACGAGGCGAGACGTGACGTGAGGAGACGAGACCAGACGTGACGAGTTGAGACAAGACGCGACGTGACGTGACGTGACGTGACGTGACGAGAGGAGACGAGACGAGACGAGACGTGACGTGACGTGTCGAGACGAGACGAGACGTGACGTGACGAGACGTGACTAGAAGAGACGTCACGTGACGTGACGTAACGAGACGAGACGAGACGTGACGTGACGTGACGACACGAGGCGAGACGAGACGAGACGTGATGTGACGTGACGTGACGAGATGAGACGAGACGAGACAAGAGGAGACGTGACGTGACGTGACGAGCCGAGACGATACGTGAACGGTGACGGGCACGGTGGTGGGCACGGTGACGGGCACGGTGATTTACATTGTGACGCATACGCTTACGCTGATGTCAACAGAGACGAGACGTGACATGACGAGACGAGACGTGACGAGACGTGACGTGACGAGACGAGACGTAACGAGACGAGACGAGACGTGACGAGACGAGACGTGACGTGACGATACGAGACCAGACGTGAAGTGACGTGACGTGACGAGACGAGACGTGACGAGACGAGACCTGATGAGACGACACGTGACGTGACGTGAAGTGACGAGACGAGACGTGACCAGACGAGACCTGATGAGACGACACGTGACGTGACGTGACGAGACGAGACGCGACGTGACGTGACGGGACGAGACCAGACGAGACGAGACGTGACGAGACGTGACGTGACGAGACGAGACGTGACGAGACGAGACCTGATGAGACGACACGTGACGTGACGAGACGAGACGCGACGTGACGTGACGGGACGAGACCAGACGAGACGAGACGTGACGTGGCGTGAGGTGACGAGACGAGATAAGAGACGTGACGCGACGTAACGTGAATTGACGAGAGGAGACGAGACGAGACGTGACGAGACGCGACGAGACGAGACGTGACGTGACGGGAAGGGACGAGAAGAGACGTGACGTGACATGACGAGACGAGACGAGACGAGTCATGACGTGACATGATGTGACGAGACGAGATGTGACATGACGTGACGTGACGAGACGAGACGAGACGTGACGTGATGTGACGTGACGTGACGAGACGAGACCAGACGAGACGAGACGTGACGTGACGTGACGTGACGGACGAGACGTGACAAGACGAGACGAGACGTGAGGAGACGAGATGAGGCGAGACGTGACGTGACGTCACGCATACGCTTTCGTGGATGACAACAGAGACGAGACGTGACGAGACGAGACGAGATGAGACGAGACGAGTTATGACGTGACATGATGTGACGAGACGAGATGTGACATGACGTGACGTGACGAGACGAGACGAGACGTGACGTGATGTGACGTGACGTGACGAGACGAGACCAGACGAGACGAGACGTGACGTGACGTGACGGACGAGACGAGACAAGACGAGACGAGACGTGAGGAGACGAGATGAGGCGAGACGTGACGTGACGTCACGCATACGCTTTCGTGGATGACAACAGAGACGAGACGTGACGAGACGAGACGAGATGAGACGAGACGTAACGTATCGTGACGTGACGTGACGTGACGAGACCAGAGAGGAGACGAGACGAGACGTGACGTGGCGTGACGTGACGAGACGAGATGAGACGAGACGAGACGTGAAGAGACGCGACGAGACGAGACAAGACGAGACGAGACGTGAGGAGACGAGATGAGGCGAGACGTGACGTGACGTCACGCATACGCTTTCGTGGATGACAACAGAGACGAGACGTGACGAGACGAGACGAGATGAGACGAGACGTAACGTATCGTGACGTGACGTGACGTGACGAGACCAGAGAGGAGACGAGACGAGACGTGACGTGGCGTGACGTGACGAGACGAGATGAGACGAGACGAGACGTGAGGAGACGAGATGAGACGAGACGTGACGTGACGTCACGCATACGCTTTCGTGGATGACAACAGAGACGAGACGTGACGAGACGAGACGAGATGAGAGGAGACGTGACGTATCGTGACGTGACGAGACGAGGCAAGACGTGCACGGTGACGGGCATGGTGACGGGCACGGTGACGGGCACGGTGACTTACAATGTGTCGCATACGCTTACCCTGATGTCCACAGAGACGAGACGAGACAAAAGGAGACGAGACGTGACGAGACATGACGAGACGAAACGAGACCAGACGAGACGAGACGAGATGTGACGTGACGTGACGTGACGAGACGAGACGTGACGTGACGAGACGAGACTAGACGAGACGAGAAGTGACGAAACTAGACGAGATGAGACGTACCGTGACGTGACGAGACGAGACGAGACGTGACGTGACGTGACGTGACGAGACGAGACGAGGCGTGTGGAGACGAGACGAGACGTGATCTGACGTGACGTGACGAGACGAGACGAGACGAGACGTGACGTGACGGGACGAGATTTGACGCGACGAGACGAGACGTAACGAGACGTGAGGTGATGTGACGTTACGTGACGTCTCGTGACGTGACGAGACGAGACAAGACGTGACGCGACGTGACGTGACGAGACGAGAAGGGACGAGATGTGACGAGACGAGTCGAGACGAGATGTGACGTGACGTGGCGAGACGAGGAGTGACGTGACGTGACGTGATGAGACGAGACGAGATTTGACGCGACGAGACGAGACGTAACGAGACGTGAGGTGATGTGACGTTACGTGACGTCTCGTGACGTGACCAGACGAGACGAGACAAGACGTGACGCGACGTGACGTGACGAGACGAGAAGGGACGAGATGTGACGAGACGAGTCGAGACGAGATGTGACGTGACGTGGCGAGACGAGGAGTGACGTGACGTGATGAGACGAGACGAGAGGAGACGACACGAGACGAGACCTGACGAGACGTGACGTGACGAGATGAGACGTGACGAGACGAGACGAGACGTGCCGTGCCGTGACGAGACGAAACGAGACGAGACGTGACGTGAAGTGACGTGACGTGACGAGATGACACGAGACGTGGCGCGACGTGACGTCACGTGACGTGACGAGACGAGACGATACATGCACGTTGACGGGCACGGTACGGGCACGGTGACGGGCACGGTGACGGGCACGGAGATGGTCAGGTGACGGGCACGATGACGGGCTCGGTGGCGGGCACGATGACGGGCACGGTGACTTACATGGTGACGCATTCGCTTCCGCTGATTTCCACAGAGACGAGACGTGACGTGACGAGACGAGACGTGACGTGACGTGACGACACGAGACGAGACTTCATGTGACGTGAGGTGACGTGACGAGATGAGACGAGACGAGACGAGACGTGACGTGACGTGCCGAGACGAGACGAGACGACACGTGACGTGACGTGACGAGACGAGACGTGATGTGACGTGACGTGACGTGACGAGACGACACGAGACGAGACGTGAAGTGACGTGACGTGACGTGACGAGACGAGACGTGACGAGACGAGACCTGATGAGACGACACGTGACGTGACGTAACGAGACGAGACGAGACGTGACGAGACGAGACGTGACGAGACGAGACGAGACGAGACGTGAACGGTGATGGGCACGGTGACGGACACGGTGGTGGGCACGGTGACGGGCACGGTGACTTATATTGTGACGCATACGCTTACGGTGATGTCCACAGAGACGAGACGTGACATGACGAGACGAGACGAGACGAGACGTGACGAGACGTGACGTGACGAGACGAGACGTGACGAGACCAGACGAGACGTGCCGAGACGAGACGTGACGTGACGACACGAGATGAGACGAGACGAGACGTGACGAGACGAGACGTGACGAGACGAGACGAGACGTGAACGGTGACGGGCACGGTGACGGACACGGTGGTGGGCACCGTGACGGGCACGGTGACTTATAATGTGACGCATACGCTTACGCTGATGTCCACAGAGACGAGACGTGACATGACGAGACGAGACGAGACGTGACGAGACGTGACGTGATGAGACGAGACGTGACGAGACCAGACGAGACGTGACGAGACAAGACGTGACGTGACGTGACGACACGAGACGAGACGTGAAGTGACGTGACGTGACGAGACGAGACGAGACGTGACGTGACGTGACGTGACGTGACGTGACGGGAAGAGACC
Source organism: Tenodera sinensis (assembly GCA_030765045.1). Lineage (NCBI taxonomy): Eukaryota > Metazoa > Arthropoda > Insecta > Mantodea > Mantidae > Tenodera > Tenodera sinensis. The sequence continues at coordinate 46,718,865 of CM060971.1, read as the reverse complement.
AGACGAGACGAGACGTGACGTGGCGTGACGTGACGAGACGAGATAAGAGACGTGACGCGACGTGACGTGACGTGACGAGAGGAGACGAGACGAGACGTGACGAGACGCGACGAGACGTGACGAGACGTGACTTGACGGGAAGGGACGAGAAGAGACGTGACGTGACGTGACGAGACGAGACGAGTCATGACGTGACATGATGTGACGAGACGAGATGTGACATGACGTGACGAGACGAGACGAGACGAGACGTGACGTGATATGACGTGACTTGACGAGACGAGACTAGACGACACGAGACGTGACGTGACGTGACGGACGAGACGAGACAAGACGAGACGAGACGTGAGGAGACGAGATGAGACGAGACGTGACGTCACGCATATGCTTTCGTGGATGTCAACAGAGACGAGACGTGACGAGACGAGACGAGATGAGACGACACGTGACGTATCGTGACGTGACGTGACGTCACGAGACGAGACGAGACCAGAGAGGAGATGAGACGAGACGAGACGTGACGTGACGTGACGTGACGAGACGAGAGGAGGCGAGACGAGACGAGCAGAGACGAGACGTGACGCGACGTGACGAGACGAGGCAAGACGTGCACGGTGACGGGCACTGTGACGGGCACGAGGACGGTCACGGTGACGGGCACGCTGACGGGCAGGGTGGCGGGCACGGTGACGGGCACGGTGACGGGCAAGGTGAGGGGCACGGTGACTTAGAATGTGACGCATACGCTTACGCTGATGACCACGGAGACGAGACGTGACGAGACGAGACGTGACGAGACGAGAGGAGACGAGACGAGACGAGACGAGAGGAGACGAGACGAGACGAGACGTGACGTGATGTGACGTGACGACACGAGACGAGACGAGACGTGACGTGACCTGACGGGACGAGACGTGACGAGACGAGACGAGACGTGACGTTACGTGACGTGACGAGACGAGACGAGACGAAACGTGACGAGACGTGACGTGACGTGACGTGAAGAGACGAGACGATACGAGATGTGTCGAGACGAGACGAGACGTGACGTGAGGAGACGATACGAGACGTGACGAGACGAGACGAAACGCGACGTGACATGACGTGACGTGACGTGAGGAGACGAGACGAGACGTGACGTGACGTGAAGAGACGTGACGAGACGAGACGTGACGTAACGAGACGAGACGTGACGAGACAAGACGTGACGAGACGAGACGTGCACGGTGACGGGCATGGTGACGGGCACGGTGACGGGCACGGTGACGGGCACGGTGACTTACAATGTGTCGCATACGCTTACCCTGATGTCCACAGAGACGAGACGAGACAAAAGGAGACGAGACGTGACGAGACATGACGAGACGAAACGAGACCAGACGAGACGAGACGAGACGTGACGTGACGTGACGTGACATGACGTGAAGTGTGGTGACGTGACGTGACGAGACGAGACGAGACGTGATGTGACGTGCTGAGACTAGACGAGACGAGACGAGACGAGACATAACGTGACGTGACGTGATGAGACGAGACGAGAGGTGATCTGAAGTGAAGTGACGTGACGAGACGAGACGAGACGTGACGTGACCGGACGAGACGGGACGAGACGTGACGTGGCGAGACGAGACGAGACGAGATGTGACGTTACGAGACGTGACGTGACGAGACGAGACGAGACGAGACGTGACGAGACGTGACGTGACGTGACGTGAAGAGACGAGACGAGATGTTACGAGACGAGACGTGACGTGAGGAGACGAGACCAGACGTGACAAGACGAGACAAGACGCGACGTGACGTGACGTGACGTGAGGTGACGAGCCGAGACGAGATGAAACAAGACGAGGCGTGACGTAACGAGACGACACGACACGTGGCGTGACGTGACGTCACGTGACGTGACGAGACGAGACGATACGTGCACGGTGACGGGTATGGTACCGGTACGGTGACGGTTACGGTCGTGGGCACGTTGACGGGCACGATGACAGCCACGGTGGCGGGCACGATGACGGGCACGGTGACTTACATTGTGACGCATACGCTTACGCTGATGTCCACAGAGACGAGACGAGACGAGACGATACGAGACGAGACGATACGAGACGTGACGTTACGTAACGTGACGAGACGAGACGTGACGTGACGTGACGTGACGTGACGAGACGAGACGAGGCGTGACGAGACGAGACGAGACGTGATCTGACGTGACGTGACGAGACGAGACGTGACGTGACGTGACAGGACGAGACGTGACGTGACGAGACGAGACGTGACCAGACGTGAGGTGATGTGACGTTACGTGACGTCACTTGACGTGACGAGACGAGACGAGACGTGACGCGACGTGACGTGACGAGACGAGAAGGGACGAGATGTGACGAGACCAGTCGAGACGAGATGTGACGTGACGTGGCGAGACGAGGAGAGACGTGACGTGACGAGACCAGACGAGAGGAGACGACACGAGACGAGACCTGACGAGACGTGACGTGACGAGACGAGACGTGACGAGACGAGACGTGACCTGACGTAACGAGACGAGACGAAACGAGAGGAGGCGTGACGTGACGAGACGACACGAGACGTGGCGTGACCTGACGTCACGTGACGTGACGAGACGAGACGATACATGCACGTTGACGGGCACGGTACGGGCACGGTGATGGGCACGGTGATGGGCACGGTGACGGGCACGATGACGGGCTCGGTGGCGGGCACGATGACGGGCACGGTGACTTACATTGTGACGCATACGCTTCCGCTGATGTCCACAGAGACGAGACGTGACGTGACGAGACGAGACGTGACTTGACGACTAGAGACGAGACGAGACGTGACATGACGTGACGTGACGTGACGTGACGAGACGAGACGTGACGTGACGTGACGTCACGAGACGAGACGAGACGTGATGTGACGTGACGTGACGAGATGAGACGAGACGAGACAAGAGGAGACGTGACGTGACGTGACGTGACGTGACGAGACGAGACGATACGTGAACGGTGACGGGTACGGTGACGGGCACGGTGGTGGGCACGGTGACGGGCACGGTGATTTACATTGTGACGCATACGCTTACGCTGATGTCCACAGAGACGAGACGTGACATGACGAGACGAGACGAGACGTGACGAGACGTGACGTGACGAGACGAGCAGTGACGAGACGAGACGTGACGAGACGAGACGTGACGTGACGACACGAGACCAGACGAGAAGTGACGTGACGTGACGAGACGAGACGTGACGAGACGAGACCTGATGAGACGACACGTGACGTGACGTGAAGTGACTTGACGTGACGTGACGAGACGAGACGTGACGTGACGTGACGGGACGAGACCAGACGAGACGAGACGTGACGTGGCGTGACGTGACGAGACGAGATAAGAGACGTGACGCGACGTGACGTGACGTAACGAGAGGAGACGAGACGAGACGTGGCGAGACGCGACGAGACGAGACGTGACGTGACGGGAAGGGAGGAGAAGAGACGTGACGTGACATGACGAGACGAGACGAGTCATGACGTGACATGATGTGACGAGACGAGATGTGACATGACGTGACGTGACGAGACGAGACCAGACGAGACGAGACGTGACGTGACATGACGTGACGGACGAGACGAGACAAGACGAGACGTGAGGAGACGAGATGAGACGAGACGTGACGACACGCATACGCTTTCGTGGATGACAACAGAGACGAGACGTGACGAGACGAGACGAGATGAGACGAGACGTGACGTATCGAGACGTGACGTGACGTGACGGAAAGGGACGAGAAGAGACGTGACGTGGCATGACGAGACGAGACGAGTCATGACGTGACATGATGTGACGAGATGAGATGTGACATGACGTGACGTGACGAGACGAGACGAGACGTGACGTGATGTGACGTGACGTGACGAGACGAGACCAGACGAGACGAGACGTGACGTGACGTGACGGACGAGACGAGACAAGACGAGACGAGACGTGAGGAGACGAGATGAGACGAGACGTGACGTGACGTCACGCATACGCTTTCGTGGATGACAACAGAGACGAGACGTGACGAGACGAGACGAGATGAGACGAGACGTGACGTATCGTGACGTGACGTGACGTGACGAGACGAGACGAGACCAGAGAGGAGACGAGACGAGACGAGACGTGACGTGACGTGACGAGACGAGGCAAGACGTGCACGGTGACGGGCACGGTGACGGGCACTGTGACGGGAACGAGGACGGTCACGGTGACGGGCACGGTGACGGGCAGGGTGGCGGGCACGGTGACGGGCACGGTGACGGGCACGGTGACGGGCAAGGTGACGGGCACGGTGACTTAGAATGTGACGCATACGCTTACGCTGAGGACCACAGAGACGAGACGTGACGAGACGAGACGTGACGAGACGAGAGGAGACGAGACGAGACGTGACGTGATGTGACGTGACGACACGAGACGAGACGAGACGTGACGGGACGTGACGGGAGAAGACGTGACGAGACGAGACGTGACGTTACGTGACGTGACGTGACGAGATGAGACGAGACCTAACGTGACGAGACGTGACGTGACGTGAAGAGACGAGATGAGATGTGTCGAGACGAGACGAGACGTGACGTGAGGAGACGATACGAGACCTGACGAGACGAGACGCGACGTGACGTGACGTGACATGACGTGACATGACGAGACGAGAGGAGACGTGACTAGACGTGTCTGGACGAGACGAGACGAGACGTGACGTGAGGTGACGAGACGTGACGAGACGAGACAAGGCGTGCACGGTGATTGGCACGGTGACGGGCACGATGACGGTCACGGTGACGGGCACGGTGACGGGCAAGGTGGTGGGCACGGTGACGGACACGGTGACGGGCAAGGTGACGGGCACGGTGACTTAGAATGTGACGCATACGCTTACGCTAATGTCCACAGAGACGAGACGTGACGAGACGAGAGGAGACGAGACGAGACGAGACGTGACGTGATGTGACGACACGAGATGAGACGTGACGTGAGGTGACGGGACGAGACGTGACGAGACGAGACGTGACGTGACGTGACGTTACGTGACGTGATGTGACGAGACGGGACGAGACGTGACGAGACGAGACGAGACGTGACGTGACGTGACGTGACGTTACCTGACGTGATGTGACGAGACGAGACGAAACGTGACGAGACGTGTCGTGACGTGACGTGAAGAGACGAGACGAGACGAGATGTGACGAGAAGAGACGAGACGTGACGTGAGGGGACGATACGAGACGTCACGAGACGAGACCAGACTCGACGTGACGTGACGTGACGAGACGAGATGCGACGCGGGGCGACACGAGGCGACGAGAGGAGACGAGACAAAAGGAGACGAGACGTGACGAGACGTGACGAGACGTGACGAGACGTGACGAGACGTGACGAGACGAAACGAGACCAGACGAGACGAGACGAGACGAGACGTGAGGTGATGTGACGTTTCGGGACGAGACGAGACGAAACGAGACGTGACGTGACGTGACGTTACGTGACGTGATGTGACGAGAGGAGACGAGACGAAACGTGACGAGACGTGTCGTGACGTGAAGAGACGAGACGAGACGAGATGTGACGAGAAGAGACGAGACGTGACGTGAGGGGACGATACGAGACGTCACGAGACGAGACTCGACGTGACGTGACGTGACGTGACGAGACGAGACGAGACGTGACGTGACGTGACGTGACGTTTCGGGACGAGACGAGACGAAACGAGACGTGACGTAACGTGACGAGACGTGACGAGACGTGACGAGACGTGACGAGACGTGACGAGACGAGACGTGACGTGACGTAACGAGACGAGACGAGACGAGATGCGACGCGGGGCGACACGACGCGACGAGAGGAGACGAGACAAAAGGAGACGAGACGTGACGAGACGTGACGAGACGTGACGAGACGTGACGAGACGTGACGAGACGAAACGAGACCTGACGAGACGTGACGTGACGATATGAGACGTGACGAGACGAGATGAGACGTACCGTGACGTGACGAGACGAGACGTGACGTGACGAGACGAGACGGGATCTGACGTGACGTGATGTGACGAGACGAGACGTGACGTGACTAGACGAGACGAGACGAGACGTGACGTGACGAGACGAGACGTGACGTGACGTGACGTGACGTGACGAGACGAGACGAGATGTGACGAGACAAGACGAGATGTGACGTGACGAGACGAGACGTGACGTGACGTCAGGTGACGTGACGTGACGTGACGAGACGAGACGTGACGATACGATACGAGATGAGACGAAACCAGACGTGACGTGACGTGACGTAACGTGACGTAACGAGACGATACGTGACGTGTCGTGACGAGACGAGATGTGACGAGACAAGACGTGAAGAGACGAGAGGAGACGAGACGTGACGACACGCATACGCTTTCGTGGATGACAACAGAGACGAGACGTGACGAGACGAGACGAGATGAGACGAGACGTGACGTATCGAGACGTGACGTGACGTGACGGAAAGGGACGAGAAGAGACGTGACGTGGCATGACGAGACGAGACGAGTCATGACGTGACATGATGTAACGAGATGAGATGTGACATGACGTGACGTGACGAGACGAGACGAGACGTGACGTGATGTGACGTGACGTGACGAGACGAGACCAGACGAGACGAGACGTGACGTGACGTGACGGACGAGACGAGACAAGACGAGACGAGACGTGAGGAGACGAGATGAGACGAGACGTGACGTGACGTCACGCATACGCTTTCGTGGATGACAACAGAGACGAGACGTGACGAGACGAGACGAGATGAGACGAGACGTGACGTATCGTGACGTGACGTGACGAGACGAGACGAGACCAGAGAGGAGACGAGACGAGACGAGACGTGACGTGACGTGACGAGACGAGGCAAGACGTGCACGGTGACGGGCACGGTGACGGGCACTGTGACGGGAACGAGGACGGTCACGGTGACGGGCACGGTGACGGGCAGGGTGGCGGGCACGGTGACGGGCACGGTGACGGGCACGGTGACGGGCAAGGTGACGGGCACGGTGACTTAGAATGTGACGCATACGCTTACGCTGAGGACCACAGAGACGAGACGTGACGAGACGAGACGTGACGAGACGAGAGGAGACGAGACGAGACGTGACGTGATGTGACGTGACGACACGAGACGAGACGAGACGTGACGGGACGTGACGGGAGAAGACGTGACGAGACGAGACGTGACGTTACGTGACGTGACGTGACGAGATGAGACGAGACGAAACGTGACGAGACGTGACGTGACGTGAAGAGACGAGATGAGATGTGTCGAGACGAGACGAGACGTGACGTGAGGAGACGATACGAGACCTGACGAGACGAGACGCGACGTGACGTGACGTGACATGACGTGACATGACGAGACGAGAGGAGACGTGACTAGACGTGTCTGGACGAGACGAGACGAGACGTGACGTGAGGTGACGAGACGTGACGAGACGAGACAAGGCGTGCACGGTGATTGGCACGGTGACGGGCACGATGACGGTCACGGTGACGGGCACGGTGACGGGCAAGGTGGTGGGCACGGTGACGGACACGGTGACGGGCAAGGTGACGGGCACGGTGACTTAGAATGTGACGCATACGCTTACGCTAATGTCCACAGAGACGAGACGTGACGAGACGAGAGGAGACGAGACGAGACGAGACGTGACGTGATGTGAGGACACGAGACGAGACGTGACGTGAGGTGACGGGACGAGACGTGACGAGACGAGACGTGACGTGACGTGACGTTACGTGACGTGATGTGACGAGACGGGACGAGACGGGACGAGACGAGACGAGACGTGACGTGACGTGACGTGACGTTACCTGACGTGATGTGACGAGACGAGACGAAACGTGACGAGACGTGTCGTGACGTGACGTGAAGAGACGAGACGAGACGAGATGTGACGAGAAGAGACGAGACGTGACGTGAGGGGACGATACGAGACGTCACGAGACGAGACCAGACTCGACGTGACGTGACGTGACGAGACGAGATGCGACGCGGGGCGACACGAGGCGACGAGAGGAGACGAGACAAAAGGAGACGAGACGTGACGAGACGTGACGAGACGTGACGAGACGTGACGAGACGAAACGAGACCAGACGAGACGAGACGAGACGAGACGTGAGGTGATGTGACGTTTCGGGACGAGACGAGACGAAACGAGACGTGACGTGACGTGACGTTACGTGACGTGATGTGACGAGACGAGACGAGACGAAACGTGACGAGACGTGTCGTGACGTGAAGAGACGAGACGAGACGAGATGTGACGAGAAGAGACGAGACGTGACGTGAGGGGACGATACGAGACGTCACGAGACGAGACGAGACTCGACGTGACGTGACGTGACGTGACGAGACGAGACGAGACGTGACGTGACGTGACGTGACGTTTCGGGACGAGACGAGACGAAACGAGACGTGACGTAACGTGACGAGACGTGACGAGACGTGACGAGACGTGACGAGACGAGACGTGACGTGACGTAACGAGACGAGACGAGACGAGATGCGACGCGGGGCGACACGACGCGACGAGAGGAGACGAGACAAAAGGAGACGAGACGTGACGAGACGTGACGAGACGTGACGAGACGTGACGAGACGAAACGAGACCTGACGAGACGTGACGTGACGAGATGAGACGTGACGAGACGAGATGAGACGTACCGTGACGTGACGAGACGAGACGTGACGTGACGAGACGAGACGGGATCTGACGTGACGTGATGTGACGAGACGAGACGTGACGTGACTAGACGAGACGAGACGAGAAGTGACGTGACGAGACGAGACGTGACGTGACGTGACGTGACGTGACGAGACGAGACGAGATGTGACGAGACAAGACGAGATGTGACGTGACGAGACGAGACGTGACGTGACGTCAGGTGACGTGACGTGACGTGACGAGACGAGACGTGACGATACGATACGAGATGAGACGAAACCAGACGTGACGTGACGTGACGTAACGTGACGTAACGAGACGATACGTGACGTGTCGTGACGAGACGAGATGTGACGAGACAAGACGTGAAGAGACGAGAGGAGACGAGACGAGACGTGACGAGACGAGACGTGACGAGACGAGACGTGACGTGACGTGACGTGCCGTGACGTGACGAGACGAGACGAGACGAAGCGTGACGAGACGAGACGTGATCTGACGTGACGTGACGAGACGAGACGTGACGTGACGTGACGGGACGAGACGATACGTGACGTGACGTGACGAGACGAGATGTGACGAGACGAGACGTGAAGAGACGAGACGTGACGAGACGAGACGAGACGTCACGTTACGTGGCGTGAGGTGACGAGACGAGACGAAACAAAACGAGGCGTGACGTAACGAGACGACACGAAACGTGGCGTGACGTGACGTCACGTGACGTGACGAGACGAGACGATACGTGCACGGTGACGGGCACGGTACGGGTACAGTGACGGTCACGGTCGTGGGCACGTTGACGGGCACGATGACGGGCACGATGACGGGCACGGTGACTTACATTATGACGCATACGCTTACGCTGATGTCCACAGAGACGAGACGATACTATACGAGACGTGACGTAACGCGACGTAACGAGACGAGACGTGACGTGACGTGACGTGACGAGACGAGACGAGACGAGACGAGGCGTGTGGAGACGAGACGTGATCTGACGTGACGTGACGAGACGAGACGTGACGTGACGTGACGGGACGAGACTTGAAGCGACGAGACGAGACGTGACGAGACGTGAGGTGATGTGACGTTACGTGACGTCACGTGACGTGACGAGACGAGACGAGACAAGACGTGACGCGACGTGACCTGACGAGACGAGAAGGGACGAGATGTGACGAGACGAGTCGAGACGAGATGTGACGTGAAGTGACGTGAAGTGACGTGACGTGACGTGACGAGATGACACGAGACGTGGCGTGACGTGACGTCACGTGACGTGACGAGACGAGACGATACATGCACGTTGACGGGCACGGTACGGGCACGGTGACGGGCACGGTGATGGGCACGGTGACGGGCACGATGACGGGCTCGGTGGCGGGCACGATGACGGGCACGGTGACTTACATGGTGACGTATACGCTTCCGCTGATTTCCATAGAGACGAGACGTGACGTGACGAGACGAGACGAGACGTGATGTGACGTGACGTGACGTGACGAGATGAGACGAGACGAGACGAGACGTGACGTGACGTGCCGAGACGAGACGAGACGACACGTGACGTGACGTGACGTGAAGAGACGAGACGTGATGTGACGTGACGTGACGTGACGAGACGACACGAGACGAGACGTGAAGTGACGTGACGTGACGAGACGAGACGTGACGAGACGAGACCTGATGAGACGACACGTGACGTGACGTAACGAGACGAGACGAGACGTGACGAGACGAGACGTGACGAGACGAGACGAGACGAGACGTGAACGGTGACGGGCACGGTGACGGACACGGTGGTGGGCACGGTGATGGGCACGGTGACTTATATTGTGACGCATACGCTTACGCTGATGTCCACAGAGACGAGACGTGACATGACGAGACGAGACGAGACGTGACGAGACGAGACGTGACGAGACCAGACGAGACGTGACGAGACGAGACGTGAGGTGACGACACGAGACGAGACGAGACATGACGAGACGAGACGAGACGTGAACGGTGACGCGCACGGTGACGGACACGGTGGTGGGCACGGTGACGGGCACGGTGACTTATATTGTGACGCATACGCTTACGCTGATGTCCACAGAGACGGGACGTGACATGACGAGACGAGACGAGACGAGACGAGACGTGACGAGACGTGACGTGACGAGACGAGACGTGACGAGACGAGACCTGATGAGACGACACGTGACGTGACGTGAAGTGACTTGACGTGACGTGACGTGACGTGACGAGACGAGACGTGACGTGACGGGACGAGACCAGACGAGACGAGACGTGACGTGGCGTGACGTGACAAGACGAGACGAGACGTGACGAGACGTGACGTGACGAGACGAGCCGTGACGAGACGAGACGAGACGTGACGAGACGAGACGAGACGTGACGAGACGAGACGTGACGTGACGACACGAGACCAGACGTGAAGTGACGTGACGTGACGAGACGAGACGTGACGAGACGAGACCTGATGAGACGACACGTGACGTGACGTGAAGTGACTTGACGTGACGTGACGTGACGAGACGAGACGTGACGTGAAGTGACGGGACGAGACCAGACGAGACGAGACGTGACGTGGCGTGAGGTGACGAGACGAGATAAGAGACGTGACGCGACGTGACGTGACGTAACGAGAGAAGGCGAGACGAGACGTGGCGAGACGCGACGAGACGAGACGTGACGTGACGGGAAGGGAGGAGAAGAGACGTGACGTGACATGACGAGACGAGACGAGACGAGTCATGACGTGACATGATGTGACGAGACGAGATGTGACATGACGTGACGTGACGAGACGAGACGAGACGAGACGTGACGTGATGTGACGTGACGTGACGAGACGAGACCAGACGACACGAGACGTGACGTGTCATGACGTGACGGACGAGACGAGACAAGACGAGACGAGACGTGAGGAGACGAGATGAGACGAGACGTGACGACACGCATACGCTTTCGTGGATGACAACAGAGACGAGACGTGACGAGACGAGACGAGATGAGACGAGACGTGACGTATCGAGACGTGACGTGACGGTAAGGGACGAGAAGAGACGTGACGTGGCATGACGAGACGAGTCATGACGTGACATGATGTGACGAGATGAGATGTGACATGACGTGACGTGACGAGACGAGACGAGACGTGACGTGATGTGACGTGACGTGACGAGACGAGACCAGACGAGACGAGACGTGCCGTGACGTGACGCACGAGACGAGACAAGACGAGACGAGACGTGAGGAGACGAGATGAGACGAGACGTGACGTGACGTCACGCATACGCTTTCGTGGATGACAACAGAGACGAGACGAGATGAGACGAGACGTGACGTATCGTGACGTGACGTGACGAGACGAGACGAGACCAGAGAGGAGACGAGACGAGACGTGACGTGACGTGACGAGACGAGGCAAGACGTGCACGGTGACGGGCACGGTGACGGGCACTGTGACGGGAACGAGGACGGTCACGGTAACGGGCACGGTGACGGGCAGGGTGGCGGGCACGGTGACGGGCACGGTGACGGGCAAGGTGACGGGCACGGTGACTTAGAATGTGACGCATACGCTTACGCTGATGACCACAGAGACGAGACGTGACGAGACGAGAGGAGACGAGACGAGACGTGACGTGATGTGACGTGACGACACGAGACGAGACGAGACGTGACGGGACGTGACGAGACGAGACGTGACGAGACGAGACGAGACGTGACGTTACGTGACGTGACGTGACGAGATGAGACGAGACGAAACGTGACGAGACGTGACGTGAAGAGACGAGATGAGATGTGTCGAGACGAGACGTGACGTGAGGAGACGATACGAGACCTGACGAGACGAGACGCGACGTGACGTGACGTGACATGACGTGACATGACGAGACGAGAGGAGACGTGACTAGACGTGTCTGGACGAGACGAGACGAGACGTGACGTGAGGTGACGAGACGTGACGAGACGAGACAAGGCGTGCACGGTGATTGGCACGGTGACGGGCACGATGACGGTCACGGTGACGGGCACGGTGACGGGAAAGGTGGTGGGCACGGTGACGGGCACGGTGACGGGCACGGTGACGGGCAAGGTGACGGGCACGGTGACTTAGAATGTGACGCATACGCTTACGCTAATGTCCACAGAGACGAGACGTGACGAGACGAGAGGAGACGAGACGAGACGAGACGTGACGTGATGTGACGACACGAGACGAGACGTGACGTGAGGTGACGGGACGAGACGTGACGAGACGAGACGTGACGTGACGTGACGTTACGTGACGTGATGTGACGAGACGGGACGAGACGTGACGAGACGAGACGAGACGTGACGTGACGTGACGTGACGTTACGTGACGTGATGTGACGAGACGAGACGAAACGTGACGAGACGTGTCGTGACGTGACGTGAAGAGACGAGACGAGATGTGACGAGAAGAGACGAGACGTGACGTGAGGGGACGATACGAGACGTCACGAGACGAGACCAGACTCGACGTGACGTGACGTGACGAGACGAGATGCGACGCGGGGCGACACGAGGCGACGAGAGGAGACGAGACAAAAGGAGACGAGACGTGACGAGACGTGACGAGACGTGACGAGACGAAACGAGACCAGACGAGACGAGACGAGACGAGACGTGAGGTGATGTGACGTTTCGGGACAAGACGAGACGAAACGAGACGTGACGTGACGTTACGTGACGTGATGTGACGAGACGAGACGAGACGAAACGTGACGAGACGTGTCGTGACGTGAAGAGACGAGACGAGACGAGATGTGACGAGAAGAGACGAGACGTGACGTGAGGGGACGATACGAGACGTCACGAGACGAGACTCGACGTGACGTGACGTGACGAGACGAGACGAGACGAGACGTGACGTGACGTGACGTTTCGGGACGAGACGAGACGAAACGAGACGTGACGTGACGTGACGAGACGTGACGAGACGTGACGAGACCAGACGTGACGTGACGTAACGAGACGAGACGAGACGAGATGCGACGCGGGGCGACACGACGCGACGAGAGGAGACGAGACAAAAGGAGACGAGACGTGACGAGACGTGACGAGACGTGACGAGACGTGACGAGACGAAACGAGACCTGACGAGACGTGACGTGACGAGATGAGACGTGACGAGACGAGATGAGACGTACCGTGACGTGACGAGACGAGACGTGACGTGACGAGACGAGACGGGATCTGACGTGACGTGACGAGACGAGACGTGAATTGACTAGACGAGACGAGACGTGACGAGACGAGACGAGACGTGACGTGACTAGAGGTGACGTGACGTGACGTAACGAGACGAGACGAGATGTGACGACACAAGACGAGATGTGACGTGACGAGACGAGACGTGACGTGACGTCAGGTGACGTGACGAAACGTGACGAGACGAGACGTGACGATACGAGACGAGACGAGACGATACCAGACGTGACGTGACGTGACGTAACGTGACGTAACGAGACGATACGTGACGAGACGAGATGTGACGAGACGAGATGTGACGAGACAAGACGTGAAGAGACGAGAGGAGACGAGACGAGACGAGACGTGACGAGACGAGACGTGACGTGACGTGACGTGCCGTGACGTGACGAGACGAGACGAGGCGTGACGAGACGAGACGTTATCTGACGTGACGTGACGAGACGAGACGTGACGTGACGTGACGGGACGAGACGATACGTGACGTGACGTGACGAGACGAGATCTGACGAGACGAGACGTGAAGAGACGTGGCGAGACGAGACGTGACGAGACGAGACGAGACGTCACGTTACGTGGCGTGAGGTGACGAGACGAGACGAAACAAGACGAGGCGTGACGTAACGAGACGACACGAAACGTGCCGTGACGTGACGTCACGTGACGTGACGAGACGAGACGATACGTGCACGGTGACGGGCACGGTACGGGTACAGTGACGGTCACGGTCGTGGGCACGTTGACGGGCACGGTGACTTACATTATGACGCATACGCTTACGCTGATGTCCACAGAGACGAGACGATACGAGACGATACGAGACGAGACGATACTATACGAGACGTGACGTGACGTAACGTGACGTAACGAGACGAGACGTGACGTGACGTGACGTGACGTGACGAGACGAGACGAGACGAGGCGTGTGGAGACGAGACGTGATCTGACGTGACGTGACGAGACGAGACGAGACGTGACGTGACGTGACGGGACGAGACTTGAAGCGACGAGACGAGACGTGACGAGACGTGAGGTGATGTGACGTTACGTGACGTCACGTGACGTGACGAGACGAGACGAGACAAGACGTGACGCGACGTGACGTGACGAGACGAGAAGGGACAAAATGTGACGAGACGAGTCGAGACGAGATGTGACGTGACGTGGCGAGACGAGGAGTGACGTGACGTGACGTGACGAGACGAGACGAGAGGAGACGACACGAGACGAGACCTGACGAGACGTGACGTGACGAGATGAGACGTGACAGGACGAGACGTGCCGTGACGTGACGAGACGAAACGAGACGAGACGTGACGTGAAGTGACGTGAAGTGACGTGACGTGACGTGACGAGATGACACGAGACGTGGCGTGACGTGACGTCACGTGACGTGACGAGACGAGACGATACATGCACGTTGACGGGCACGGTACGGGCACGGTGACGGGCACGGTGATGGGCACGGTGACGGGCAGGATGACGGGCTCGGTGGCGGGCACGATGACGGGCACGGTGACTTACATAGTGACGTATACGCTTCCGCTAATTTCCATAGAGACGAGACGTGACGTGACGACACGAGACGAAACGAGACGTGATGTGACGTGACGTGACGTGACGAGATGAGACGAGACGAGGCGAGACGTGACGTGACGTGCCGAGACGAGACGAGACGACACGTGACGCTACGTGACGTGAAGAGACGAGACGTGATGTGACGTGACGTGACGTGACGAGACGACACGAGACGAGACGTGAAGTGACGTGACGTGACGAGACGAGACGTGACGAGACGAGACCTGATGAGACGACACGTGACGTGACGTAACGAGACGAGACGAGACGTGACGAGACGAGACGTGACGAGACGAGACGTGAACGGTGACGGGCACCTTGACGGACACGGTGGTGGGCACGGTGATGGGCACGGTGACTTATATTGTGACGCATACGCTTACG
This sequence comes from Tenodera sinensis, assembly GCA_030765045.1. NCBI lineage: Eukaryota > Metazoa > Arthropoda > Insecta > Mantodea > Mantidae > Tenodera > Tenodera sinensis. The sequence continues at coordinate 46,702,908 of CM060971.1, read as the reverse complement.
CTGATGTCCACAAGACGAGACGTGACATGACGAGACGAGACGAGACGTGACGAGACGTGACGAGACGAGACGTGACGAGACCAGACGAGACGTGACGAGACGAGACGTGACGTGACGACACGAGACGAGACGAGACGTGACCAGACGAGACGAGACGAGACGCGAACGGTGACGGGCACTGTGACGGACACGGTGGTGGGCACGGTGACGGGCACGGTGACTTATATTGTGACGCATACGCTTACGCTGATGTCCACAGAGACGGGACGTGACATGACGAGACGAGACGAGACGAGACGAGACGTGACGAGACGTGACGTGACGAGACGACCCGTGACGAGACCAGACGAGACGTGACGAGACGAGACGTGACGTGACGTGACGTGACGACACGAGACGAGACGTGAAGTGACGTGACGAGACGAGACGTGACGTGACGTGACGGGACGAGACCAGACGTGAAGTGACGTGACGTGACGAGACGAGACGTGACGAGACGAGACCTGATGAGACGACACGTGACGTGACGTGAAGTGACTTGACGTGACGTGACGTGACGAGACGAGACGTGACGTGAAGTGACGGGACGAGACCAGACGAGACGAGACGTGACGTGGCGTGACGAGACGAGATAAGAGACGTGACGCGACGTGACGTGACGTAACGCGAGGAGGCGAGACGAGACGTGGCGAGACGCGACGAGACGAGACGTGACGTGACGGGAAGGGAGGAGAAGAGACGTGACGTGACATGACGAGACGAGACGAGACGAGTCATGACGTGACATGATGTGACGAGACGAGATGTGACATGACGTGACGTGACGAGACTAGACGAGACGAGACGTGACGTCACGTGACGTCACGAGACGAGACGAGTTGAGACGAGACGATACGAGACGAGACGTGACGTGACGTGACGTGAAGAGACGAGACGAGATGTGACGAGACGAGACGAGACGAGACGTGACGTGACGAGACGAGTCGTGACGAGACGAGATGAGACGAGACTTGACGTGACGTGACGTGACGAGACGAGACGAGACGAGACGTGACGAGACGAGACGAGACGAGGCGTGACGAGACGAGACGAGACGTGACGAGACGTGACGTGACGTGACGGGACGAGACGTGACGTGACAGGACGACACCTGACGAGACGTGACGTGATGTGACGTTACGTGACGTGACGTGACGAGACGAGACGTGACGAGACGTGACGTGACGTGACGTGACGTGAAGAGACGAGACGAGATGTGACGAGACGAGACGTGACGTGAGGAGTCGAGACGTGACGTGACGAGACTAGACGCGACGTGACGTGATGTGACGTCACGCGGCGAGACGAGACGAGACGTGAAGTGACGTGACGTGTCGAGACGAGACGAGACGAGACGTGATGTGACGTGACGAGACGTGACGAGACGAGACGTGACGTGACGTGACGTAACGAGACGAGACGTGACGAGACGAGACGAGACGTGCACGGTGACGGGCATGGTGATGGGCACGGTGACGGGCACGGTGACGAACAATGTGACGCATACGCTTACGCTGATGTCCACAGAGACGAGACGTGACGAGACGAGACGAGACGAGACGAGACGCGACGCGGGGCAACACGACGCGACGAGACGAGACGTGACAAACGGAGACGAGACGTGACGAGACGTGACGAGACGTGACGAGACGTGACGAGACGTGACGAGACGTTACGAGACGAAACGAGACCAGACGAGACGAGAGGTGACGTGACGTGACGTGACGAAACGAGACGAGATATGACGTACCGTGACGTGACGAGACGAGACGAGACGTGACGTGACGTGACGAGACGAGACGGGACGAGACGTGACGTGACGAGACGAGACGTGACGTTACGTGACGTGACGAGACGAGACGAGACTTGACGTGACGTGGCGTGACGAGACGAGACGATACGTGCGCGTTGACGGGCACATTGACGGGCACGGTGACGGGCACGGTGACGGGCACGGTGATGGGCAAGGGGATGTGCACGGTGACGGGCACGTTGACGGGCACGGTGACTGGCACGGTGACGGGCACGGTGACTTACAATGTGACGCATACAGTTACGCTGATGTTCACAGAAACGACGAGACGTGACGAGACGAGACGTGACGTGAAAAGACGTGACGTGACTAGACGTGACGTGACTAGACGTGACGTGACGTGACGAGACGAGACGAGATGTGAAGAGACGAGACGAGATGTGACGTGACGTGGCGAGACGAGACGTGACGAGACGAGACGAGACGAGACCAGACGAGACGAGAATTGACGTGACGTGACGTGACGAGACGAGACGTGACCTGACGTGACGTGACGTGAGGTGACGAGACGAGACGAGACGTGACATGACGTGACGAGACGAGACGTGACGAGACGAGACGAGACGTGACGTAACGTGACGTCACGAGACGAGACGAGACGTGACGAGACGTGACGAGACGAGACGAGACCAGACGAGACGAGAATTGACGTGACGTGACTTGAACGGACGAGACGTGACGTGACCTGACATGACTGAACGAGAGGAGACGAGACGATACGTGAAGTGACGTGACGTGAAGAGACGAGACGTGACCTGACGTGACGTGACGTGATGTGACGAGAAGAGACGAGAGGGTATGTGACGAGACGAGACGTGACGTGACGCATACGCTTTCGCTGATGTCAACAGAGACGAGACGTGACGAGACGAGACGTGACGTGACGTGACGAGACGAGACGCGCCGAGACGAGACAAAACGAGACGAGACGAGAAGAGACGTAACGTGACGAGACGTGACGAGACGAGACGAGACGAGACCAGACGAGACGAGAATTGACGTGACGTGACTTGAACGGACGAGACGTGGCATGACTAGACGAGAGGAGACGAGACGGGAATATACGTGAGGTGACGTGATGTGACGAGAAGAGAGGAGACGGGATGTGACGAGACGAGACGATACGAGACGTTACGAGACCGCTGAGACGAGACGTGACGTGACGTGACGACACGAGACGAGAAGAGACGTGACTGGACGTGACGTGACGTGACGTGACGAGACGAGGCGATACGAGACCTGATGAGACGAGACGTGACGTGACGTGAAGTGACTTGACGTGACGAGACGATACGAGACGAGACGATACGAGACCTGATGAGACGAGACGTGACGAGACGTGACGTGACGAAACGAGACGAGATGGGACGTACCGTGACGTGACGAGACGAGACGAGACGTGACGTGACGTGACGAGATGGGATGAGACGTGACGTGACGAGACGATACGTGACGTGACTAGACGAGACGAGACGAGACGTGACGTGAAAAGACGTGACGTGACTACACGTGTCGTGACGTGACGAGACGAGACGAGATGTGACGTGACGTGGCGAGACGAGACGAGGCGAGACGTGACGTCACTTGACGTGACGTGACGTGACGTGATGAGACGAGACGATACGAGAGGTGACGTGACGTGACGTAACGTGACGTGACGAGACGAGACGGGACTTGACGTGACGTGACTTGACGAGACGAGACGATACGTGCACGGTGATGGGCACGTGAACGGGCACGGTGACGGGAACGGTGACGGGCAAGGGGATAGTCACGGTGACGGGCACGTTGACGGGCACGGTGACTGGCACAGTGACGGGCACGGTGACTTACAATGTGACGCATACAGTTACGCTGATGTTCACAGAGACGAGACGTGACGAGACGAGACGAGACGTGACGAGACGTGCCGTGACGTGACGAGACGAGACGAGACGTGACGAGACGAGACGTGACGAGACGAGACGAGACGTGACGAGACGGGACGAGACGAGACGAGACCAGACGAGACGAGAATTGACGTGACGTGAAGTGACGAGACGTGACGTGACGTGACGTGAGGTGACGAGACGAGACGAGACGTGACGTGACATGACGTGACGTGACGAACGTGACGAGACGACACGTGACCTGACGTGACGAGACGAGACGAGACGAGACGTGACGAGACGAGACGAGACGTGACGAGACGTGACCAGACGAGACGTGACCAGACGAGACGAGAATTGACGTGACGTGAACGGACGAGACGTGACGTGACGTGACATGACTGGACGAGAGGAGACGAGACGATACGTTAGGTGACGTGATGTGACGAGAAGGGTCGAGAGGGGATATGACGAGACGAGACGTGACGTGACGCTTACGCTTTCGCTGATGTCAACAGAGACGAGACGTGACGAGACGTGACGAGGCGAGACGAGACGTGACGTGACGTGACGTGACGAGACGAGACGCGACGAGACGAGACAAGACGAGACGAGAAGCGACGAGACGAGACGTGACGAGACGAGACGAGACGAGACCAGACGAGACGAGAATTGACGTGACGTGACGTGAACGGACGAGACGTGACGTGACATGACTAGACGAGAGGAGACGAGACGAGACGATAGGTGAGGTGACGTGATGTGACGAGAAGAGACGAGACGGGATCTGACGAGACGAGACGTGACGAGACGTGACGAGACGAGACATGACGTGACGAGACGTGACGTGACGAGACGAGACGAGACGTGACGAGACGAGACATGACGTGACGAGACGAGACGTGACGTGACGAGACGTGAAGTGACGTGACGTGGTGAGACGGGACGTGACGAGACGAGACCTGAAGAGACGAGACGTGACGTGACGTGAAGTGACTTGACGTGACGTGACGTGACGAGACAAGACGAGACGAGACGTGACGTGACGTGACGGGACGAGACCAGACGGGACGCGACGAGAAGTGACGTGGCGTGACGAGACGAGATAAGAGACGTGACGCGACGTGACGTGACGAGAGGAGGCTAGAGGAGGCGTGACGAGACGCGACGAGACGTGACGAGACGTGACGTGACGGGAAGGGACGAGAAGAGACGTGACGTGACGTGACGTGTCGAGACGAGACATGACGTGACATGATGTGACGAGACGAGATGTGACATGACGTGACGTGACGAGACGTGACGTGATGTGACGTGACGTGACGAGACGAGACCAGACGAGACGAGACGTGACATGACGTGACGTGACGGACGAGACGAGACAAGACAAGACGAGACGAGACGTGAGGAGACGAGATGAGACGAGATGTGACGTGACGTCACGCATACGCTTTCGTGGATGTCAACAGAGACGAGACGTGACGAGACGAGACGAGATGAGACGAGAAGTGACGTATCGTGACGTGATGTGACGTGACGAGACGAGACCAGAGAGGAGACGAGACGAGACGTGACGTGACGTGACGAGACGAGTGGAGGCGAGACGAGACGAGCAGAGACGAGACGTGACGTGACGTGACGAGACGAGATGAGACGCGACATGACGTGACGTGACGAGACGAGACATGACGACACAAGACGAGACGAGACGGTACAAGACGTGAGATGACGTGACGTGACGATACGAGACGAGACGATACGAGACTAGACGAGACGTGACGTGACGTGTCATGACGAGACGAGACGAGAGGAGACGAGACGAGTCGTGACGAGACGAAACGAGACGTGCACGGTGAATGGCACGGAGACGGGCATGGTGACGGGCACGGTGACGGCACGGTGACGGGCACGGTGCCGTGCACGGTGGCGTGCACGGTGACGGGCACGGTGACTTACAATGTGACGCATACGCTTACGCTGATGTACACAGAGACGAGACGAGACAAGACGAGGAGAGACGTGACGTGACGTGACGAGACGAGACGAGAGGAGACGACACGAGACGAGATGTGACGAGACGTGACGTGACGAGAAGTGACGTGAAGTGACGTGACGTGACGTGACTAGACGAGACGAGACGTGACGTGACGTGACGAGACGAGACGAGACGAAACGAGACGAGGCGTGACGTGACGTGACGAGACGACACGAGACGTGGCGTGACGTGACGTCACGTGACGTGACGAGACGAGACGATACATGCACGTTGTCGGGCACGGTGATGGGCACGGTGACGGGCATGATGATGGGCTCGGTGGCGGGCACGATGACGGGCACGGTGACTTACATTGTGACGCATACGCTTACGCTGATGTCCACAGAGACGAGACGTGTCGAGACGAGACGAGACGTGACGTGACGTGACGTGACGACTCGAGACGAGACGAGAGGAGACGTGACATGACGTGACGTGACGTGACGTGACGAGACGAGTCGAGACGAGACAGAACGAGACAAGACGAGACGTGACGAGACGAGACGAGACGTGACGAGACGTGACGAGACGAGACGTGACCAGACGAGACGAGACGTGAGACGACGAGACGAAACGTGACGTGACTGGACGTGACGTGACTAGACGTGACGTGACGCGACGTGACGTGACGAGACGAGATGTGACGAGACGTTACGTACGTGACGTGAAGTGACGTGGCGAGACGAGACGAGACGTGACGTACGTGACGTGACGTGACGTGACGAGACGAGACGAGAATTTACGAGACGAGACGTGACGTGATTTGTAGTGACGTTTATTGACGTAACGTGACGTGATGTGAGGAGACGAGACGAGACGTGACTTGACGTGACGACACGAGACGAGACGTGACGTGACGTGACGACACGTGACGAGACGAAACGAGACGTGACGTGACGTGACGAGGCGAGATGAGACGTAACGAGACGAGACGAGATGAGACGAGACATGACGTGCCGTGACGTGACGAGACGAGACATGACGAGACAAGACGAGACTAGAAGGTACGAAACGTGAGATGACGTGACGTGACGAAACGAGACGAGAGGAGACTATACGTGACGTGACGTGACGAGACGAGACGAGACCTGAGGAGACGAGACGAGACGTGACGAGACGAGACGTGCACGGTGAATGGCACGGAGACGGGCACGGTGACGGGAACGGTGACGGGCAGGCTGACGGGCACGGTGACGGGCACGGTGACGGGCACGGTGACTTACAATATGACGCATACGCTTACGCTGATGTCCACAGAGACGAGACGAGACAAGACGAGGAGAGACGAGGAGAGACGTGACGTGACGTGACGAGACGAGAGGAGACGACACGAGACGAGACGTGACGAGACGTGACGTGACGAGACGAGACGTGGCGAGACGGGACGAGACGTGACGAGACGAAACGAGACGAGACGTGACGTGAAGTGACGTGAAGTGACGTGACATGACGTGACGTGTCTAGACGAGACGAGACGAGATGAGACTTGACGTGACGTGAACAAACGAGACGAGACGAAACGAGACGAGGTGTGACGCGACGTGACGAGACGACACGAGACGTGGCGTGACGTGACGTCACGTGACGTGACGAGACGAGACGATACATGCACATTGACGGTCACGGTACGGGCACGGTGATGGGCACGGTGACGGGCACGATGACGGGCTCGGTGGCGGGCACGATGACGGGCACGGTGACTTACATTGTGACGCATACGCTTACGCTGATGTCCACAGAGACGAGACGTGACGTGACGAGACGAGACGAGACGTGACGTGACGTGACGACACGAGACGAGACGAGACGAGACGTGATGTGACGTGACGTGACGTGACGAGATGAGACGTGACGTGACGACACGAGACGAGACGAGACGTGACGTGACCAGACGAGACGTGACGTGACGACACGAGACGAGACGTGACGTGACGAGACGAGACGTGACGTGACGACACGAGACGAGACGAGACGTGATGTGACGTGACGTGACGAGATGAGACGAGACGAGACGAGACGTGACGTGACGTGCCGAGACGAGACGACACGTGACGTGACGTGACGAGACGAGACGAGACGTGATGTGACGTGACGTGACGTGACGAGACGAGACGAGAAGAGACAATACGTGACGTGACGTGACGTGACGAGACGAGACGTGACGTGACCTGACGTGACGAGACGAGACGAAACGAGACGAGACGAGACGTGACCAGACGAGACGTGACGAGACGACACAAGGCGTGACGTGAGGAGACGAGACGAGACGAGACGTGACGTGACGGGACGAGACGTGACGTGAAGTTACGTGACGTGACGATACGTGACGTGACGTGACGAGACGAGACGAGACGTGACGTGACGTGACGTGACGAGACGAGACGAGACGTGACGTGACGTGTCGAGACGAGACAAGACGTGACGTGACGAGACGTGACGAGACGTGACGTGACGTGACGTGACGAGACGTGCACGGTGACGGGCATGGTGAGGGGCACGGTGACGGGAGCGGTGACGGGCACGGTGACGGGCACGTTGACGGGCACGGTGACGGGCACAGTGACGGGCACGGTGACTTACAATGTGACGCATACGCTAACGCTGATGTCCACAGAGACGAAACGTGACGAGACGAGACGTGACGTGACGTGACAACACGAGACGAGACGAGACGTGACGTGACGTGGCGTGGCGTGACGTGACGTGACGAGACGAGACGAGACGTGACGTAACGTTCCGTGAAGTGACGTGACTTGACGAGACGAGACGTAACGGGACGAGACGAGACGAGAGAGACGTGACTTGACGTGACGTGACGAGACGAGATGAGACGAGACGAGACGTGACGAGACGAGACGTGACGAGACGAGACGAGACGTGACGTGACGTGAGGACACGAGACGAGACGAAACGTAACTTGACGTGACGTGACCTGACGTGACGTGTTGTGACGTGACTTGACGAGACGAGACATGACGTGACGTGACGTGCAGTGACCTGACGAGACGAGACGACATGTGACGTGACGTGTCATGACGTGACGTGAGGTGACGATACGAGACGAGACGTGACGTGACGTGACGTTATGAGACGAGACGGGACGGGACGTGCACGGTGACGGGTACGGTGACGGGCACGGTGGAGGGCACGGTGACTGGCACGGTGACGGGCACGGTGACGGGCACGGTGACGCGCACGGTGACGGGCACGTTGATGGGCACGATGACGGGCACGGTGATGGGCACGGTGACAGGCACGGTGACTGGCTCGGTGACATGCACGGTGACGGGCACGGTCACGGGCACGGTGACTTACAGCGTGACGCAAACATTTACGCTGATGTCCACATAGACGAGGCGTGACGAGACGAGACGTGACTTGACGTGACGAGACGAGACGTGACGAGACGTGACGTGACGGGACGAGACAAGACGTGACGTGACGTGACGAGACGAGACGTTACGAAAAGTGACGTGACGAGACGAGATGTGACGGTATGTGACGTGACGTGACGAGACGAGACGGGACGTGACGTGACGTGACGTGACGATTCGAGACGAGACGTGACCAGACGAGACGAGGCGAGAGAGACGTAACTTGACGTGACGTGACGAGACGAGAAGGGGCGTGACGTGACATGACGTGACGAGCCGAGACGTGACGAGCCGAGACGAGACGTGATCAGACGAGACGTGACGTGACGTGACGAGACGTGACGTGACGAGACGAGACGAGATGAGACGAGATGTGCACGATGACGGGCACGGTGACTTGCACGGTGACGGGCACGATGATGGGCACATTGAAGCGCACCGTGACGGGCATTGTGACGGACACGGTGACGTGCAGCGTGACGGGCACGGTGACTTACAATGTGACGCATACGCTTACGCTGATGTCTACAGAGAAGTGACGAGACGAGATGAGACGAGACGTGCACGGTGACGGGCACGGTGGTGGGCACGGTGACTGGCACGGTGACGCGCACGTAGACGGGCACGCTGACGCCTACGGTGACGCGCACTGTGACGGGCACGGTGACGGGCACGGTGATGGGCACGTTATGGGCACGATGACGGGCACGGGGATGTGCACTGTGACGCGCACGGTGACCGGCTCGGTGACATGCACGGACACGGGCACGGTGAATGGCACGGTGACAGGCACGGTGACTTACTGCGTGACGCAAACGCTTACGCTGATGTCCACAGAGACGAGACGTGACGAGACGAGACGTGACGTGACGTGACGAGACGAGACGTGACGAGACGTGACGAGACGGGACGAGGCGAGAGAGACATGACTTGACGTGACGTGACGAGACGAGACGAGACGTGACGAGACGAGACGAGGCGAGAGAGACGTGACTTGACGTGACGTGACGAGACGAGACGAGATGTGACGTGACGTGACGAGACGTGATGTGACGTGACAGGACGTTACGTGACGTGACATGACGAGCCGAGACGTGACGAGACGAGGCGAGAGAGACGTGACTTGACGTGACGTTACGAGACGAGACGAGACGTGACGTGACGTGACGTAACGTGTCGTGACGTGACGTGTCGTGACGTTATGAGACGAGACGAGACGGGACGAAACGAGACGAATTGTGACGAGACGTAACCTAACGTGCCGAGACGAGACGAGATGAGACGAGACGTGCACGGTGACGGGCACGGTGGTGGGCACGGTGACTGGCAGGGTGACGGGCACGGTGACGGTCACGGTGACGCGCACTGTTACGGGCACGTTGATGGGCACGATGACGGGCACGGTGATGGGCATGGTGACAGGCACGGTGACTGGCTCGGTGACATGCACGGTGACGGGCACTTGACGGGCACGTTGACGGGCACGGTGACGTGCAAGGTGACGGGCAAGGTGACTTACAGCGTGACGCAAACGCTTACGCTGATGTCCACAGAGACGAGACGAGACGTGACGAGACGAGACGAGAGGTGACGTGACGTGACGAGACGAGACGTGACGAGACGTGACGTGACGGGACGAGACAAGACGTGACGTGACGTGACGAGACGAGACGTTACGAGACGTGACGTGACGACACGAGATGTGACGTGACGAGACGAGATGTGACGGTACGTGACGTGACGTGACAAGACGAGACGGGACATGACGTGACGTGACGTGACAATACGAGACGAGACGAGACATGACGAGACGAGACGAGGCGAGAGAGACGTGACTTGACGTGACGTGACGAGACGACACGTGACGTGACGAGACGTGATGTGACATGACGTGACAGGACGTGACGTGACGTGACGAGACGAGACGAGACGTGACGTGACATGACTTGACGACACGAGATGAGACGAGAAGAGTCGAGACGAGACGTGACGAGACGTGACGTGACGGGACGAGAAGAGACGTGACGTAAAGTGACGAGACGATACGAGACAAGACATGACGTGACGTGACGTGACGAGACGAGACGATACGAGACCTGATGAGACGAGACGTGACGTGACGTGAAGTGACTTGACGTGACGAGACGATACGAGACGTTACGAAACCAATGAGACGAGACGTGACGTGACGTTTCGACAGGAGACGAGAAGAGACGTGACTTGACGTGACGTGACGAGACGAGACGATACGAGACCTGACGAGACGAGACGTGATGTGACGAGACGATACGAGACGAGACGTGATGTGACGGGACGAGAAAAGACGTGAGGTGACGTGACGAGACGAGACGAAACGAGACATGACGTGACGTGATGTGACGAGACGAGATGTGACGTGACGTGACGAGGCGAGACGGGACGAGACGTGACGATACGAGACGAGACGCGACGTGACGTGACGACACGAGATGAGACGAGACGTGACGTGACGTGACGAGACGATACGAGACGTGACGAGACGAGACGTGACGTGACGTGACGAGACGAGAAGAGACGACACGAGTTGAGACGAGACGAGACGTGACGTGACGAGACGTGACGTGATGTGACATGACGTGACGACACGAGACAAGACGTGACGAGACGTGACGCGACGAGAAGAGACGAGACGTGAGGTGACGTGACCCGACGTGACGTGACGACACGAGGCGTGACAAGACGTGACGAGACGAGAAGTGATGAGACGAGACGTGACGAGACGAGACGTGACGTGACGACACGAGACGAGACTAGATCTGACGTGACATGACGTGACGTGACGAGACGAGACTTGACGTGACGTGACGAGAGGAGGCGAGACGAGCAGAGACGAGACGTGACGTGACGTAACGTGACACGACGTGACGAGACGAGACTAGACGAGAAGAGACGTGACGAGACGAGACAAGACGTGCACGGTGACGGGCACGGTGACGGGCAATGTGACGGGCACGGTGACGTGCACGGATACGGGCAGGGTGGCGGGCACGGCGTCGGGCACGTTGACGGCCACGGTGACGGGCACGGTGACGGCCACGGTGACTTAGAATGTGACGCATACGCTTACGCTGATGTCCACAGAGACGAGACGTGACGTGACGAGACGTGACGTGACGTGACGACAAGAGACGAGACGTGACGTGACTTGACGTGACGTGACGAGACGAGACGAAACGAGACGAGACGAGACGTGACCAGACGAGACGTGACGAGACGACACAAGGCGTGACGTGAGTAGACGAGACGAGACGTGACGTGACGTGACGGGACGAGACGTGACGTGAAGTTTCGTGACGTGACGAGACGTGACGAGACGAGACGTGACGTTTCGAGACGAGACGAGACGTGACGTGACAAGACTTGACGAGACGTGACGTGACGAGACGAGACGAGACGAGACGTGCACGGTGACGGGCATGGTGACGGGCTCGGAGACGGGAGCGGTGACGGGCACGGTGACGGGCACGTTGACGGGCACAGTGACTTACAATGTGACGCATACGCTTACGCTGATGTCCACAGAGACGAAACGTGACGAGACGAGACGTGACGTGACGTGACAACACGAGACGAGACGTGACGTGACGTGACGAGACGAGACGTGACGAGAGGTGACGTAACGTGCCGTTAAGTGACGTGACTTGACGAGACGAGACGTGACGGGACGAGACGAGAGAGACGTGACGTGACGTGACGACACGAGACGAGACGAAACGTAACGTGACGTGACGTGACCTGAAGTGACGTGTTGTGACGTGACGTGACGAGACGAGACGTGACGTGACGTGACGTGACATGACGTGACGTGAGGTGACGATACGAGACGAGACGTGACGTGACGTGACGTGACGTTATGAGACGAGACGAGACGGGACGAAACGAGACGAAATGTAACGAGACGTAACCTGACGTGCCGAGACGAGACGAGATGAGACGAGACGTGCACGGTGACGGGTACGGTGACGGGCACGGTGGAGGGCACGGTGACTGGCACGGTGACGGGCACGGTGACGCGCACAGTGACGGGCACGTTGATGGGCACGTTGATGGGCACGATGACGGACACGGTGATGGGCACGGTGAGAGGCACGGTGACTGGCTCGGTGACATGCACGGTGACGGGCACGGTGACGGGCACGGTCACGGGCACGGTGACTTACAGCGTGACGCAAACGCTTACGCTGATGTCCACAGAGACGAGACGTGACGAGACGAGACGTGACGTGACGTGACGAGACGAGACGTGACGTGACGTGTCGAGACGAGACGAGACGTGACGTGACGAGACGTGACGAGACGTGACGTGCCGTGACAAGACGAGACGAGACGAGACGTGCACGGTGACGGGCATGGTGACGGGCACGGTGACGGAAGCGGTGACGGGCATGGTGAAGGGCACGTTGACGGGCACGGTGACGGGCACAGTGACGGGCACGGTGACTTTCAATGTGACGCATACGCTTACGCTGATGTCCACAGAGACATGACGAGACGAGACGAGAAGAGACGTGACTTGACGTGACGTGACGAGACGAGACTATACGAGACCTGACGAGACGAGACGTGATGTGACGAGACGATACGAGACGAGACGTGACGAGAAGAGACGTGACGAAACGAGACGTGACGTGATGTGACGAGACGAGATGTGACGTGACGTGACGTGACGAGACGAGTTGAGACGACACAAGACGTGACGTGACGTGACGGACGTGACGAGACGATACGAGACGTGACGTAAAGTGACCTGACGTGACGTGATGTGACGTGACGTGACGAGACGAGACGAGACATGACTTGACGTGACGTGACGAGGCGAGACGATACGTGCACGGTGACGGGTACGGTGACGGGCACGTTGACGGGCACGGTGACGATCATGGTGACTTACAATGTGACGCATTGGCTTACGCTGATGTCCACAGCGACGAGACGTGACGTGACGAGACGAGACGAGACGTGACATGACGTGACGTGACGAGACGAGACGAAACGAGACGAGACGAGACGTGACGAGACGAGACGTGACGAGACGAGACGAGACGAGACGTGACGTGACGTGACGGGACGAGACCAGACGAGACGACACGTGACGCGACGTGACGAGACGAGACGAGACGGGACGAGACGTGACGTAACGAGACGTGACGTGACGTGACGAGGCGATACGAGCACGTTGACGGGCACGGTGACGGGTACGGTGACGGTTACGGTGACGGGCACGATGACGGGCACGGTGACTTACAATGTGACGCATACGCTTAGGCTGTTGTCAACAGCCACGAGACGTGACGTGTCGAGACGAGACGAGACGTGACGTGACGTGACGACACGAGAGGAGACGGGACGAGACGAGACATGACGTTACGTGACGTGACGTGACGAGACGAGACGAAACGAGACGAGACGTGACGAGACGAGACGGGACGTGACGAGACGAGACGAGACGTGACGTTTCTAGACGTGACGTGACGTGACGGACGAGACGAAATCAGACAAGACGAGACGATGCGTGAGGAGACGAGATGAGACGAGACGTGACGTGACGTGACGCATACGCATACGCTTTCGCTGATGTCAACAGAGACGAGACGTCACGAGACGAGACGCGACGAGACGAGACGAGACGAGACAAGACGAGACGAGACGAGATGAGACGTGACGAGACGTGACGAGACGAGACGAGAAGAGACCAGACGAGACGAGAATTGACGAGACGTGACGTGACGTGACGTTATGAGACGAGACGAGACGGGACGAAACGAGACGAAATGTGACGAGACGTAACCTGACGTGCCGAGACGAGACGAGATGAGACGAGACGTGCACGGCGACGGGCACGGTGGTGGGCACGGTGACGGGCACGGTGACGCACACGGTTACGGGCACGTTGATGGGCACGATGACGGGCACGGTGATGGGCACGGTGACAGGCACGGTGACTGGCTCGCTGACATGCACGGTGACGGGCGCGGTGACGGGCACGGTGACGGGCACGGTGACTTACAGCGTGACGCAAACGCTTACGCTGATGTCCACAGAGACGAGACGTGACGAGACGAGACGTGACGTGACGTGACGAGACGAGACGTGACGAGACGTGACGTGACGGGACGAGACAAGAAGTGACGTGACGTGACGAGACGAGACGTTACGAGACGTGACGTGACGAGACGAGATGTGACGGTACGTGACGTGACGTGACGAGACGAGACGGGACCTGACGTGACGTGACGATACGAGACGAGACGAGAAGTGACGAGACGAGGCGAGAGACACGTGACTTGACGTGACGTGACGAGACGAGACGTGACGTGACGTGAGGGGACGTGATGTGACGTGACGTGACAGGACGTGACGTGACGAGACGAGACGAGACGTGACGTGACGTGACATGACTTGACGACACGAGATGAGACGAGAAGAGACGAGACGAGACGTGACGAGACGTGACGAGACGTGACGAGACGAGACGTTACGAGACGTGACGTGACGAGACGAGATGTGACGGTACGTGACGTGACGTGACGAGACGAGACGAGACGTGACGTGACGTGACGTGAGGATACGAGACGAGACGTGACGAGACGAGACGAGGCGAGAGAGACGTGACTTGACGTGACGTGACGAGACGAGACGAGACGTGACGTGACGTGACGCGACGAGACGTGATGTGACGTAACGTGACAGGACGTAACGTGACATGACGTGACGAGCCGAGACGAGACGTGATGTCACGTGACGAGAAGAGACGAGACGAGATAAGACGAGACGTGACGTGAAGTGACGTGACGTGACGAGACGAGATGAGACGTGACGTGACGTGACCAGACGTGACGTGACGAGAAGAGACGAGACGTGACGAAACGTAACGTGACGTGACCTGACGTGACGTGTTGTGACGTGACGTGACGAGACGAGATGTGACGGTACCTGACGTGACGTGACGTGACGGGACGAGACGGGACATGACGTGAAGTGACGTGACGTGACGATACGAGACGAGACGTGACGAGACGAGACGAGACGAGAGAGACGTGACTTGACGTGACGTGACGAGACGAGACGTGACGTGACGTGACGTGATGTGACGTGACAGGACGTAACGTGACGAGACGAGACGTGACGTGACGTGACATGACTTGACGACACGAGATGAGACGTGAAGAGACGAGACGAGACGTGACGAGACGTGACGTGACGGGACGAGAAGAGACGTGACGTAAAGTGACGAGACGATACGAGACGAGACATGACGTGACGTGATGTGACGAGACGATATGTGACGTGACGTGACGTGACGAGACGAGACGTAACGTGACCTGACGTGACGAGACGAGACGAGACGAGACGTGACGTAACGTGACGTGACGAGACGAGACGAGACAAGACGTGACGTGACGGACGTGACGAGACGAGACGTGACGTAACGTGACCTGACGTGAGGTGATGTGACGTGACGTGACGTGACGAGACGAGACGTGACTTGACGTGACGAGACGAGACGAGACGATACGTGCAAGGTGACGGGTACGGTGACGGGCACGGTGACGGGCACGGTGACTTACAATGTGAAACATACGGTTACGCTGATGTCCACAGCGACGAGACGTGACGTGACGAGACGAGACGTGACCTGACGTGACGTGACGACACGAGACGAAACGTGACATGACGTGACGTGACGTGACGTGACGTACGAGACGAAACGAGACGAGACGAGACGTGACGAGACGTGACGAGACGAGACGAGACGTGAAATGACTAAACGTGACCTGACGTGACGAGACGAGACGTGACGTGACGTGACGAGACGAGATAAGAGACGTGACGCGACGTGACGTGACGAGACGAGACGTGACGTGACGAGACGAGACGGGACATGACGTGACGTGACGTGACGTGACGATACGAGACGAGACGAGACGTGACGAGGCGAGACGAGGCGAGAGAGACGTGACTTGTCGTGACGTGACGAGACGTGACGTGACGTGACATGACTAGACGACACGAGATGAGACGAGAAGAGACGAGACGAGACGTGACGAGACGTGACTTGACGGTACGAGAAGAGACGTGACGTAAAGTGACGAGACGATACGTGACGAGACATGACGTGACGTGATGTGACGAGACGAGATGTGACGTGACGTGACGTGACGAGACGAGACGAGACAAGACGTGACGTGACGTGACGGACATGACGTAACGTGACCTGACGTGACGTGACGTGACGAGACGAGACGAGACGTGACTAGACGTGACGTGACGAGACGATACGTACACGGTGACGGGTACGGTGACGGGCACGTTGACGGGCACGGAGACGATCATGGTGACTTACAATGTGACGCATTGGCTTAAGCTGATGTCCACAGCGACGAGACGTGACGAGACGAGACGAGACGTGACGTGACGACACGAGACGAGACGAGACGTGACATGACGTGACGTGACGTGACGTGACGAGACGAGACGAGACGAGACGTGACGAGACGAGACGTGACGAGACGAGACGAGATGAGACGTGACGTGACGGGACGGGACGAGACCAGACGAGACGACACGTGACGCGACGTGACGTGACGAGACGAGACGAGACGGGACGAGACGTGACGTGACGAGACGTGACGTGACGAGGCGATTCGTGCACGGTGACGGGCACGGTGACGGGTACGGTGACGGGTACGGTTACAGTTACGGTGACGGGCACGATGACGGGCACGGTGACTTACAATGTGACGCATACGCTTAGGCTGTTGTCAACAGCCACGAGACGTGACGTGTCGAGACGAGACGAGACGTGACGTGACGTGACGACACGAGAGGAGACGGGACGAGACGAGACATGACGTTACGTGACGTGACGTGACGAGACGAGACGAAACGAGACGAGACGTGACGAGACGAGACGGGACGTGACGTTTCTAGACGTGACGTGACGTGACGTGACGGACGAGACGAGACCAGACAAGACGAGAGGATGCGTGAGGAGACGAGATGAGACGAGACGTGACGTGACACATACGCTTTCGCTGATGTCAACAGAGACGAGACGTCACGAGACGAGACGAGACGTGACGCGACGAGACGAGACGAGACAAGACGAAACGAGACGAGACGAGATGAGACGTGACGAGACGTGACGAGACGAGACGAGAAGAGACCAGACGAGACGAGAATTGACGAGACGTAACGTGACGTGACGTTATGAGACGAGACGAGCCGGGACGAAACGAGACGAAATGTGACGAGACGTAACCTGACGTGCCGAGACGAGACGAGATGAGACGAGACGTGCACGGCGACGGGCACGGTGGTGGGCACGGTGACGGGCACGGTGACGCGCACGGTTACGGGCACGTTGATGGGCACGATGACGGGCACGGTGATGGGCACGGTGACAGGCACGGTGACTGGCTCGCTGACATGCACGGTGACGGGCGCGGTGACGGGCACGGTGACGGGCACGGTGACATACAGCGTGATGCAAACGCTTACGCTGATGTCCACAGAGACGAGACGTGACGAGACGAGACGAGACGTGACGTGACGTGACGAGACGAGACGTGACGAGACTTGACGTGACGGGACGAGACAAGACGTGACGTGACGTGACGAGAGGAGACGTTACGAGACGTGACGTGACGAGACGAGATGTGACGGTACGTGACGTGACGTGACGTGACGAGACGAGACGGGACCTGACGTGACGTGACGATACGAGACGAGACGAGAAGTGACGAGACAAGGCGAGAGACACGTGACTTGACGTGACGTGACGAGACGAGACGTGACGTGACGTGACGGGACGTGACGTGACGTGACAGGACGTGACGTGACGTGACGAGACGAGACGTGACGTGACGTGACATGACTTGACGACACGAGATGAGACGAGAAGAGACGAGACGAGACGTGACGAGACGTGACGAGACGAGACGTTACGAGACGTGACGTGATGAGACGAGATGTGACGGTACGTGACGTGACGAGATGAGACGGGACGTGACGTGACGTGACGTGAGGATACGAGACGAGACGTGACGTGACGTGAGGATACGAGACGAGACGAGACGTGACGAAACGAGGCGAGAGAGACGTGACTTGACGTGACGTGACGAGACGAGACGTGACGTGATGAGACGTGACGAGAAGAGACGAGACGAGATAAGACGAGACGTGACGAGAAGTGACGTGACGTGACGAGACGAGATGAGACGTGACGTGACGTGACCAGACGTGACGTGACGAGAAGAGACGAGACGTGACGAAACGTAACGTGACGTGACGTGACCTGACGTGACGTGTTGTGACTTGACGTGACGAGACGAGATGTGACGGTACGTGACGTGACGTGACGTGACGGGACGAGACGGGACATGACGTGACGTGACGTGACGATACGAGACGAGACGTGACGAGACGAGACGAGACGAGAGAGACGTGACTTGACGTGACGTGACGAGAGGAGACGTGACGTGACGTGACGTGACGTGATGTGGCGTGACGTGACAGGACGTGACGTGACGTGACGAGACGAGCCGTGACGTGACGTGACATTACTTGACGACACGAGATGAGACGAGAAGAGACGAGACGAGACGTGACGAGACGTGACGTGACGGTACGAGAAGAGACGTGACGTAAAGTGACGAGACGATACGAGACGAGACATGAGGTGACGATGTGACGAGACGAGATTTAACGTGACGTGACGTGACGAGACGAGACGAGACAAGACGTGACGTGACGTGACGGACATGACGTAACGTGACCTGACGTGACGTGACGTGACGAGACGAGACGAGACGTGACTAGACGTGACGTGACGAGACGATACGTGCACGGTGACGGGTACGGTGACGGGCACGTTGACGGGCACGGTGACGATCATGGTGACTTACAATGTGACGCATTGGCTTACGCTGATGTCCACAGCGACGAGACGTGACGAGACGAGACGAGACGTGACGTGACGTGACGACACGAGACGAGACGAGACGTGACATGACGTGACGTGACGTGACGAGACGAGACGAAACGAGACGAGACGAGACGTGACGAGACGAGACGTGACGAGACGAGATGAGACGTGACGTGACGGGACGGGACGAGAGCAGACGAGACGACACGTGACGCGACGTGAAGTGACGAGACGAGACGGGACGAGACGTGACGTGACGAGACGTGACGTGACGAGGCGATTCGTGCACGGTGACGGGCACGGTGACGGGTACGGTGACGGTTACGGTGACGGGCACGATGACGGGCACGGTGACTTACAATGTGACGCATACGCTTAGGCTGTTGTCAACAGCCACGAGACGTGACGTGTCGAGACGAGACGAGACGTGACGTGACGTGACGACACGAGAGGAGACGGGACGAGACGAGACATGACGTTACGTGACGTGACGTGACGAGACGAGACGAGACGAAACGAGACGAGACGAGACGTGACGAGACGAGACGGGACGTGACGTTTCTAGACGTGACGTGACGTGACGGACGAGACGAGACCAGACAAGACGAGAGGATGCGTGAGGAGACGAGATGAGACGAGACGTGACGTGACACATACGCTTTCGCTGATGTCAACAGAGACGAGACGTCACGAGAAGAGACGTGACGTGACGTCACGTGACGTGACGTCACGAAACGAGACGCGACGAGACGAGACGAGACAAGACGAAACGAGACGAGACGAGATGAGACGTGACGAGACGTGACGAGACGAGACGAGAAGAGACCAGACGAGACGAGAATTGACGAGACGTAACGTGACGTGACGTTATGAGACGAGACGAGCCGGGACGAAACGAGACGAAATGTGACGAAACGTAACCTGACGTGCCGAGACGAGACGAGATGAGACGAGACGTGCACGGCGACGGGCACGGTGGTGGGCACGGTGACGGGAACGGTGACGCGCACGGTTACGGGCACGTTGATGGGCACGATGACGGGCACGGTGATGGGCACGGTGACAGGTACGGTGACTGGCTCGCTGACATGCACGGTGACGGGCGCGGTGACGGGCACGGTGACGGGCACGGTGACTTACAGCGTGATGCAAACGCTTACGCTGATGTCCACAGAGACGAGACGTGACGAGACGAGACGAGACGTGACGTGACGTGACGAGACGAGACGTGACGAGACTTGACGTGACGGGACGAGACAAGACGTGACGTGACGTGACGAGACGAGACGTTACGAGACGTGACGTGACGAGACGAGATGTGACGGTACGTGACGTGACGTGACGAGACGAGACGGGACCTGACGTGACGTGACGATACGAGACGAGACGAGAAGTGACGAGACAAGGCGAGAGACACGTGACTTGACGTGACGTGACGAGACGAGACGTGACGTGACGTGACGGGACGAGACGTGACGTGACAGGACGTGATGTGACGTGACGAGACGAGACGTGACGTGACGTGACATGACTTGACGACACGAGATGAGACGAGAAGAGACGAGAAGAGACGAGACGAGACGTGACGAGACGTGACGAGACGAGACGTTACGAGACGTGACGTGACGAGACGAGATGTGACGGTACGTGACGTGACGAGACGAGACGGGACGTGACGTGACGTGACGTGAGGATACGAGACGAGACGAGACGTGACGAAACGAGGCGAGAGAGACGTGACTTGACGTGACGTGACGAGACGAGACGAGACGTGACGTGATGAGACGTGACGAGAAGAGACGAGATAAGACGAGACGTGACGTGAAGTGACGTGCCGTGACGAGACGAGATGAGACGTGACGTGACGTGACGTGACCAGACGTGACGTGACGAGAAGAGACGAGACGTGACGAAACGTAACGTGACGTGACGTGACCTGACGTGACGTGTTGTGACGTGACGTGACGAGACGAGATGTGACGGTACGTGACGTGACGTGACGGGACGAGACGGGACATGACGTGACGTGACGTGACGATACGAGACGAGACGTGACGAGACGAGACGAGAGAGACGTGACTTGACGTGACGTGACGAGAGGAGACGTGACGTGACGTGACGTGATGTGACGTGACGTGACAGGACGTGACGTGACGTGACGAGACGAGCCGTGACGTGACGTGACATTACTTGACGACACGAGATGAGACGAGAAGAGACGAGACGAGACGTGACGAGACGTGACGTGACGCGACGAGAAGAGACGTGACGTAAAGTGACGAGACGATACCAGACGAGACATGACGTGACGTGATGTGACGAGACGAGATGTGACGTGACGTCACGTGAAATGACGTGACGAAACGAGACGAGACGTGACGTGACGTGACGTGACGAGACGAGACGAGACGAGACGAGACGAGACGTGACGTGACGTAACGTGACGTGACGTGACAAGACGAGACGAGACAAGACGTGACGTGACGAGACGAGACGAGACGTGACGTGAAGTAACGTGACCTGACGTGACGTGATGCGACCTGACGTGACGTGACGAGACGAGACGTGACTTGACGTGACGTGACGAGACGAGACGATACGTGCACGGTGACGGGTACGGTGACGGGCACGGTGACGGGCACCGTGATGGGCACGGTGACGGGCACGCTGACTTACAATGTGACGCATACGGTTACGCTGATGTCCACAGCGACGAGACGTGACGTGACGAGACGAGACGTGACGTGACGTGACGTGACGACACGAGACGAGACGAAACGTGACATGACGTGACCTGACGTGACGAGACGAGACGAAACGAGACGAGACGTGACGAGACGAGACGTGACGAGACGAGACGAGACGTGAGGTGACTTGACGTGACGTGACGAGACGACACGTGACGTGACGTGACGTGACGAGACGAGATAAGAGACGTGACGCGACGTGACGTGACGAGACGAGACGTGACGTGACGTGACGAGACGGGACATGACGTGACGTGACGTGACGATACGAGACGAGACGAGACGTGACGAGACGAGACGAGGCTAGAGAGACGTGACTTGACGTGACGTGACGAGACGAGACGTGACGTGACGTGACGTGATGTGACGAGACGAAATGTGACGTGACGTGACGTGACGAGACGAGACGAGACGAGACAAGACGTGACGTGACGTGACGTGACGGACGTGACGAGACGAGACGAGACGAGACGTGACGTAACGTGACCTGACGTGACGTGATGTGACGTGACGTGACGTGACGAGACGGGACGAGACGTGACTTGACGTGACGTGACGAGACGAGACGATACGTGCACGGTGACGGGTACGGTGACGGGCACGGTGACGATCATGGTGACTTACAATGTGACGCATTGGCTTACGCTGATGTCCACAGCGACGAGACGTGACGTGACGAGATGAGACGAGACGAGACGTGACGTGACGTGACGTGACGACACGAGACGAGACGAGACGTGACATGACGTGACGTGACGTGACGAGACGAGACGAAACGAGACGAGACGAGACGTGACGAGACGAGACGAGACGAGACGAGACGACACGAGACGTGACGTGACGTGACGGGACGAGACCAGACGAGACGACACGTGACGCGACGTGACGTGACGAGACGAGACGAGACGGGACGACACGTGACGTGACGAGACGACACGAGACGTGACGTGACGTGACGAGGCGATACGTGCACGGTGACGGGCACGGTGACGGGTACGGTGACGGTTACGGTGACGGGCACGATGACGGGCACGGTGACTTACAATGTGACGCATACGCTTAGGCTGTTGTCAACAGCCACGAGACGTGACTTGTCGAGACGAGACGAGACGTGACGTGAAGACACGAGATGAGACGGGACGAGACGAGACATGACGTTAAGTGACGTGACGAGACGAAACGAGACGAGACGTGACGAGACGAGACGGGACGTGACGAGAAGAGACGAGACGTGACGTTTCTAGACGTGACGTAACGTGTGGTGACGGACGAGACGAGACCAGACAAGACGAGACGATGCGTGAGGAGACGAGATGAGACGAGACGTGACGTGACGCATACGCTTTCGCTGATGTCAACAGAGACATGACGTCACGAGACGAGACGAGACGCGACGTGACGTCACGTGACGTGATGTCACGAGACGAGACGCGACGAGACGAGACAAGACTAGACCAGACGAGACGAGATGAGACGTGACGAGACGTGACGAGACGAGACGAGAAGAGACCAGACAAGACGAGAATTGACGAGACGTGACGTGACGTGACGTTATGAGCCGAGACGAGACGGGACGAAACGAGACGAAATGTGACGAGACGTAACCTGACGTGCCGAGACGAGACGAGATGAGACGAGACGTGCACGGCGACGGGCACGGTGGTGGGCACGGTAACGGGCACGGTGACGCGCACGGTTACGGGCACGTTGATGGGCACGGTGACAGGCACGGTGACTGGCTCGCTGACATGCACGGTGACGGGCGCGGTGACGGGCACGGTGACGGGCACGGTGACGGGCACGGTGACTTACAGCGTGACGCAAACGCTTACGCTGATGTCCACAGAGACGAGACGTGAGGAGACGAGACGAGACGAGACGAGACGTGACGTGACGTGACGAGACGAGACGTGACGAGACGTGACGTGACGGGACGAGACAAGACGTGACGTGACGTGACGAGACGAGACGTTACGAGACGTGACGTGACCAGACGAGATGTGACGGTACGTGACGTGACGTGACGTGACGAGACGAGACGGGACCTGACGTGACGTGACGATACGAGACGAGACGAGAAGTGACGAGACGAGGCGAGAGACACGTGACTTGACGTGACGTGACGAGACGAGACGTGACGTGACGGGACGTGATGTGACGTGATGTGACAGGACGTGACGTGACGTGACGAGACGAGACGTGACGTGACATGACTTGACGACACGAGATGAGACGAGAAGAGACGAGACGTGACGAGACGTGACGTGACGGGACGAGAAGAGACGTGACGTAAAGTGACGAGACGGTACGAGACGAGACATGACGTGACGATGTGACGAGACGAGATGTGACGTGACGTGACGAGACGAGACGTGACGAGACGTGACGTGACGAGACGAGAGGAAATGTGACGAGACGTAACCTGACGTGCCGAGACGAGACGAGATGAGACGAGACGTGCACGGTGACGGGCACGGTGTTGGGCACGGTGACTGGCACGGTGACGGGCACGGTGACTGGCACGGTGACGGGCACGGTGAGGGGCACGGTTACGCGCACGGTTACGGGCACGTTGATGGGCACGATGACGGGCACAATGATGGGCACGGTGACGGGCACGGTGACGGGCACGGTGACTTACAGCGTGACGCAAACGCTTACGCTGATGTCCACAGAGACGAGAGGTGACGAGACGTGACGTGACGTGACGACACGAGAGGAGACGGGACGAGACGAGACATGACGTTACCTGACGTGACGAGACGAGACGAAACGAGACGAGACGAGACGAGACGTGACGAGACGAGACGAGACGGGACGTGAAGAGCCGAGACGAGACGTGACGTTCCTAGACGTCACATGACATGACGTGACGGACGAGACGAGCCCAGACAAGACGAGACGATGCGTGAGGAGACGAGATGAGACGAGACGTGACGTGACGTGACGCATACGCTTTCGCTAATGTCAACAGAGACGAGGCGTCACGAGACGAGACGAGACGTGACGTGACGTCACGTGACGTGACGAGACGACACGAGACGCGACGAGACGACACGAGACGCGACGAGACGAGACAAGACGAGACGAGACGAGATGAAATGAGACGTGACGAGACGAGACGAGACCAGACGAGACGAGAATTGACGTGACGTGACGTGACGTGAACGGACGAGATGTGACGTGACGTGAAATGACGAGACGAGAGGAGACGATACGTGAGGTGACGTGATGTGACGAGATGGGACGGGATGTGACGAGACGAGACCTGACGTGACGTGACGTGAGGTGACGAGACGAGACGTGACGTGAAATGACGTGACGTGACGAACGTGACGAGACGAGACGTGACGAGACGAGACGAGACGTGACTTGACGTGATGTGACGTGACGAGACGAGACGATACGACACCTGATCAGACGATACGTGACGTGACGTGAAGTGACTTGACGAGACGAGACGATACGAGACGTTACGAGACCGATGAGACGAGACGTGACGTGACGACACGAGACGAGAAGAGACGTGACTTGACGTGACGTGACGAGACGAGACGGTACGAGACGAGACGAGACGTGACGTGACGTGACGGGACGAGACGAGACGAGACGTGACGTGACGGGACGAGACGAGACGAGACAAGAGACGAGACGTGACGAGACGAGACGAGACGAGACGTGACGGTACGTGACGTGACGTGACGTAACGAGACGAGACGTGATGTGACGTGACGTGACGTGACTTGACGTGACGTGACGAGACGAGACGAGACGACACCAGACGTGCACGGTGACGGGCACGGTGATGGGCACAGTGACGGGCACGGTGAAGGGCACTGTAATGGGCATAGTGACGTGCACGGTGACTGGCAGGGTGACGGGCACGGTGACGAGCACAGTGACGGGCTCGATGACGGGCACGCTGATTTACAATGTGACGCATACGCTTACGCTGATGTCCACAGAGACGAGACGAGACGAGACGTGACATGACGTGACCTGACGTGACGTGACGTGACGAGACGAGACGAGACGTGACGAGACGTGACGTGACGAGACGAGACGAGAGAGACGTGACTTGACGTGACGAGACGTGACGTGACGTGACGTTAAGAGACATGATGTCACAAGACGTGACGTGACGAGACGAGACGTGACGTGACGTGACGTGACGACACGAGACGAGACGAGAAGTGACGAGACGAGTTGAGACGAGACGAGACGTGACGAGACGTGAGGTGACGTGACGAGACGAGAGGAGAATAAACGAGACGAGACGTGACGTGACGAGACGAGA
Source organism: Tenodera sinensis (assembly GCA_030765045.1). Classification (NCBI taxonomy): domain Eukaryota; kingdom Metazoa; phylum Arthropoda; class Insecta; order Mantodea; family Mantidae; genus Tenodera; species Tenodera sinensis. The sequence continues at coordinate 46,675,769 of CM060971.1, read as the reverse complement.
CGTGACGTGACGTGAGGTGACGACACGAGACGAGACGTGTACGGTGACGGGCAAGGTGACGTGCACGGTGATGGGCACCGTGATGGGCACGGTTACGGGCACGGTTACGGGCACGGTGACGGGCACTGTAACGGGCATGGTGACGGGCACGGTGACTACACGGTGACGGGCTCGCTGACTGGCACAGTGACGGGAACGCTGACTTACAATGTGACGCATACGCTTACGCTGATATCCACAGAGTGGAGACGTGACGAGACGTGACGTGACGTGACCTGACGACACGAGACAAGACGTCACGTCACCTGACGTGACTTGACGAGACGAGACGAGACCTGACTAGACGAGACGAGACGTGACGAGACGAGACGAGACGTGACGTGACGAGACGAGACGTGACGCGACGGGACGAGACGAGACGTGACGTGACGTGACGAGACGACACGAGACGTGACTGACGTGACGAGACGAGACGTGACGTGACGAGACGAGACGAGACGAGACGTGACGTGACGTGACGAGAGGAGACGAGACGGGACGAGACGTGACGTGACGGACGTGACGTGACGAGATGAGACGAGAAGTGCACGGTGACGGGCACGGTGATGGGCACGTTAAACGGCACGGTGACGGGCACGGCGACGGGCACGGTGAAGGGCACGGTGACGGGCACGGTGAAAGGCACTGTGACGGGCACGGTGAAAGGCACGGTGACGGGCACGGTGACGGGCACGGTGACATACAATGTGACGCATACGCTGATGTCCACTGAGACGAGACGTGTGAGACGAAACGTGACGAGACGAGCCGTGACATGACGTGACGTGACGAAACGTAACGTGACAAGACGTGCCGTGACGTGACGGGAGGAGACGAGACGAGACGTGAAGAGACGAGACATGACGTGAAGTGACCTGACGAGACGAGCCGAGACGAGACGAGACGTGACGTGACGTGACGTTATGAGACGAGACGAGACATGACGAGACGAGACGTGACGTGACGACACGAGACGAGACGTGACGTGACGTGACCTGACGTGACGTGATGTGACGAGACGTAACCTGACGTGACGTGACGAGGCGAGATGAGACGAGACGTGCACGGTGACGGGCACGGTGACTGGCGCGGTGACGGGCACGGTAGTGGGCACGGTGTCTGGCACGGTGACGGGCACACTAACGGGCACGATGATGGGCACGGTGACGGGTACGATGACCGGCTCGGTGACATGCACGATGACGGGCACGGTGACTTACAGTGTGACGCAAACGCTTACGCTGATGTCCACAGAGACGAAACGTGACGAGACGAGACGAGACGTGACGTGACGTGACGTGACGAGACGAGACGAGACGAGACGTGACGAGACGTGACGGGACGGCACGGGACGGGACTTGACGTGACGTGACGTGACGTGACGTGACGAGACGAGACGTGACGGGACGTGACGAGACGAGACGTGACGGTACGTGCCGTGACGAGACGAGACGAGACGTGACGTGACGTGACGAGACGTGATGTGACGTGACGTGACAGGACGTGACGTGACGAGCCGAGACGAGACGAGACGTGACGAGACGTGTCGAGACGAGACTGGACGTGACGTGACATGACGTGAGGACACGAGCAGAGACGAGACGAGAAGAGACGAGAAGAGACGAGACGAGATAAGACGAGACGTGACGTGACGAGACGAGAGGTGACGTGACATGACGTGACCATACGTGACGTGACGAGACGTGACGAGACGTGACGTGACGAGATGAGACGAGACGAGACGTGATGTGACGTGACTTGACGAGACGAGACGAGATGAGACGAGACGTGCACGGTGACGGGCACGGTGACGGGCACGATGATGGGCATGTTGAAGGGCACAGTGACGGGCATGGTGACCGTCACGGTGACGGACACGTAGACGTGCACGGTGACGGGCACGGTGACTTACAATGTGACGCATACGCTTACGCTTATGTCCACAGAGACGAGACGTGACGTGACGTAACGTGACGTGACGAGACGAGTCGCGACATGACGTGACGTGACGTGCCGTGACGTGACGAGACGAGACGTGACGAGACGAGACGAGAGAGACGTGACTTGACGTGACGTGACTTGTCGAGACGAGACCTGACGTGACGAGACGCGACGAGACGAGACGTGACGTGACGTGACGACACGAGACGAGACGAGACGTGACGTGACGTGACCTGACGTGAAGGGACGTGACGTGAAGTGACGTGACGAGACGAGACGAGACGAAACTAGACCAGAGGAGACGAGACGAGACGTGACGTGACACGACGTGAGGTGACGAGATGAGACGAGACGTGACGTGACGTGATGAGACCAGACGAGACGGGACGAGACGAGACGTGACGAGACGTGACGGGACGTGACGTGACGTGACGAGACGAGATGAGACGAAATGTGCACGGTGACGGGCACGGTGACGCGCACGGTGACGGGCACGGTGGTGGGCACGGTGACTGGCAGGGTGACGGGCACGGTGACGGGCACGTTGACGCGCACGGAGACGGGCACTGTGACGGGCACGGTGGCCGGCACGGTGACGAGCACGGTGACGGGCACGGTGACTTACAATGTGACGCATACGCTTACGCTGATGTCCACAAAGACGAGACGTGACGTGACGTAACGAGACGTGACGAGACGAGTCGAGACGTGACGTGACGTGACGTGCCGTGACGAAACGTGACGAGACGAGAGAGACGTGACTTGACGTGACGTGACATGTCGAGACGAGACGAGACGTGACGAGACGTGACGAGACGAGACGTGACGTGACGTGACGACACGAGACGAGACGTGACGTTACGTTACCTGACGTGAAGTGACGTGACGTGATTTGACGTGACGTGACGAGACGAGACGAACCGAGACTAGACGAGACGAGACGACACGTGACGTGACACGACGTGACATGACGTTACGTGACGTGACGAGACGAGACGTGACGTGACGTGATGAGACCAGACGAGACGGGACGAGACGAGACGAGACGCGACGAGACGTGACGGGACGTGACGTGACGTGAAGAGACGAGACGAGATGAGACGAGACGTGCACGGTGACGGGCACGGTGACGCGCACGGTGACGGGCATGGTGAAGGGCACCGTGTTGGGCACGGTGACTGGTACGGTGGCGGGCATGGTGTCTTACAATGTGACGCAAACGCTTACGCTGATGTCCACAGAGACGAGACGTGACGAGACGAGACGTCACGTGACGTGACGTGACAAGACGAGACGTGACGAGACGAGCCGTGACGAGACGAGACGTGACATGACGTGACTTGACATGACGTGACGTGACGACACGAGACGAGACGTGACGTGACGAGACGAGACGAGACGTCATGAGACGACACGTGATGAGACGATATGAGACGAGACGTGTCGAGGCGTGACGTGACTTGACTAGACGAGACGAGACGTGACGTGACGAGACGTGATGTGACGTGACGTGACGAGAAGAGACGAGAAGAGACGAGACGTGACATGACGAGACGAGACGAGACGTGATGTGACGTGGCGTGACGTGACGTGACGAGACGGGATGAGACGTGCACGGTGATGAGCACGGTGACGGGATCGGTGACGGGCGCGGTGACGGGCACGCTGACGGGCGCGGTGACGGGCACTGTTACGGGCACGGTGACGGGAACGGTGACGGGCTCGGTGAAGGGCACGGTGACGAGCACGGTGACGGGCACGGTGACTTACAATGTGACGCATATGCTTACGCTGATGTCCACAGAGACGTGACGTGACACGACGTGACGTGACATGACGTGACCTTACGTGACGAGACGAGACGAGAAGTTAAGTGACGTGACGTGATGAGACCAGACGAGACGGGACGAGACGAGACGAGACGTGACGAGACGTGAAGGGACGTGACATGACGTGACGAGACGAGACGACACCTGACGTGACGTGACGTGAGGTGACGAGACGTGACGTGACATGACGTGACGTGACGAACGTGACGAGACGAGACGTGACGAGACGAGACGAGACGTGACGAGACGAGAAGTGACGTGAAGTGACGGCACGAGACGAGAAAAGACGTGACTTGACGTGATGTGACGTGACGAGACGAGACGATACGACACCTGATGAGACGATACGTGACGTGACGTGAAGTGACTTGACGAGACGAGACGATACGAGACGTTACGAGACCGATGAGACGAGACGTGACGTGACGACACGAGACGAGAAGAGACGTGACTTGACGTGACGTGACGTGACGAGACGAGACGATACGAGACGTGACGTGACGTGACTTGACGTGACGTGACGAGACGAGACGAGACGACACCAGACGTGCACGGTGACGGGCACGGTGTTGGGCTCAGTGACGGGCACGGTGACGGGCACGGTGAAGGGCACTGAAATGGGCATGGTGACGTGCACGGTGACTGGCAGGGTGACGGGCACGGTGACGGGCACAGTGACGGGCTCGATGACGGGCACGCTGACTTACAATGTGACGCATACGCTTACGCTGATGTCCTCAGAGACGAGACGAGACGAGACGAGACGTGACATGACGTGACCTGACGTGACGTGACGTGACGAGACGAGACGAGACGTGACGTGACGAGACGAGACGAGAGAGACGTGACTTGACGTGACGAGAGGAGACGTGACGTGACGTGACGTTAAGAGACATGATGTCACAAGACGTGACGTGACGAGACGAGACGTGACGTGACGTGACGTGACGACACGAGACGAGACGAGAAGTGACGAGACGAGTTGAGACGAGACGAGACGTGACGAGACGTGAGGTGACGTGACGAGACGAGAGGAGACGAAACGAGACGAGATGTGACGTGACGAGACGAGACGAGACGTGACGTGACGTGAGGTGACGACACGAGACGAGACGTGTACGGTGACGGGCAAGGTGACGTGCACGGTGATGGGCACCGTGACGGGCACGGTGACGGGTACGGTGACGGGCACTGTAACGGGCAAGGTGACGGGCACGGTGACTACACGGTGACGGGCACGCTGACTGGCACAGTGACGGGCACGCTGACTTACAATGTGACGCATACGCTTACGCTGATGTCCACAGAGACGAGACGTGACGAGACGAGACGTGACGTGACGTGACGTGACGACACGAGACAAGACGTCACGTCACCTGACGTGACTTGACGAGACAAGACGAGACGTGACTAGACGAGACGAGACGTGACGAGATGAGACGAGACGTGACGTGACGTACGAGACGAGACGTGACGCGACGGGACGAGACGAGACGTGACGTGACGTGACGAGACGACACGAGACGTGACTGACATGACGAGACGAGACGTGACGTGACGAGACGAGACGAGACGAAACGTGACGTGACGTGACGAGAGGAGACGAGACGGGACGAGACGTGACGTGACGGACGTGACGTGACGAGACGAGATGAGGCGAGACGTGCACGGTGACGGGCACGGTGATGGGCACGTTGAACGGCACGGTGACGGGCACGGTGACGGGCCCGGTGACCGTCACGGTAACGGGCAAGGTGAAGAGCACGGTGACGGGCAAGGTGAAAGGCACGGTGACGGGCACGGTGACGGGCACGGTGACGGGCACGGTGACGGGCACGGTGACTTACAATGTGACGCATACGCTGATGTCCACTGAGACGAGACGTGTGAGACGAAACGTGACGAGACGAGCCGTGACATGACGTGACGTGACGTAACGCAACGTGACGAGACGAGGCGTGCCGTGACGTGACGGGAGGAGACGAGACGAGACGAGACGTGAAGAGCCGAGACATGACGTGACGTGACGTGACGTGACGAGACAAGACGTGACTTGACGTGACGTGACGTGACGAGACGAGATGAGACGAGACGTTACGAGACGTGACGAGACGAGACGTGACGAGACGAGACGTGACTAGACGTGACGACACGAGACGAGACGTGACGTGACGTGAAGTGACCTGACGAGACGAGCCGAGACGAGACGAGACGTGACGTGACGTTATGAGACGAGACGAGACGAGACGTGACGTGACGTGACGACACGAGACGAGACGTGACGTGACGTGACCTGACGTGAAGTGATGTGACGAGACGTAACCTGACGTGACGTGACGTGACGAGGCGAGATGAGACGAGACGTGCACGGTGACGGGCACGGTGACTGGCGCGGTGACGGGCACGGTGGTGGGCACGGTGTCTGGCACGGTGACGGGCACACTAACGGGCACGATGATGGGCACGGTGACGGGTACGATGACCGGCTCGGTGACATGCACGATGACGGGCACGGTGACTTACAGTGTGACGCAAACGCTTACGCTAATGTCCACAGAGACGAAACGTGACGAGACGAGACGTGACGTGACGAGACGAGACGAGACGAGACGTGACGAGACGTGACGGGACGGGACGGGTCGTGACGTGACGTGACGTGACGAGATGAGACGAGACGAGACGTGACGTGACGAGACGTGACGGTACGTGACGTGACGAGACGAGACGAAACGTGACGTGACAAGACGTGATGTGACGTGACAGGACGTGACGTGACGAGCCGAGACTTGACGAGACGTGACGAGACGTGTCGAGACGAGACTGGACGTGATGTGACATGACGTGACGACACGAGCTGAGACGAGACGAGAAGAGACGAGAAGAGACGAGACGAGACGAGATAAGACGAGACGTGACGTGACGTGACGTGACGAGACGAGACGAGACGTGACGTGACGTGACGTGACCAGACGTGACGTGACGTGACGTGACGAGACGTGACGTGACGAGATGAGACGAGACGGGACGTGATGTGACGTGACTTGACGAGACGAGATGAGACGAGACGTGCACGGTGATGGGCACGGTGACGTGCACGGTGACGGGCACGATGATGGGCATGTTGAAAGGTACAGTGACGGGCACGGTGACTTACAATGTGACGCATACGCTTACGCTGATGTCCACAGAGACGAGACGTGACGTGACGTAACGTGACGTGACGAGACGAGTCGACACGTGACGTGACGAGACTAGACGTGACGAGACGAGAGAGACGTGACTTGACGTGACGTGACTTGTCGAGACGAGAGCTGACGTGACGAGACGCGACGAGACGAGACGAGACGTGACGTTGACGTGACGTGACGACACGAGACGAGACGAGACGAGACGTGACGTGACGTGACATGACGTGAAGGGACGTGACGTGAAGTGACGTGACGAGACGAGACGAGACGAAACTAGACCAGAGGAGACGAGACGTGACGTGACACGACGTGACGTGACGAGACGAGACGAGACGTGACGTGATGAGACCAGACGAGACGGGACGAGACGAAACGAGACGTGACGAGACGTGACGGGACGTGACGTGACGTGACGAGACGAGAAGAGACGAAATGTGCACGTTGACGGGCACGGTGACGCGCACGGTGACGGGCACGGTGACGGGCTCGGTGGTGGGCACGGTGACTGGCAGGGTACCGGGCACGGTGACGGGCACGTTGACGTGCACGGTGACGGGCACGGTGGCCTAAACGGTGACGAGCACGGTGACGGGCACGGTGACTTACAATGTGACGCATACGCTTACGCTGATGTCCACAAAGACGAGACGTGACGTGACGTAACGTGACGTGACGAGACGAGTCGAGACGTGACGTGACGTGACGTGCCGTGACGTGACGAGACGAGACGTGACGAGACGAGAGAGACGTGACTTGACGTGACGTGACGTGTCGAGACGAGACGAGACGTGACGAGACGTGACGAGACGAGACGTGACGAGACGAGACGTGACATGACGTGACGTGACGACACGAGACGAGACGTGACGTGACGTGACCTGACGTGAAGTGACGTGACGTGATGTGACGTGACGTGACGAGACGAGACGAACCGAGACTAGACGAGACGAGACGTGACGTGACACGACGTGACATGACGTTACGTGACGTGACGAGACGAGACGTGACGTGACGTGATGAGACCAGACGAGACGGGACGAGAAGAGACGAGACGCGACGAGACGTGACGGGACGTGACGAGACGTGAAGAGACGAGACGAGATGAGACGAGACGTGCACGGTGACGGGCACGGTGACGCGCACGGTGACGGGCATGGTGACGGGCACGGTGGTGGGCACGGTGACTGGCACGGTGGCGGGCATGGTGACTTACAATGTGACGCAAACGCTTAGGCTGATGTCCACAGAGACGAGACGTGACGAGACGAGACGTCACGTGACGTGACGTGACAAGACGAGACGTGACGAGACGAGCCGTGACGAGACGAGACGTGACATAACGTGACTTGACATGACGTGACGTGACGACACGAGACGAGACGAGACGTGACGTGACGTGACGTGACGAGACGAGACGTCATGAGACGACACGTGACGAGACGATATGAGAAGAGACGTGTCGAGACGTGACGTGACGTGACTAGACGAGACGAGACGTGACGTGACGAGACGTGATGTGACGTGACGTGACGAGACGAGACGTGACGTGACGAGGCGAGACGAGACGTGATGTGACGTGGCGTGACGTGACGTGACGAGACGAGATGAGACGAGACGAGACGTGACGTGACGTGACGAGACGAGACGTCATGAGACGACACGTGACGAGACGATATGAGACGAGACGTGTCGAGACGTGACGTGACTAGACGAGACGAGACGTGACGTGACGAGACGTGATGTGACGTGACGTGACGAGAAGAGACGAGAAGAGACGAGACGTGACGTGACGAGGCGAGACGAGAAGTGACGTGACGTGGCGTGACATGACGTGACGTGACGACACGAGACGAGACGTGACGTGACGTGACGTGACGAGACGAGACGTCATGAGACGACACGTGACGAGACGATATGAGACGAGACGTGTCGAGACGTGACGTGACGTGACTAGACGAGACGAGACGTGACGTGACGAGACGTGATGTGACGTGACGTGACGAGAAGAGACGACAAGAGACGAGACGTGACGTGACGAGGCGAGACGAGACGTGATGTGACGTGGCGTGACGTGACGTGACGAGACGAGATGAGACGTGCACGGTGATGAGCACGGTGACGGGATCGGTGACGGGCACGGTGACGGGCACGCTGACTGGCGCGGTGACGGTCACTGTGACGGGCACGGTGACGGGAACGGTGACGGGCTCGGTGAAGGGCACGGTTACTTACAATGTGACGCATATGCTTACGCTGATGTCCACAGAGACGTGACGTGACACGACGTGACGTGACATGACGTGACGTGACGTGACGAGACGAGAAGTGACGTGACGTGACGTGATGAGACCAGACGAGACGGGACGAGACGAGACGAGACGTGACGAGACGTGAAGGGACGTGACGTGACGTGACGTGACGAGACGAGATGAGATGAGACGAGACGTGCACGGTGACGGGCACGGTGACGGGCACGATGACGGACACGGAGGTGGGCACGGTGACTGGCAGGGTGACGGAAACGGCACGGGCTCGGTGACGGGCATGGTGACGGGCACGGTGATGGGCACGTTGACGGGCCCGGTTACCGTCACGGTAACGGGCACGGTGAAGGGCACGGTGACGGGCAAGGTGAAAGGCACGGTGACGGGCACGGTGACGGGCACGGTGACATACAATGTGACGCATACGCTGATGTCCACTGAGACGAGACGTGTGAGACGAAACGTGACGAGACGAGCCGTGACATGACGTGACGTGACGAAACGTAACGTGACAAGACGTGCCGTGACGTGACGGGAGGAGACGAGACGAGACGTGAAGGGACGAGACATGACGTGAAGTGACCTGACGAGACGAGCCGAGACGAGACGAGACGTGACGTGACGTGACGTTATGAGACGAGACGAGACATGACGAGACGAGACGTGACGTGACGTGACGACACGAGACGAGACGTGACGTGACGTGACCTGACGTGACGTGATGTGACGAGACGTAACCTGACGTGACGTGACGAGGCGAGATGAGACGAGACGTGCACGGTGATGGGCACGGTGACTGGCGCGGTGACGGGCACGGTAGTGGGCACGGTGTCTGGCACGGTGACGGGCACACTAACGGGCACGATGATGGGCACGGTGACGGGTACGATGACCGGCTCGGTGACATGCACGATGACGGGCACGGTGACTTACAGTGTGACGCAAACGCTTACGCTGATGTCCACAGAGACGAAACGTGACGAGACGAGACGAGACGTGACGTGACGTGACGAGACGAGACGAGACGAGACGTGACGAGACGTGACGGGACGGCACGGGACGGGACGTGACGTGACGTGACGTGACGTGACGAGACGAGACGAGACGTGACGTGACGTGACGAGACGAGACGTGACGGTACGTGCCGTGACGAGACGAGACGAGACGTGACGTGACGTGACGAGACGTGATGTGACGTGACGTGACAGGACGTGACGTGACGAGCCGAGACGAGACGAGACGTGACGAGACGTGTCGAGACGAGACTGGACGTGACGTGACATGACGTGACGACACGAGCAGAGACGAGACGAGAAGAGACGAGAAGAGACGAGACGAGATAAGACGAGACGTGACGTGACGAGACGAGAGGTGACGTGACGTGACGTGACCATACGTGACGTGACGAGACGTGACGAGACGTGACGTGACGAGATGAGACGAGACGAGACGTGATGTGACGTGACTTGACGAGACGAGACGAGATGAGACGAGACGTGCACGGTGACGGGCACGGTGACGTGCACCGTGACGGGCACGATGATGGGCATGTTGAAGGGCACAGTGACGGGCACGGTGACCGTCACGGTGACGGACACGTAGACGTGCATGGTGACGGGCACGGTGACTTACAATGTGACGCATACGCTTACGCTTATGTCCACAGAGACGAGACGTGACGTGACGTAACGTGACGTGACGAGACGAGTCGAGACGTGACGTGCCGTGGCGTGACGAAACGAGACGTGACGAGACGAGACGAGAGAGACGTGACTTGACGTGACGTGACTTGTCGAGACGAGACCTGACGTGACGAGACGCGACGAGACGAGACGTGACGTGACGTGACGACACGAGACGAGACGAGACGTGACGTGACGTGACCTGACGTGAAGGGACGTGACGTGAAGTGACGTGACGAGACGAGACGAGACGAAACTAGACCAGAGGAGACGAGACGAGACGAGACGTGACGTGACACGACGTGACGTGACACGACGTGACGTGACGAGACGAGACGAGACGTGACGTGACGTGATGAGACCAGACGAGACGGGACTAGACGAGACGAGACGTGACGAGACGTGACGGGACGTGACGTGACGTGACGAGACGAGATGAGACGAAATGTGCACGGTGACGGGCACGGTGACGCGCACGGTGACGGGCACGGTGGTGGGCACGGTGACTGGCAGGGTGACGGGCACGGTGACGGGCACGTTGACGCGCACGGAGACGGGCACTCTCACGGGCACGGTGGCCGGCACGGTGACGAGCACGGTGACGGGCACGGTGACTTACAATGTGACGCATACGCTTACGCTGATGTCCACAAAGACGAGACGAGACGTGACGTGACGTAACGAGACGTGACGAGACGAGTCGAGATGTGACGTGACGTGACGTGCCGTGACGTGACGAGACGAGACGTGACGAGAGAGACGTGACTTGACGTGACGTGACGTGTCGAGACGAGACGCGACGTGACGAGACGTGACGAGACGAGACGTGACGAGACGAGACGTGACGTGACGTGACCACACGAGACGAGACGTGACCTTACGTGACCTGACGTGAAGTGACGTGACGTGATTTGACGTGACGTGACGAGACGAGACGAACCGAGACTAGACGAGACGAGACGAGACGTGACGTGACACGACGTGACATGACGTTACGTGACGTGACGAGACGAGACGTGACGTGATGAGACCAGACGAGACGGGACGAGACGAGACGAGACGCGACGAGACGTGACGGGACGTGACGTGACGTGAAGAGACGAGACGAGATGAGACGAGACGTGCACGGTGACGGGCACGGTGACGGGCACGGTGACGCGCACGGTGACGGGCATGGTGACGGGCACCGTGGTGGGCACGGTGACTGGTACGGTGGCGGGCATGGTGACTTACAATGTGACGCAAACGCTTACGCTGATGTCCACAGAGACGTGACGTGACACGACGTGACGTGACATGACGTGATGTTACGTGACGAGACGAGACGAGAAGTGAAGTGACGTGACGTGATGAGACCAGACGAGACGGGACGAGACGAGACGAGACGTGACGAGACGTGAAGGGACGCGACGTGAGGTGACGAGACGAGACGTCACGTGACGTGACGTGACAAGACGAGACGTGACGAGACGAGCCGTGACGAGACGAGACGTGACATGACGTGACTTGACATGACGTGACGTGACGACACGAGACGAGACGTGACGTGACGAGACGAGACGAGACGAGACGTCATGAGACGACACGTGATGAGACGATATGAGACGAGACGTGTCGAGGCGTGACGTGACTTGACTAGACGAGACGAGACGAGACGTGACGTGACGAGACGTGATGTGACGTGACGTGACGAGAAGAGACGAGAAGAGACGAGACGTGACATGACGAGACGAGACGAGACGAGACGTGATGTGACGTGGCGTGACGTGACGTGACGAGACGAGATGAGACGTGCACGGTGATGAGCACGGTGACGGGATCGGTGACGGGCGCGGTGACGGGCACGCTGACGGGCGCGGTGACGGGCACTGTTACGGGCACGGTGACGGGAACGGTGACGGGATCGGTGAAGGGCACGTTGACGAGCACGGTGACGGGCACGGTGACTTACAATGTGACGCATATGCTTACGCTGATGTCCACAGAGACGTGACGTGACACGACGTGACGTGACATGACGTGACGTTACGTGACGAGACGAGACGAGAAGTGAAGTGACGTGACGTGATGAGACCAGACGAGACGGGACGAGACGAGACGTGACGAGACGTGAAGGGACGTGACGTGACGAGACGAGACGAGACCTGACGTGACGTGACGTGAGGTGACGAGACGTGACGTGACATGACGTGACGTGACGAACGTGACGAGACGAGACGTGACGAGACGAGACGAGACGTGACGAGACGAGAAGTGACGTGAAGTGACGGCACGAGACGAGAAAAGACGTGACTTGACGTGATGTGACGTGACGAGACAAGACGATACGACACCTGATGAGACGATACGTGACGTGACGTGAAGTGACTTGACGAGACGAGACGATACGAGACGATACGAGACCGATGAGACGAGACGTGACGTGACGACACGAGACGAGAAGAGACGTGACTTGACGTGACGTGACGTGACGAGACGAGACGATACGAGACGTGACGTGACGTGACTTAACGTGACGTGACGAGACGAGACGAGACGACACCAGACGTGCACGGTGTTGGGCTCAGTGACGGGCACGGTGACGGGCACGGTGAAGGGCACTGTAATGGGCATGGTGACGTGCACGGTGACTGGCAGGGTGACGGGCACGGTGACGGGCACAGTGACGGGCTCGATGACGGGCACGCTGACTTACAATGTGACGCATACGCTTACGCTGATGTCCACAGAGACGAGACGAGACGAGACGTGACATGACGTGACCTGACGTGACGTGACGTGACGAGACGAGACGAGACGTGACGAGACGTGACGTGACGTGACGAGACGAGACGAGAGAGACGTGACTTGACGTGACGAGAGGAGACGTGACGTGACGTTAAGAGACATGATGTCACAAGACGTGACGTGACGAGACGAGACGTGACGTGACGTGACGTGACGACACGAGACGAGACGAGAAGTGACGAGACGAGTTGAGACGAGAGGAGACGTGACGAGACGTGAGGTGACGTGACGAGACGAGAGGAGACGAAACGAGACGAGACGTGACGTGACGAGACGAGACGAGACGTGACGTGACGTGAGGTGACGACACGAGACGAGACGTGTACGGTGACGGGCAAGGTGACGTGCACGGTGATGGGCACCGTGACGGGCACGGTGACGGGTACGGTGACGGGCACTGTAACGGGCATGGTGACGGGCACGGTGACTACACGGTGACGGGCACGCTGACTTACAATGTGACGCATACGCTTACGCTGATGTCCACAGAGACGAGACGTGACGAGACGAGACGTGACGTGACGTGACGTGACGACACGAGACAAGACGTCAGGTCACCTGACGTGATTTGACGAGACGAGACGAGACGTGACGAGATGAGACGAGACGTGACGTGACGTACGAGACGAGACGTGACGCGACGGGACGAGACGAGACGTGACGTGACGTGACGAGACGAAACGAGACGTGACTGACATGACGAGACGAGACGTGACGTGACGAGACGAGACGAGACGAAACGTGACGTGACGTGACGAGAGGAGACGAGACGGGACGAGACGTGACGTGACGGACGTGACGTGACGAGACGAGATGAGACGAGACGTGCACGGTGACGGGCACGGTGATGGGCACGTTGAACGGCACGGTGACGGGCACGGTGAAGGGCACGGTGACGGGCAAGGTGAAAGGCACGGTGACGGGCTCGGTGACGGGCACGGTGACTTACAATGTCACGCATACGCTGATGTCCACTGAGACGAGACGTGTGAGACGAAACGTGACGAGACGAGCCGTGACATGACGTGACGTGACGTAACGCAACGTGACGAGACGAGGCGTGCCGTGACGTGACGGGAGGAGACGAGACGAGACGAGACGTGAAGAGACGAGACATGACGTGACGTGACGTGACGTGACGAGACAAGACGTGACTTGACGTGACGTGACGTGACGAGACGAGATGAGACGAGACGTGACGAGACGTGACGAGACGAGACGTGACGAGACGAGACGTGACGAGACGAGACGTGACTAGACGTGACGACACGAGACGAGACGAGACGTGACGTGACGTGAAGTGACCTGACGAGACGAGCCGAGACGAGACGAGACGTGACGTGACGTGACGTTATGAGACGAGACGAGACGAGACGTGACGTGACGTGACGACACGAGACGAGACGTGACGTGACGTGACCTGACGTGACGTGATGTGACGAGACGTAACCTGACGTGACGTGACGTGACGAGGCGAGATGAGACGAGACGTGCACGGTAACGGGCACGGTGACTGGCGCGGTGACGGGCACGGTGGTGGGCACGGTGTCTGGCACGGTGACGGGCACACTAACGGGCACGATGATGGGCACGGTGACGGGTGCGATGACCGGCTCGGTGACATGCACGATGACGGGCACGGTGACTTACAGTGTGACGCAAACGCTTACGCTGATGTCCACAGAGACGAAACGTGACGAGACGAGACGAGACGTGACGTGACGAGACGAGACGAGACGAGACGAGACGTGACGAGACGTGACGGGACGGGACGGGTCGTGACGTGACGTGACGGGACGAGATGAGACGAGACGAGACGAGACGTGACGTGACGTGACGTGACGTGACGAGACGTGACGGTACGTGACGTGACGAGACGAGACGAAACGTGACGTGACGTGACGTGACAAGACCTGATGTGACGTGACGTGACAGGACGGTACGTGACGAGCCGAGACTTGACGAGACGTGACGAGACGTGTCGAGACGAGACTGGACGTGATGTGACATGAGTGACGACACGAGCTGAGACGAGACGAGAAGAGACGAGAAGAGACGAGACGAGACGAGATAAGACGAGACGTGACGTGACGTGACGAGACGCGACGTGACGTGACGTGACGTGACCAGACGTGACGTGACGTGACGAGATGAGACGAGACGGGACGTGATGTGACGTGACTTGACGAGACGAGATGAGACGAGACGTGCACGGTGATGGGCACGGTGACGTTCACGGTGACGGGCACGATGATGGGCATGTTGAAGGGTACAGTGACGGGCACGTGGACCATCACGGTGACGGGCAAGTAGACGTGCACGGTGACGGGCACGGTGACTTACAATGTGACGCATACGCTTACGCTGATGTCCACAGAGACGAGACGTGACGTGACGTAACGTGACGTGACGAGACGAGTCGACACGTGACGTGACGTGCCGTGACGTGACGAGACGAGACGTGACGAGACGAGACGAGAGAGACGTGACTTGACGTGACGTGACTTGTCGAGACGAGAGCTGACGTGACGAGACGCGACGAGACGAGACGAGACGTGACGTTGACGTGACGTGACGACACGAGACGAGACGAGATGTGACGTGACGTGACATGACGTGAAGGGACGTGACGTGAAGTGACGTGACGTGACGAGACGAGACGAGACGAAACTAGACCAGAGGAGACGAGACGAGACGTGACGTGACACGACGTGACGTGACGTGACGAGACGAGACGAGACGAGACGTGACGTGACGTGATGAGACCAGACGAGACGGGACGAGACGAAACGAGACGTGACGAGACGTGACGGGACGTGACGTGACGTGACGAGACGAGAAGAGACGAAATGTGCACGGTGACGGGCACGGTGACGCGCACGGTGACGGGCACGGTCACGGGCTCGGTGGTGGGCACGGTGACTGGCAGGGTAACGGGCACGGTGACGGGCACGTTGACGTGCACTGTGACGGGCACGGTGGCCTAAACGGTGACGAGCACGGTGACGGGCACGGTGACTTACAATGT
The DNA here is from genome assembly GCA_030765045.1 of Tenodera sinensis. NCBI lineage: Eukaryota > Metazoa > Arthropoda > Insecta > Mantodea > Mantidae > Tenodera > Tenodera sinensis. The sequence continues at coordinate 46,659,011 of CM060971.1, read as the reverse complement.
GACGCATACGCTTACGCTGATGTCCACAAAGACGAGTCGTGACGTGACGTAACGTGACGTGACGAGACGAGTCGAGACGTGACGTGACGTGACGTGCCGTGACGTGACGAGACGAGACGTGACGAGACGAGAGAGACGTGACTTGACGTGACTTGACGTGACGTGACGTGTCGAGACGAGACGAGTCGTGACGAGACGTGACGAGACGAGACGTGACGACACGAGACGAGACGTGACGTGACGTGACCTGACGTGAAGTGACGTGACGTGATGTGACGTGACGTGACGAGACGAGACGAACCGAGACTAGACGAGACGAGACGTGACGTGACACGACGTGACATGACGTTACGTGACGTGACGAGACGAGACGTGACGTGACGTGATGAGACCAGACGAGACGGGACGAGACGAGACGCGACGAGACGTGACGGGACGTGACGAGACGTGAAGAGACGAGACGAGATGAGACGAAACGTGCACGGTGACGGGCACGGTGACGCGCACGGTGACGCGCACGGTGACGGGCATGGTGACGGGCACGGTGGTGGGCACGGTGACTGGCACGGTGGCGGGCATGGTGACTTACAATGTGACGCAAACGCTTAGGCTGATGTCCACAGAGACGAGACGTGACGAGACGAGACGTCACGTGACGTGAAGTGACAAGACGAGACGTGACGAGACGAGCCGTGACGAGACGAGACGTGACATAACGTGACTTGACATGACGTGACGTGACGACACGAGACGAGACGAGACGTGACGTGACGTGACGTGACGAGACGAGACGTCATGAGACGACACGTGATGAGACGATATGAGACGAGACGTGTCGAGACGTGACGTGACGTGACTAGACGAGACGAGACGTGACGTGACGAGACGTGATGTGACGTGACGTGACGTGATGTGACGTGACGTGACGAGAAGAGACGAGAAGAGACGAGACGTGACGTGACGAGGCGAGACGAGACGTGATGTGACGTGGCGTGACGTGACTTGACGAGACGAGATGAGACGTGCACGGTGATGAGCACGGTGACGGGATCGGTGACGGGCACGGTGACGGGCACGCTGACGGGCGCGGTGACGGGCACTGTGACGGGCACGGTGAAGGGAACGGTGACGGGCTCGGTGAAGGGCACGGTGACGAGCACGGTGACGGGCACGGTGACTTACAATGTGACGCATATGCTTACGCTGATGTCCACAGAGACGTGACGTGACACGACGTGACGTGACATGACGTGACGTGACGTGACGAGACGAGACGAGAAGTGACGTGACGTGACCTGATGAGACCAGACGAGACGGGACGAGACGAGACGAGACGTGACGAGACGTGAAGGGACGTGACGTGACGTGACGTGACGAGACGAGATGAGATGAGACGAGACGTGCACGGTGACGGGCACGGTGACGGGCACGATGACGGACACGGAGGTGGGCACGGTGACGGGCATGGTGACGGGCACGGTGATGGGCACGTTGACGGGCACGTTGACGGGCACGTTGACGGGCACGTTGACGTGCACGGTGATGGGCACTGTGACGATCACGGTGGCCGGCACGGTGACGTGCACTGTGACGGGCATGGTGACGGGCACGGTGACGGGCACGGTGACTTACAATGTGACGCAAACGCTTACGCTGATGTCCACAGAGACGAGACGTGACGAGACCAGACGAGACGTGACGTGACGTGACGTGACGAGACGTGACGAGACGACACGTGACGAGACGAGCCGTGACGAGACGAGACAAGACGAGACGTGACCTGACGTGACTTAACGTGACGTGACGACACGAGACGAGACGAGACGTGACGTGACGAGACGAGACGTCACGAGACGACACGTGACGAGACGATAGGAGACGAGTTGTGTCGAGACCTGACGTGACGTGACGTGACGAGACTAGACGAGACGTTACGTGACGAGACGTGATGTGACGTGACGTGACGAGACGAGATGAGATGAGACGTGCACGGTGCCGGGCAAGGTGATGGGCACGGTGATGAGCCACGGTGACGAGCACGGTGACGGGCAATGTGACGCATATGCTTACGCTGATGTCCACAGAGATGAGACGAGACGAGACGAGACGAGACGAGACGAGACGTGACGTGACGTTAACTTGATGACACGAGACGAGATGAGACGTGACATGACGTGTAGGGACGAGACGAGACATGAGGTGACGTGACGTGACGAGACGAGATGAGACGTCACGTTACGTGACGTGCAGTGACGTGACGTAACAAGACGAGACGTCACGAGACGTGACAAGACGTGACGTGACGTGACCTGACGAGACGTGACGTGACGAGACGTGACGAGCCGAGACGAGACGGGACGTGACGTGACGTGATGTGACGAAATGAGATAAGACGAGACGTGACGTGAGGTGTCGTGACGAGACGTGACGAGACGTGACGAGACGAATCGAGACGTGACGCGACGTGACGTGAAATGACGAGAGGAGACGAAATGAGACGAGCGGAGACGAGAGGAGACGAGACGTGACGTGACGAGACGTGACGAGAAGAGACCAGACAAGACGAGACGAGACGGGACGCGACCAGACGAGACGAGACCAGACGAGACGTGACGTAACGACGTTGCGTGAGGTGCCGTGACGTGACGTAACGAGACGAGACGTCACGATACGTCACGATACGTGACGTGACCTGACGAGACGAGACGTGACGTGACGAGACGAGACGTGATGTCACGAGCCGAGACGAGACGGGACGTGACGTGATGTGACGAGACGAGATGAGACGTCACGTGACGTGACGTACGAGACCAGACGATACGTGACGTGACGTAACGTGTCGTGACGAGACGTGACGAGACGTGACGAGACGAGACGTGACGTGACGCGAAGAGACGAGACGAGATGAGACGAGACGTGCACGGTGACGGGACGATGACGCGCATGGTGACGGGCAAGGTGACGGGCATGGTGGTGGGCACGGTGACTGGCACGGTGACGGGCACGGTGACTTACAATGTGACGCAAACGCTTACGCTGATGTCCACAGAGACGAGACGAGACGAGACGTGACGTGACACGACGTGACGTGACATGACGTTACGTGACGAGACGAGACGAGACGTGACGTGACGTGATGAGACCAGTCGAGACGGGACGAGACGAGACGAGACGCGACGAGACGTGACGGGACGTGACGTGACGTGAAGAGACAAGATCAGACGAGACGTGCACGGTGACGGGCACGATGACGCGCACGGTGACGGGCACGGTGGTGGGCACGGTGACTGGCACGGTGACGGGCACGTTGACTTACAATGTGACGCAAACGCTTACGCTGATGTCCACAGAGACGAGACGTGATGAGACGGGACGTGACGTGACGTGACGTGTCGAGACGAGACGTGACGAGACGAGACGTGACATGACGTGACTTGACGTGACGTGACGTGACGACACGAGACGAGACGTGACGTGACGTGACGAGACGAGACGGGACGAGACGTCATGAGACGACACGTGACACGATATGAGACGAGACGTGTCGAGACGTGACGTGACGTGACTAGACGAGACGAGACGTGACGATACGTGATGTGACGTGACGAGAAGAGAAGAGACGAGACGTGACGTGACGAGACGAGACGAGACGTGATGTGACGTGGCGTGACCTCACGTGACGAGACGAAATGAGACGTGCACGGTGACGGGCACGGTGATGGAGACGGTGATGAGCACGGTGACGGGATCGGTGACGGGCACGGTGACGGGCGCGGTGACGGGCACGGTGACGGGAACGGTCACGGGCTCGGTGAAGGGCACGGTGACGAGCACGGTGACGGGCACGGTGACTTACAATGTGACGCATATGCTTACGCTAATGTCCACAGAGACGTGACGTGACGACACGAGACGAGACGAAACGTGACGTGACGTGACCTGACGTGACGTGACGTGATGCAACGTGACGTGACAAGACGAGACGAGATTAGACGAGACGAGACGTGACGTGACACGACGTGACGTGGCATGACGTGACGTGACGAGACGAGACGAGAAGTGACGTGACGTGGTGAGACCAGACGAGACGGGACGAGACGAGACGTGACGAGACGTGACGGGACGTGACGTGACGAGACGAGACGAGATGAGACGAGACGTGCACGGTGACGGGCACGGTGACGGGCACGGTGACGGGCACGGTGGTGGGCACGGGTACTAGCAGGGTGACGGGAACGGGACGGGCTCGGTGACGGGTATGGTGACGGGCACGGTGATGGGCACGTTGACGGTCACGTTGACGTGCACGGTGATGGGCACTGTGACGAGCACGGTGGCCGGTACGGTGACGTGCACGGTGACGGGCACGGTGACTTACAATGTGACGCAAACGCTTACGCTGATGTCCACAGAGACGAGACGTGACGAGACCAGACGAGACGTGACGTGACATGACGTGACGAGACGAGACGTGACGAGACGAGACGTGACGAGACGAGCCGTGACGAGACGAGACAAGACGAGACGTGACCTAACGTGACTTAACGTGACGTGACGACACGAGACGAGACGTGACGTGACGTGACGAGACGAGACGAGACTACACGAGACGCCACGTGACGAGACGATATGAGACGAGACGTATCGAGACCTGACGTGACGTGACGTGACGAGGCGTGAAGAGACGAGATGAGACGTGCAAAGTGACGGGCAAGGTGATGGGCACGGTGATGAGCACGGTGACGGGCACGGGGACGGGCACGGTGACGGGCTCGGTGACGGGCACAGTGACGAGCACGGTGACGGGCACGGTGACTTACAATGTGACGCATATGCTTACGCTGATGTCCACATAGACGAGACGTGACGAGACGAGCCGAGACGTGACGTTAACGTGACGACACGAGACGAGATGAGACGTGACATGACGTGTAGGGACAAGACGAGACGAGACATGAGGTGACGTGACGTGACGAGACGAGATGAGACGTGACGTGACTTAACAAGACGAGACGTTACGAGACGTGACGAGACGTGACGTGACCTGACGAGACGTGACGTGACGAGACGTGACGTGACGAGACGTGACGTGACGAGACGTGACGTGACGAGCCGAGACGAGACGGGACGTGACATGACGTGATGTGTAGAGACGAGATGAGACGAGACGTGGCGTGAGGTGTCGTGACGAGACGTGACGAGACGAATCGAGACGTGACGTGACGTGACATGAAATGACGAGAGGAGACGAAATGAGACGAGCGGAGACGAGAGGAGACGAGACGTGACGTGACGTGACGAGACGAGACCAGACAAGACGAGACGAGACGGGACGCGACGAGACGAGACGAGACGAGACCAGACGAGGCGTGACGAGACGAGACGTGACGTGACGTGACGTGAAGTGAAGTGACGTGACGTGACGTGACGTAACGAGATGAGACGAGACGTGACGTGACATGACGTGACGTGATGTGACGAGACGAGATGTGACGTGACGTCACGTGACGTGACGAGACGAGACGTGACGTGAGGAGACGAGACGAGACGTGACGAGACGAGGCGTCACGAGACGAGAAAAGACGTGACGAGACGAGACGTGACGTGACGTAACGTAAAGTGACGTGACGAGACGTGACGAGACGTTACGTGACTAGAAGAGACGAGACGAGACGGGACGTGCGGTGATGAGACGGGATGAGACGTGACGTGACGTGCCGTGAAGTGCGTGACGTGACGTGACGAGACGAGACGTGACGAGACAAGACGACACGTGACGTGACATTGACGAGACGTGATGTGACGAGACGAGACGACACGAGACGTGACGTGACGTGACGAGACGAGACGAGACAGGTCGAGACGAGAAGAGACTTGACGTGACGTGACGAGTCGAGACGTGACGTGACGAGACGAGACGAGACGTGACATGACGTGTAGGGACGAGACGACACGAGACATGAGGCGACGTGACGTGACGTAACGAGACGAGATGAGACGTGACGTTGCGTGAGGTGCCGTGACGTGACGTAACGAGACGAGACGTCACGAGACGTCACGATACGTGACGTGACTTGACGAGACGTGACGTGACGAGACGTGACGTGACGTGACGTGACGTACGAGACCAGACGAGACGTGACGTGACGTAACGTGTCGTGACGAGACGTGACGAGACGTGACGAGACGAGACGAGACGTCAATGACGTGAAATGACGAGATGAGACGATATGAGACGAGCGGAGACGAGAGGAGACGAGACGTGACGTGACGTGACGTGACGAGACGTGACAGGACGAGACCAGACAAGACGAGACGAGACGAGACGGGACGCGAGGAGACGAGACGAGACCAGACGAGACGTGACGAGACGAGACGTTACGTGACGTGACGTGAAGTGACGTGACGTGACGTAACGAGATGAGACCAGACGTGACGTGAAGAGACGTGACGAGACGTGACGAGACGTGACGAGAAGAGACGAGACGTGACGTGACTAGGCGTGACGGGACGAGACGAGACGTGACTTGGCGTGACGAGACGAGACGAGAGGCGACGTGACGTGACGTGACGGTACGAGACGAGACGAGACCAGGCGAGACGAGGCGGGGCGAGGCGAGGCGAGGCGAGGCGAGGCGAGGCGAGGGGAGACGAGACGAGACGAGACGTGACGAGACGAGACGTGACGTGACGAGACGAGACGAGACGTGACGTTACGTAACGTGACGTGACGACACGAGACGAGACGTGACGTGACGTTACGAGACGAGACGAGACTGGACGAGACGAGACGAGACGTGACGTGACGTGACGTGACGTGAAATGACGTGAAGTGAAGAGACGAGACGAGACATGATGTGACGTGACGTGCCGTGACGTGACGTGACGAGACGAGACGTACGAGACGTGACGTGACGTGACCTGACGAGATGAGACGTGACATGACGAGACCTGACGTGACGTGACGAGCCGAGCCGAGACGAGACGGGACGTGACGTGATGTGACGAGACTAGACGAGACGTGACGTGACGAGACGAGACCAGACGAGACGTGACGTGACGTGTCCTGACGAGACGTGACGAGACGAGACGAGACGTGACGTGACGTGACATGACGAGAAGAGACGAAATGAGACGTGCGGAGACGAGAGGAGACGAGACGTGACGTGACGAGACGTGACGTGACTAGACGTGACGTGACGAGACGTCACGAGACGTACGAGACGTGACGTGACGTGATCTGACGAGATGAGACGTGACGTGACGACACCTGACGTAACGTGACGAGCCGAGACGAGACGAGACGGGACGTGACGTGACGTGATGTGACGAGACTAGACAAGACGTGACGTGACGAGACGAGACCAGACGAGACGTGACGTGACGTGACGTGTCGTGACGAGACGAGACGAGACGTGACAAGACGAGCCGAGCCGAGCCGAGACGAGACGGGACGTGACGTGACGTGATGTGAGGAGACTAGACGAGACGTAACGTGACGAGACGAGACCAGACGAGACGTGACGTGACGTGACGTGTCGTGACGAGACCAGACGAGACGAGACGTGACGAGAAGAGACATATGACATGACGTGACGAGACGTGACGTGACATGACGTGAAGTGACATGACGTGACGTGACGTGACGTGACGTGACGTTCGGAGACCAGACGAGACGAGAGGAGACGAGACGAGACGTGACGTGACGTGACCTAACGTGATGAGACGAGACTAGACGAGATTAGACGAGACGAGACGTGAGGTGACGTGACGTGACGTGATGTGACGTGAAGTGACGTGACGTGACGTGACGAGACGAGACGAGACGAGACGACATTAGACGAGACGAGACGTGAGGTGCGGTGACGTGACGTGACGTGAAGTGACGTGACGTGACGTGACGAGACGAGACGAGACGTGCAAGGTGACGCGCACTGTGTCGGGCACGGTACTGGGCACGGTGAGCGGCACGTTGACGGGCACGGTGACGGGCACGATGACGGGCACGGTGACGGACACGGTGACGGGCACGGTGATGGGCTCGGTGACGGGCACGGTGATGGGCACGGTGACTTACAATGTGACGCATATGCTTACGCTGATTTCCACAGAGACGAGACGTGACGAGACGAGACGAGAAGAGACGTGACGTGACGTTAACGTGACGACACGAGACGAGATGAGAACTCACATGACGTGTAGGGACGAGACGAGACGAGACATGAGGTGACGTGACGTGACGTGACGAGACGAGATGAGACGTGACGTTACGTGACGTGACGTAACAAGACGAGACGTCACGAGACGTGACGAGACGTGACGTGACGTGACCTGACGAGACGTGACGCGATGAGACTTGACGTGACGAGCCGAGACGAGACGGGACGTGACGTGATGTGACGAGACGAGATGAGACCAGACGTGACGTAAGGTGTCGTGACGAGACGTGACGAGACGTGACGAGACGAATCGAGGCGTGACGTGACGTGACGTGAAATGACGAGAGGAGACGAAATTAGACGAGCGGAGACGAGAGGAGACGAGACGTGACGTGACGTGACGAGACGTGACGAGACGTGACGAGACGAGACCAGTCAAGACGAGACGAGACGGGACGCGACGAGACGAGCCGAGACCAGACGTGACGAGACGAGACGTGACGTGACATGACGTGAAGTGACGTGACGTGACGTGACGTGTGGTGACGTGACGTAACAAGACGAGACGTCACGAGACGTGACGAGACGTGACGTGACGTGACCTGACGAGACGTGAAGTGACGAGACGTGACGTGACGAGCCGAGACGAGACGGGACGTGACGTGATGTGACGAGACGAGATGAGACGAGACGTGACGTGAGGTGTCGTGACGAGACGTGACGAGACGTGACGAGACGAATCGAGACGTGACGTGAAATGACGAGAGGAGACGAAATTAGACGAGCGGAGACGAGAGGAGACGAGACGTGACGTGACGTGACGAGACGTGACGAGACGAGACCAGACAAGACGAGACGAGACGGGACGCGACGAGACGAGACGAGACCAGACGAGACGAGACGTGACGTGACATGACGTGAAGTGACGTGACGTGACGTGACGAGACGAGACGTGACGTGACGTGATATGACGAGACGAGATGATATGAGACGAGCGGAGACGAGAGGAGACGAGACGTGACGTGACGTGACGAGACGTGACGAGAAGAGACCAGACAAGACGTGACGAGACGGGACGCGAGGAGACGAGACGAGACCAGACGAGACGTGACGAGACGTGACTAGACCAGGCGAGACGAGACGTGACGTGACGTGACGAGACGAGACGAGACGTGACGTGACGTAACGTGACGTGACGACACGAGACGTGACGTGACGTTACGAGACGAGACGAGACTAGACTAGACGAGAAGAGATGAGACGTCACGTCACTTGACGTGAAAAGACGTGACGTGAAGAGACGAGACGAGACGAGACGAGACATGACGTGACGTGACGTGCCGTGACGTCACGTGACGTGACGAGACGAGACGTACGAGACGTGACGTGACCTGACGAGATGAGACGTGACGTGACGAGACCTGACGTGACGTGACGAGCCGAGACGAGACGGGACGTGACGTGACGTGATGTGACGAGACTAGACGAGACGTGACGTGACGAGACGAGACCAGACGAGACGTGCCGTGACGTGTCCTGACCAGACGAGACGAGACGTGACGTGACGTGGCATGACGAGACGAGACGAAATGAGACTTGCGGAGACGAGAGGAGACGAGACGTGACGTGACGAGACGTGACTAGACGTGACGTGACGTGACGAGACGAGACGTCACGACTGGTACGAGACGTGACGTGACGTGACCTGACGAGATGAAACATGACGTGACGACACCTGACGTAACGTGAAGAGCCGAGCCGAGACGAGACGGGACGTGACGTGACGTGATGTGACAAGACTAGACGAGACGTGACGTGACGAGACGGGACCAGACGAGACGTGACGTGACGAGACGAGACGAGACGTGACCAGACGAGCCGAGACGAGACGGGACGTGACGTGACGTGACCTGACGAGATGAGACGTGACGTGACGACACCTGACGTAACGTGACGTGACGTGTCGTGACGAGACCAGACGAGACGAGACGTGACGTGACGTGTAGTGACGAGACCAGACGAGACGAGACGTGACGAGAAGAAACATATGACGTGACGTGACCAGACGAGACGAGACGTGACATGACGTGAAGTGTCGTGACGTGACGACACGAGACGAGACGTGACGAGACGTGACGTGATGTGAGGAGACGAGACGAGACGAGAGGAGACGAGACGAGACGTGACGTGACGTGACCTAACGTGATGAGACGAGACGAGAGGAGACGCGACGTGTGGTGACTTGATGTGACGAGACTACACGAGACGTGATGTGACGAGACGGGACCAGACGAGACGTGACGTGACGAGACGTGACGTGACGAGACGAGACCAGACGTGACGTGACGTGACGTGTCGTGACGAGACCAGACGAGACGAGACGTGACGTGACGTGTAGTGACGAGACCAGACGAGACGAGACGTGACGAGAAGAAACATATGACGTGACGTGACCAGACGAGACGAGACGTGACATGACGTGAAGTGTCGTGACGTGACGACACGAGACGAGACGTGACGAGACGTGACGTGATGTGAGGAGACGAGACGAGACGAGAGGAGACGAGACGAGACGTGACGTGACGTGACCTAACGTGATGAGACGAGACGAGAGGAGATTAGACGAGACGAGAGGTGAGGTGACGTGACGTGATGTTACGTGAAGTGACATGACGTGACGTGACGTGACGAGACGAGACGAGATTAGGCGAGACGACCCGTGAGGTGACGTGACGTGAAGTGACGTGACGTGACGTGACGAGACGAGACGTGCAAGGTGACGCGCACTGTGACGGGTACGGTACTGGGCACGGTGACTGGCACGTTGACGGGCACCGTGATGGGCACGGTGACGAGCACGGTGACGGGCACGGTGCCGGGCACGGTGATGGGCACTAAGACGGGGACGGTGACGGGCACGTTGACGGGCACGGTGACGGGCACGGTCACGGGCTCGGTGACGGGCACGGTGATGGGCACGGTGAGGGGCATGGTGACTAACAATGTGACGCATATGCTTACGCTTATGTCCAGAGAGACGAGACGTGACGAGACGAGACGTGACGACACAAGATGAGACGGGACGAGACGAGACAAGACGCGACACGACGCGACGAGATGAGACAAGACGAGACGAGACGTGACGTGAAGTGTCGTGACGAGACGAGACGAGACGCGACGTGACGAGACCAGACGAGACGTGACGTGACGTGACGAGACGTTACTTGACGAGACGAGAGGTGACGTGACGAGCCGAGACGAGACGGGACGTGACGTGACGTGATGTGACGAGACTAGACGAGACGTGACGTGACGTGACGAGACGAGATCAGACAAGACGAGACGAGACGGGACGCGATGAGATGAGACGGGACCGGACGAGACGAGTCGTGACGACACGAGACGTGACGAGACGAGACCAGACGAGACGTGACGTGACGTGTCCTGACGAGACGTGACGAGACGAGACGAGACGTGACGTGACGTGACATGACGAGAAGAGACGAAATGAGACGTGCGGAGACGAGAGGAGACGAGACGTGACGTGACGAGACGTGACGTGACTAGACGTGACGTGACGAGACGTCACGAGACGTACGAGACGTGACGTGACGTGATCTGACGAGATGAGACGAGACGTGACGACACCTGACGTAACGTGACGAGCCGAGACGAGACGAGACGGGACGTGACGTGATGTGACGAGACTAGACAAGACGTGACGTGACGAGACGAGACCAGACGAGACGTGACGTGACGTGACATGTCGTGACGAGACGAGACGAGACGTGACGAGACGAGCCGAGCCGAGACGAGACGGGACGTGACGTGACGTGATGTGAGGAGACTAGACGAGACGTAACGTGACGAGACGAGACCAGACGAGACGTGACGTGACGTGACGTGTCGTGACGAGACCAGACGAGACGAGACGTGACGAGAAGAGACATATGACATGACGTGACGAGACGTGACGTGACATGACGTGAAGTGACGTGACGTGACGTGACGACACGAGACGAGACGTGACGTGACGTGACGTGACGTGACGTTCGGAGACCAGATGAGACGAGAGGAGACGAGACGAGACGTGACGTGACGTGACCTAACGTGATGAGACGAGACGAGACGAGATTAGACGAGACGAGACGTGAGGTGACGTGACGTGACGTGATGTGACGTGAAGTGACGTGACGTGACGTGACGAGACGAGACGAGACGACATTAGACGAGACGAGACGTGAGGTGCGGTGACGTGACGTGACGTGAAGTGACGTGACGTGACGTGACGTGACGAGACGAGACGAGACGTGCAAGGTGACGCGCACTGTGTCGGGCACGGTACTGGGCACGGTGAGCGGCACGTTGACGGGAAACGGTGACGGGCACGATGACGGGCACGGTGACGGACACGGTGACGGGCACGGTGATGGGCTCGGTGACGGGCACGGTGATGGGCACGGTGACGGGCACGGTGACTTACAATGTGACGCATATGCTTACGCTGATGTCCACAGAGACGAGACGTGACGAGACGAGACGAGACGTGACGTGACGTTAACGTGACGACACGAGACGAGATGAGAACTCACATGACGTGTAGGGACGAGACGAGACGAGACATGAGGTGACGTGACGTGACGTGACGAGACGAGATGAGACGTGACGTTACGTGACGTAACAAGACGAGACGTCACGAGACGTGACGTGACGTGACCTGACGAGACGTGACGTGATGAGACTTGACGTGACGAGCCGAGACGAGACGGGACGTGACGTGACGTGATGTGACGAGACGAGATGAGACCAGACGTGACGTAAGGTGTCGTGACGAGACGTGACGAGACGTGACGAGACGAATCGAGACGTGACGTGACGTGACGTGAAATGACGAGAGGAGACGAAATTAGACGAGCGGAGACGAGAGGAGACGAGACGTGACGTGACGTGACGAGACGTGACGAGACGAGACCAGACAAGACGAGACGAGACTGGACGCGACGAGACGAGCCGAGACCAGACGTGACGAGACGAGACGTGACGTGACGTGACGTGACGTGTGGTGACGTGACGTGACGTGTGGTGACGTGACGTAACAAGACGAGACGTCACGAGACGTGACGAGACGTGACGTGACCTGACGAGACGTGAAGTGACGAGACGTGACGTGACGAGCCGAGACGAGACGGGACGTGACGTGACGTGATGTGACGAGACGAGATGAGACGAGACGTGACGTGAGGTGTCGTGACGAGACGTGACGAGACGTGACGAGACGAATCGACACGTGACGTGAAATGACGAGAGGAGACGAAATTAGACGAGCGGAGACGAGAGGAGACGAGACGTGACGTGACGTGACGAGACGTGACGAGACGAGACCAGACAAGACGAGACGAGACGGGACGCGACGAGACGAGACGAGACCAGACGAGACGTGACGAGACGAGACGTGACGTGACATGACGTGAAGTGACGTGACGTGACGTAACGAGATGAGACGAGACGTGACGTGACATGATGTGACGTGACGTGATGTGACGAGACGAGATGTGACGTGACGTCACGTGACGTGACGAGACGAGACGTGACGTGAGGAGACGAGACGAGACCAAACGAGACGAGACGAGACGTGACGAGACGAGGCGTCACGAGACGAGACAAGACGTGACGGGACGAGACGAGGCATGACGTGACGTAACGTAACGTAAAGTGACGTGACGAGACGTGACGTGACGTTATGTGACGAGACGAGACGAGACGGGACGTGAGGTGACGAGACGGGACGAGACGTGACGTGACGTGTCGTGAAGTGCGTGCCGTGACGTGACGAGACGTGACGTGACGTGACGTGACGTGACGTCACGGGACGAGACGAGACGAGACGTGACGTGACGTGACATTGACGAGACGTGATGTGACGAGACGAGACGAGACGAGACGTGACGTGACGTGACGAGACGAGACGAGACAGGTCGAGACGAGAAGAGACTTGACGTGACGTGACGAGACGTGACGTGACGTGACGAGACGAGACGTGACATGACGTGTAGGGACGACACGAAACGAGACATGAGGTGACGTGACGTGACGTGGCGAGACGAGATGAGACGTGACGTTACGTGAGTAGCCGTTACGTGACGTAACGAGACGAGACGTCACGAGACGTCACGATACGTGACGTGACCTGACGAGGCGAGACGTGACGTGACGAGACGAGACGTGACGTGACGAGCCGAGACGAGACGGGACGTGACGTGATGTGACGAGACGAGATGAGACGTGACGTGACGTAAGAGACCAGACGAGACGTGACGTGGCGTAACGTGTCGTGACGAGACGTGACGAGAAGTGACGAGACGAGACGAGACGTGACGTGACGTGATATGACGAGACGAGATGATATGAGACGAGCGGAGACGAGAGGAGACGAGACGTGACGTGACGTGACGAGACGTGATGAGAAGAGACCAGACAAGACGTGACGAGACGGGACGCGAGGAGACGAGACGAGACCAGACGAGACGTGACGAGACGTGACGAGACGTGACTAGACCAGGCGAGACGAGACGTGACGTGACGAGACGAGACGAGACGTGACGTGACGTAACGTGACGTGACGACACGAGACGTGACGTGACGTTACGAGACGAGACGAGACTAGACTAGACGAGACGAGACGAGATGAGACGTCACGTCACTTGACGTGAAATGACGTGACGTGAAGAGACGAGACGAGACATGACGTGACGTGACGTGCCGTGACGTGACGTGACGTGACGAGACGAGACGTACGAGACGTGACGTGACGTGACCTGACGAGATGAGACGTGACGTGACGAGACCTGACGTGACGTGACGTGACGAGCCGAGACGAGACGGGACGTGACGTGACGTGATGTGACGACACTAGACGAGACGTGACGTGACGAGACGAGACCAGACGAGACGTGCCGTGACGTGTCCTGACCAGACGAGACGAGACGTGACGAGACGAGACGTGACGTGACGTGGCATGACGAGACGAGACGAAATGAGACTTGCGGAGACGAGACGTGACGTGACGAGACGTGACTAGACGTGACGTGACGTGACGAGACGAGACGTCACGACACGTACGAGACGTGACGTGACGTGACCTGACGAGATGAAACATGACGTGACGACACCTGACGTAACGTAAAGAGCCGAGCCGAGACGAGACGGGACGTGACGTGACGTGATGTGACGAGACTAGACGAGACGTGACGTGACGAGACGGGACCAGACGAGACGTGACGTGACGTGACGTGTCGTGACGAGACGAGACGAGACGTGACCAGACGAGCCGAGACGAGACGGGACGTGACGTGACGTGACCTGACGAGATGAGACGTGACGTGACGACACCTGACGTAACGTGACGAGCCGAGCCGAGACGAGACGGGACGTGTGGTGACTTGATGTGACGAGACTACACGAGACGTGATGTGACGAGACGGGAAGAGACGAGACGTGACGTGACGAGACGTGACGTGACGAGACGAGACCAGACGAGACGTGACGTGACGTGACGTGTCGTGACGAGACCAGATGAGACGTGACGTGACGTGTCGTGACGAGACCAGACGAGACGTGACGAGAAGAAACATATGACGTGACGTGACCAGACGAGACGAGACGTGACATGACGTGAAGTGTCGTGACGTGACGACACGAGACGAGACGTGACGAGACGTGACGTGATGTGAGGAGACGAGACGAGACGAGAGGAGACGAGACGAGACGTGACGTGACGTGACCTAACGTGATGAGACGAGACGAGAGGAGATTAGACGAGACGAGAGGTGAGGTGACGTGACGTGATGTTACGTGAAGTGACGTGACGTGACGAGACGAGACGAGACGAGACGAGATTAGACGAGACGACCCGTGAGGTGACGTGACGTGACGTGACGTAAAGTGACGTGACGTGACGTGACGTGACGAGACGAGACGTGCAAGGTGACGCGCACTGTGACGGGTACGGTACTGGGCACGGTAACTGGCACGTTGACGGGCACCGTGATGGGCACGGTGACGAGCACGGTGACGGGCACGGTGCCGGGCACGGTGATGGGCACTAAGACGGGGACGGTGACGGGCACGTTGACGGGCACGGTGACGGTCACGGGCTCGGTGACGGGCACGGTGATGGGCACGGTGAGGGGCATGGTGACTAACAATGTGACGCATATGCTTACGCTTATGTCCAGAGAGACGAGACGTGACGAGACGAGACGTGACGAGACAAGACGAGACGGGACGAGACGAGACAAGACGCGACACGACGCGACGAGACGAGACAAGACGAGACGAGACGTGACGTGAAGTGTCGTGACGAGACCGGACGAGACGAGTCGTGACGACACGAGACGTGACGAGACGAGACGAGACGTGACGTGAAGTGACGTGAAGTGACGTGACGTGACGCAACGAGATGAGACGAGACGAGACGTGACGTGACGTGAAGAGACGTGACGAGACGTGACGACACGAGACGATGCGAGGCGAGGGGAGACGAGAAGAGACGAGACGTGACGTGATGTGACTAGACGTGACGGGACGAGACGAGACGAGACGTGGCGTGACGAGACGAGACGTGACGAGACGTGACGTGACGTGACGACACGAGACGAGACGTGACGTGACGTCGCGTAACGTGACGTGAAATGACGTGACGTGAAGAGACGAGACGGGACGTGCATGGTGACGCGCACGGTGACGGGCACTGTGACGGGCACGGTGACGCGCACGGTGACGGGCACGGTGACGGGCACGGTGACGCTCACGGTGACGAGCACGGTGCTGGACACGGTGACTGGCACGGGGACGGGCACAGTGATGGGCTCGAAGACGTGAACGGTGACGGGCACGTTTACGGGCACGGTGACGGGCACGGTGAAGGGAAGGTGACGGGCACGAATACGGGCACGGTGGTGGACACGGTGACGGGCACGGTGACGGGCACGGTGACGGGCACGGTGACGGGCACGGTGACTTACAATGTGACGCATACGCTTACGCTTATGTCCAAAGAGACGAGACGTGACGTGAAGTAACGTGACGTGACGAGACGAGACGACACGGGACGAGACGAGACGAGACGCGACGCGACGAGACGAGACGAGACAAGACGAGACGTGACTTGACGTGACGTGACGTTACGAGACGAGACGTGACGTGACGTGAAGTGACCTGACGAGACGTGACGACACGTGACGTGAGGTGACGAGACGGGACGAGACGTGACGTAACGTGACGTGCCGTGAAGTGCGTGACGTGACGAGAAGAGACGAGACGTGACGTCACGCGACGTGACGAGACGTGACGTGACGAGACGTGACGTGACGTGACGACAAGAGACGAGACGTGACGTGACGTCGCGTAACGTGACGTGAAATGACGTGACGTGAAGAGACGAGACGGGACGTGCATGGTGACGCGCACGGTGACGGGCACTGTGACGGGCACGGTGACGCGCACGGTGACGGGCACGGTGACGCACACGGTGACGGGCACGGTGCTGGACACGGTGACTGGCACGGGGACGGGCACAGTGATGGGCTCGAAGACGTGAACGGTGACGGGCACGTTTACGGGCACGGTGACGGGCACGGTGAAGGGAAGGTGACGGGCACGAATACGGGCACGGTGGTGGACACGGTGACGGGCACGGTGACGGGCACGGTGACGGGCACGGTGACGGGCACGGTGACTTACAATGTGACGCATACGCTTACGCTTATGTCCAAAGAGACGAGACGTGGCGTGAAGTAACGTGACGTGACGAGACGAGACGAGACGACACGGGACGAGACGAGACGAGACGTGACTTGACGTGACGTGACGTTACGAGACGAGACGTGACGTGACGTGACGTGAAGTGACCTGACGAGACGTGACGACACGTGACGTGAGGTGACGAGACGGGACGAGACGTGACGTAACGTGACGTGCCGTGAAGTGCGTGACGTGACGAGAAGAGACGAGACGTGACGTCACACGACGTGACGAGACGTGACGTGACGTGACGTGACGGGACGGGACGAGACGAGACGAGAAGTGACGTGACATTGACGAGACGTGATGTGACGAGACGAGACGAGACGTGACGTGACGTGACGTGACAGGACGAGACCAGACAGGTCGAGACGAGAAGAGACTTGACGTGACGTGACGAGACGAGACGTAACGTGACGAGACGAGACGAGACGTGACATGACGTGACGTGACCGGACGCGACGAGACGAGACGAGACGCGACGAGACGCGACGAGACGAGACGTGATGTTACGTGACGTGAAGTGACGTGACGTGACGTGACGTAACGAGATGAGACGAGACGTGACGTGACGTGACGTGAAGAGACGTGACGAGACGTGACGAGAAGAGACGAGACGTGACGTGACTAGACGTGACGGGACGAGACGAGACGTGACGTGGCGTGACGTGACGTGACGTGACGAGACGAGACGTGACGTGACGTGAGGTGACGTGAAGTGCGTGACGTGACGTGACGAGACGAGACGAGACGTGACGTGACGTCACGAGACGTGACGAGACGAGACGAGACGAGACCTGACGTGACGAGACGTGCAAGGTGACGCGCACGGTGACGGGCACGGTACTGGGCACGGTGACTGGCACGGTGACTGGCACGATGACGGGCACGGTGACGGGCACGGTGACGGCCACGGTGATGGGCGCTAAGACGGGAACGGTGACGGGCACGTTGACGGTCACGGTGACGAGCACGGTGTCGGGCTAGGTGATGGGCACGGTGATGGGCACGGTAACGGGCACGAAGACGGGCACGGTTACTTACAATGTTGCGCATACGTTTACGCTTATGTCCACAGAGATGAGACGCGACGAGACTAGACTAGACGAGAGGAGACGAGACGTGACGTGACGTGACGAGACGAGACGAAACGAGACGTGACGTGACGAGACGAGACGAGACGTGACGTGATGTGACAAGAAGAGATGAGATGAGACGTGACGTGAGGAGACGAGACGAGACGTGTCGTGACGTGACGTTTCGTGACGAGACGAGACGAGACGTGACCTGACGTGACGTGACGTGACGTGACGAGACGAGACGTGAAGAGACCTGACGAGACGAGACGTGACGTGACGTGACGTGACGAGACGAGACGTGAGGTGACATGACCTGACGTGACGAGACGTGACGTGACGTGACTTGACGTGACGTGACGCGACGTGACGGTACGAAACGTGACGAGACGTGACGAGACGAGACGCGACGTGATTTGACTTTACGAGACGAGACGAGACGTGACGTGAAATGATGTGACGTGACGTGAAGAGACGTAACGTGACGTGACGTGACGAGGCGAGACGTGCACGGTGACGCGCACGTTGACGGGCACGGTGACGGGCACGGTGGTGGGCACGATGACTGACATTGGGACGGCCACGGTAACGGACACGGTGACTGGCACAGTGAAGGGCACGGTGATGGTCACGAAGACGGGAAAGGTGACGGGTACGGTGACGGGCACGGTGACGGGCACGCTGACGGGCACGGTGACGGTCACGGTGACGGCAACGGTGACGGGAACGGTGACGGGCACGGTGACGGGCACGGTTATGAGCACGGTGACGGGCACGATGACGGGCACGGTGACGGGCACGGTGACGGGCACGGTGACGGGCACGGTGGCGGGCACGGTGACGGGCACTGTGACGGGCACGGTAACGGGCACTGTGACGGGCACGGTGACTTACAATGTGACGCATAAGCTTACGCTGATGTCCACAGAGACGAGACGTGACGAGACGAGACGTGACGTGACTTCACGAGACGAGATGAGAGGTCACGTGACGTGACGAGACAAGACGTGACGAGACGTGACGTGAAGTGACGTGATGTGACGAGACGAGACGAGACTAGACGAGACGTGACGTGACGTGACGTGACGAGACGAGACAAGACGAGATGGGACGACAAGACGAAACAAGGCGAGACGAGACGCGACGCGACGCGACGCTACGAGACGAGACAAGACGAGCCGTGACTTGACGTGACGTGACGTGATGTTACGAGACGAGACGTGACGTGACGTGACGTGAAGTGACGTGACGAGACGACACGACACGTGACGTGACGAGACGAGACGTGACGTGACGAGACGAGACGAGACGTGTCGTGACGTGAAGTGCGTGACGTGACGTGACGTGACGTGACGTTACGTGACGAGACGAGACGTGACGTGACGAGACGAGACGTGACGTGACGTGACGTGCCGGGACGAGACGAGACAAGACGAGACGTGACGTGACATTGACGAGACGTGACGTGACGAGACGAGACGAGACGAGACGGGACCAGACGAGAAGAGACGTGACGTGACGAGACGAGACGTGACGTGACGAGACGTGACGTGACGTGACGTGACGAGACGAGACGTGAGGTGACGTGACATGAGGTGACGAGACGAGAATAGACGAGACGTGACGTGACGAGACGAGACGTGAGGTGAAGTGACGTGACGAAACGAGACGAGACGTGACGTTACGTAACGTGACGTGAGGTGAAGTGACGTGACGAGACGAGACGTGATGTTACGTAACGTGACGTGACGTGACGAGACGCGAAGTGCACAGTGCCGGGCACGGTGACGGGCACGGTGACGGGCACGGTGACGGGCACGGTGACGGGCACGGTGACGGGCGAGGTGGCGGGCACGGTGACGGGCACGGTAAGGGCATGCTGACGGGCACTGTGCCGGGCACGGTGATGGGCACGGTAACGGCAACGGTGACGGGGACGGTGACTGTCACGGTGTTGGGCACGGTGACGAGCACGGTGACGGGCACGGTGAGGGGCATGATGACGGGCACGGTGTCGGGCACGGTGACGGGCTGGTGATTTACAATGTGACGCATACTCTTACGCTTATGTCCACAGAGACGAGACGTGACGAGACGAGACGAGACGTGACGTGACGGTACGTGACGACACGAGATGAGACGTCACGTACGTGACATGAGTGGACGAGACGTGACTTGACGAGACGAGAGGTGACGTGAGGAGCCGAGACGAGACGGGACGTGACGTGACGTGATGTGACGAGACTAGACGAGACGTGACGTGACGTGACGAGACGAGACCAGACAAGACGAGACGGGACGCTATGAGATGAGACGAGACCGGACGAGACGAGTCGTGACGACACGAGACGTGACGAGACGAGACGTGACGTGAAGTGAATTGAAGTGACGTGATGTGACGCAACGAGATGAGACGACTCGTGACGTGACGTGAAGAGACTTGACGAGACGTGACGGCACGAGACGATGCGAGGCGAGGGGAGACGAGAAGAGACGAGACGTGACGTGACGTGACTAGACGTGACGGGACGAGACGAGACGTGACGTGGCGTGACGAGACGAGACGCGACGAGACGTGACGTGACATGAGGACACGAGACGAGACGTGACGTGACGTGACGAGACGAGACGAGACTAGACGAGCCGAGACGTGACGTGACGTCGCGTAACGTGACGTGAAATGACGTGACGTGAAGAGACGAGACGGGACGTGCACGGTGACGCGCACGGTGACGGACACTGTGACGGGCACGGTGACGCGCACGGTGACGGGCACGGTGACGGGCACGGTGACGCACACGGTGACGGGCCCGGTGCTGGACACGGTGACTGGCACGGGGACGGGCACTGTGACGGGCACGGTGGCGGGCACGGTGACGGGCACAGTGATGGGCTCGAAGACGGGAACGGTGACGGGCACGTTTACGGGCACGGTGAAGGGCACGGTGACGGGAATGGGACGGGCACGGATACGGGCACGGTGATGGACACGGTGACGGGCACGGTGACGGGCACGGTGACTTACAATGTGAGGCATACGCTTACGCTTATGTCCAAAGAGACGAGACGTGACGAGACAAGACGTGACGTGAAGTAACGTGACGTGACGAGCCGAGACGAGACGAGACGGGACGAGACGAGACGCGACGCGACGACACGAGACGAGACAAGACGAGACGTGACTTGACGTGACGTGACGTGACGTTACGAGACGAGACGTGACGTGACGTGAAGTGACGTGACGTGACGAGACGTGACGACACGTGACGTGAGGTGACGAGAAGGGACGAGACGTGACGTGACGTAACGTGAAGTGCCGTGAAGTGCGTGACGTGACGAGAAGAGACGAGACGTGACGTCACGCGACGTGATGAGACGAGACGAGACGTGACGTGATGTTACGGGACGAGACGAGACGAGACGTGACGTGTCATTGACGAGACGTGATGTGACGAGACGAGACGAGACGTGACGTGACGTGACGTGACGTGACGAGACGAGACGAGACAGGTCGAGACGAGAAGAGACTTGACGTGACGTGACGAGACGAGACGTAACGTGAAGAGACGAGACGAGACGTGACATGACGTGACGTGACGGGACGCGACGAGACGAGACGAGACCAGACGAGAAGTGACGAGACGAGACGTGATGTGACGTGACGTAACGAGATTAGACGAGACGTGACGTGACGTGAAGAGACGTGACGAGACGTGACGAGAAGAGACGAGACGTGACGTGACTAGACGTGACGGGACGAGACGAGACGTGACGTGGCGTGACGTGACGTGACGTGACGTGACGAGACGAGACGTGAGGTGACGTGAGGTGACGTGAAGTGCGTGACGTGACGTGACGAGACGTACGAGACGTGACGTGACGTCACGAGACGTGACGAAACGAGACGAGACCTGACGTGACGTGACGTGATGTGACGTGAAGTGAGGTGACGTGACGAGACGAGACGTGCAAGGTGACGCGCACGGTGACGGGCACGGTACTGGGCACGGTATCTGGCACGATGACGGGCACGGTGACGGGCACAGTGATGGGCACTAAGACGGGAACGGTGACGGGCACGTTGACGGTCATGGTGACGAGCACGGTGTCGGGCTCGGTGATGGGCACGGTGATGGGCACGGTAACGGGCACGGTGACGGGCACGGTTACTTACAATTTGACGCATACGTTTACGCTTATGTCCACAGAGATGAGACGTGACGAGACGAGACTAGACGAGAGGGGACGAGACGTGACGTGACGTGACGAGACGAGACGAGACGGGACGAGACGAGACGAAACGAGACGTGACGTGACGACACGAGACGAGACGTGACGTGATGTGACGTGAAAAGAAGAGACGAGACGAGACGTGACGTGAGGTTAGAGACGAGACGAGACGTGTCGTGACGTGACGAGACGAGACGTGACGAGACCTGACGAGACGAGACGTGACGAGACGAGACGAGACGTGACGTGACGTGACGTGATTTGACGATACGAGACGAGACGAGACGTGACGTGAAATGATGTGACGTGACGTGAAGAGACGTAACGTGACGTGACGTGACGAGACGAGACGTGCACGGTGACGCGCACGGTGACGGGCACGGTGACGGGCACGGTGGTGGGCACGATGACTGACATTGGGACGGCCACGGTGACGGACACGGTGACTGGCACAGTGAAGGGCACGGTGATGGTCACGAAGACGGGAAAGGTGACGGGTACGGTGACGGGCACGGTGACGGGCACGCTGACGGACACGGTGACGGTCACGGTGACGGCCGCGGTGACGGTCACGGTGACGGGAACGGTGACGGGCACGGTGACGGGCACGGTTATGAGCACGGAGAGGGGCACAGTGACGGGCACGGTGACGGGCACGATGACGGGCAAGGTGACGGGCACGGTGACGGGCACGGTAACAGGCACGGTGGCGGGCACGGTGACGGGCACGGTGACGGGCACGGAGACTTACAATGTGACGCATAAGCTTACGCTGATGTCCACAGAGACGAGACGTAACGAGACGAGACGAGACGTGACGGAACTTAACGAGACGAGATGAGAGGTCACGTGACGTGACGAGACAAGACGTGACGAGACGTGACGTGAAGTGACGTGACGTGGCGTGACGAGACGAGACGAGACGAGACTAGCCGAGACGTGACGTGACGTGACGTGACGAGACGAGACAAGACGAGATGGGACGAGACGAAACAAGACCAGACGAGAGGCGACGCGACGCGACGCTACGAAACGAGACAAAACGAGCCGTGACTTGACGTGACGTGACGTGATGTTACGAGACGAGACGTGACTTGACATGACGTGAAGTGACGTGACGAGACGAGACGACACGTGACGTGACGAGACGAGACGAGACGTGACGAGACGTGAAGTGCGTGACGTGACGTGACGTTACGTGACGAGACGAGACGTGACGTGACGTGACGAGACGAGACGAGACGTGACGTGACGTGACGTGACGAGACGAGACGAGACGGGACCAGACGAGAAGAGACGTGACGTGACGAGACGAGACGTGACGTGACGAGACGAGACGCGACGTGACGTGACGTGACGAGACGAGACGTGACGTGACGTGTAGGGACGAGACGAGACGTGAGGTGACGTGACATGAGGTGACGAGACGAGAAGAGACGAGACGTGACGTGACGAGACGAGACGTGAGGTGAAGTGACCTGACGAGACGAGACGTGACGTTACGTAACGTGATGTGACGTGACGAGACGAGACGAGACGTCACGTGACGAGTCGAGACGAGACGTGACGAGACGTGACGTGACGTGACGAGACGAGACGAGACGTGCCGTGGCGTGACGTGACAAGACGCGAAGTGCACGGTGCCGGGCACGGTGACGGGCACGGTGATGGGCACGCTGACGGGCGACCTGGTGGGCACGGTGACGGGCACGGTAAGGGCATGGTGACGGGCACTGTGCCGGGCACTGTGATGGGCACGGTAACGGCAACGGTGACGGGGACGGTGACTGACACGGTGTTGGGCACGGTGACGAGCACGATGACGGGCACGGTGAGGCGCATGATGACGGCCACGGTGTCGGGCACGGTGACGGGCACGGTGACTTACAATGTGACGCATACGCTTACGCTTATGTCCAAAGAGACGAGACGTGACGACACGAGATGAGACGTCACGTACGTGACATGAGTAGACGAGACGAGACGTGACGTGACTTGACGAGACGTGACAACACGAGACGAGACGAGACGAGACGTGACGTTACGAGACGAGAAGTGAAGTGACGAGACGAGACGTGACGTGACGTAACGTAACGTGACGTGACGTGACGAGACGTGACTTGACGAGACGAGAGGTGACGTGACGAGCCGAGACGAGACGGGACGTGACGTGACGTGATGTGACGAGACTAGACGAGACGTGACGTGACGTGACATGACGAGACGAGACCATACAGGACGAGACGAGACGGGACGCGATGAGATGAAACGAGACCGGACGAGAAGAGTCGTGACGACACGAGACGTGACGAGACGAGACGAGACGTGACGTGAAGTGACGTGAAGTGACGTGACGTGACGCAACGAGATGAGACGAGACGAGACGTGACGTGACGTGAAGAGACGTGACGAGACGTGACGACACGAGACGATGCGAGGCGAGGGGAGACGAGAAGAGACGAGACGTGACGTGACGTGACTAGACGTGACGGGACGAGACGAGACGTGACGTGGCGTGACGAGACGAGACGTGACGAGACGTGACGTGACGTGACGACACGAGACGAGACGTGACGTGAGGAGACGAGACGAGACTAGACGAGACGAGAGTGACGTGACGTCGCGAAACGTGACGTGAAATGACGTGACGTGAAGAGACGAGACGGGACGTGCACGGTGACGCGCACGGTGACGGGCACTGTGAGGGGCACGGTGACGCGCACGGTGACGGGCACGGTGACGCACACGGTGCTGGACACGGTGACTGGCACGGGTATGGGCACTGTGACGGGCACGGTGGCGGGCACGGTGACGGGCAAGGTGATGGGCTCGAAGACGGGAACGGTGACGGGCACGTTGACGGTCACGGATACGGGCACGGTGATGGACACGTTGACGGGCACGGTGACGTACAATGTGACGCATACGCTTACGCTTATGTCCAAAGAGACGAGACGTGACGAGACAAGACGTGACGTGAAGTAACGTGACGTGACGAGACGAGACGGGACGAGACGAGACGAGACGCGACGGGACGAGACGAGACGTGACGTGACATTGACGAGACGTGATGTGACGAGACGAGACGTGACGTGACGTGACGAGACGAGACGAGACAGGTCGAGACGAGAAGAGACTTGACGTGACGTGACGAGACGAGACGTAACGTGACGAGACGAGACGAGACGTGACATGACGTGACGTGACGGGACGCGACGAGACGAGACGATACCAGACGAGACGTGACGAGAAGAGACGTGATGTGACGTGACGTGAAGTGACGTGACGTGACGTGACGTAACGAGATGAGACGAGACGAGACGTGACGTGACGTGACGTGAAGAGACGTGACGAGACGTGACGAGAAGAGACGAGACGTGACGTGACTAGACGTGACGGGACGAGACGAGACGTGACGTGGCGTGACGTGACGTGACGAGATGAGACGTGACGTGAGGTGACGTGAAGTGCGTGACGTGACGTGACGAGACGAGACGATTGGTGACGTGACGTCACGAGACGTGACGAGACGAGACGAGACCTGACGTGACGTGACGTGATGTGACGTGCAGTGAGGTGACGTGACGAGACGAGACGTGCAAGGTGACGCGCACGGTGACGGGCACGGTGACGAGCACGGTGTCCGGCTCGGTGATGGGCACGGTGATGGGCACGGTAACGGGCACGGTGATGGGCTCGGTTACTTACAATGTGACGCATACGTTTACGCTTATGTCCACAGAGATGAGACGTGACGAGACGAGACTAGACGAGAGGAGACGAGACGTGACGTGACGTGACGAGACGAGACGAGACGGGACGAGACGAGACGAGACGAAACGAGACGAGACGAAACGAGACGTGACGTGACGTGACGACACGAGACGAGACGTGACGTGATGTGACGTGACAAGAAGAGACGAGACGAAACGTGACGTAAGGTGACGAGACGAGACGAGACGTGTCGTGACGTGACGTTTCGTGACGAGACGAGACGTGACGTAACGTGACCTGACGTGACGTGACGTGACGAGACGAGACGTGACCAGACCTGACGTGACGAGACGTGACGTGACGTGACGAGACGAGACGTGAGGTGACATGACGTGACGTGACGAGACGTGACGTGACGTGACTTGACGTGACGTGACGCGACGTGACGGTACGAGACGTGACGAGACGTGACGAGACGAGACGTGACGTGACGTGACGTGACGTGATTTGACGATAAGAGACGAGACGAGACGTGACGTGAAATGATGTGACGTGACGTGAAGAGACGTAACGTGACGTGACGTGACGAGACGAGACGTGCACGCTGACGCGCACGGTGACGGGCACGGTGGTGGGCACGATGACTGACATTGGGACGGCCACGGTGACGGACACGGTGACTGGCACAGTGAAGGGCACGGTGATGGTCACGAAGACGGGAAAGGTGGCGGGTGCGCTGACGGGCACGGTGACGGGCACGGTGACGGGCACGCTGACGGGCACGGTTACGGTCACGGTGACGGCCACGGTGACGGTCACGGTGACGGGAACGGTGACGGGCACGGTGACGGGCACGGTTATGAGCACGGAGAGGGGCACAATGACGGCCACGGTGACGGGCACGATGACGGGCACGTTGAGCGGCACGGTGACGGGCACGGTGACGGGCACGGTGGCGGGCACGGTGACGGGCACGGTGAGGGGCACGGTGACGGGCACGGTGACGGGCACGGTGACGGGCACGGTGACGGGCACGGTGACTTACAATGTGACGCATAAGCTTACGCTGATGTCCACAGAGACGAGACGTGACGAGACGAGACGTGACTTCACGAGACGAGATGAGAGGTCACGTGACGTGACGAGACAAGACGTGACGAGACGTGACGTGACGTGACGAGACGAGACGAGACTAGACGAGACGTGACGTGACGTGACGTGACGAGACGAGACAAGATGAGATGGGACGAAAAGACGAAACAAGACGAGACGAGACGCGACGCGACGAGACCAGACAAGACGAGACGAGACGGGACGCTATGAGATGAGACGAGACCGGACGAGATGAGTCGTGACGACACGAGACGTGACGAGACGAGACGAGACGTGACGTGAAGTGACGTGAAGTGAGGTGACGTGACGAGACGACACGTGCAAGGTGACGCGCACGGTGACGGGCACGGTACTGGGGACGGTGACTGGCACGAAGACGGGCACGGTTTCGGGCATGGTGACGGGCACGGTGATGGGCACTAAGACGGGAACGGTGACGGGCACGTTGACGGTCACGGTGACGAGCACGGTGTCGGGTTCGGTAGTGGGCATGGTGATGGGCACGGTAACGGGCACGGTGACGGGAACGGTTACTTACAATGTGACGCATACGTTTACGCTTATGTCCACAGAGATGAGACGTGACGAGACGAGAATAGACGAGAGGAGACGAGACGTGACGTGACGTGACGAGATGAGACGAGACGAAACGAGACGTGACGTGACGTGACGACACGAGACGAGACGTGACGTGATGTGACGTGACAAGGAGAGACGAGACGAGACGTGACGTGAGGTGACGAGACGAGACGTGTCGTGACGTGACGCTTCGTGATGAGACGAGACGAGACGTGACCTGACGTGACGTGACGAGACGAGACGTGACGAGACCTGACGAGACGAGACGTGACGTGACGTGACGAGACGAGACGAGACGTGAGGTGACATGACGTGACGTGACGAGACGTGACGTGACGTGACTTGACGTGACGTGACGCGACGTGACGGTACGAGACGTGACGAGACGAGACGTGACGTGACGTGATTTGACGATACGAGACGAGACGTGACGTGAAATGATGTGACGTGACGTGAAGAGACGTTACGTGACGAGACGAGACGTGCATGGTGACGCGCACGTTGACGGGCACGGTGACGGGCACGGTGACGGGCACGGTGACGGGCACGGTGACTTACAATGTGACGCATAAGCTTACGCTGATGTCCACAGAGACGAGACGTGACGAGACGAGACGTGACGTGACTTCACGAGACGAGATGAGAGGTCACGTGACGTGACCAGACAAGACGTGACGAGACGTGACGTGAAGTGACGTGACGTGACGTGACGAGACGAGACGAGACTAGACGAGACGTGACGTGACGTGACGAGACGAGACAAGACGAGATGGGACGAGACGAAACAAGACGAGACGAGACGCGTCGCGACGCGACGCTACGAGACGAGACAAGACGAGCCGTGACTTGACGTGACGTGACGTGATGTTACGAGACGAGACGTGACGTGACGTGAA
Organism: Tenodera sinensis; assembly: GCA_030765045.1. Classification (NCBI taxonomy): domain Eukaryota; kingdom Metazoa; phylum Arthropoda; class Insecta; order Mantodea; family Mantidae; genus Tenodera; species Tenodera sinensis. Next base: position 46,629,443 of record CM060971.1, on the reverse strand, counting down.
GTGACGTGACGAGACGAGACGACACGTGACGTGACGAGACGAGACGTGACGTGACGAGACGAGACGAGACGTGAAAAGACGTGAAGTGCGTGACGTGACGTGACGTTACGTGACGAGACGTGACGTGACGTGACGAGACGAGACGAGACGTGACGTGATGTGACGTGCCGGGACGAGACGAGACAAGACGAGACGTGACGTGACATTGACGAGACGTGACGTGACGAGACGAGACGAGACGTGACGTGACATGACGAGACGAGACGAGACGGGACCAGACGAGAAGAGACGTGACGTGACGACACGAGACGTGACGTGACGACACGAGACGTGACGTGACGTGACGTGAAGTGACGTGACGAGACGAGACGTGACGTTACGTAACGTGACGTGAGGTGAAGTGACGTGACGAGACGAGACGAGACGTGACGTTACGTAACGTGACGTGACGTGACGAGACGAGACGAGACGTGCCGTGGCGTGACGTGACGAGACGCGAAGTGCACGGTGCCGGGCACGGTGACGGGCACGGTGACGGGCGAGGTGGTGGGCACGGTGACGGGCACCGTAAGGGCATGTTGACGGGCACTGTGCCGGGCACGGTGATGGGCACGGTAACGGCAACGGTGACGGGGACGGTGACTGGCACGGTGTTGGGCACGGTGACGAGCACGGTGACGGGCACGGTGTGGGGCATGATGACGGGCACGGTGTCGGGCACGGTGACGGTCACGGTGATTTACAATGTGACGCATACTCTTACGCTTATGTCCACAGAGACGAGACGTGACGAGACGAGACGAGACGTGACGTGACGGTACGTGACGACACGAGATGAGACGTCACGTACGTGACATGAGTAGACGAGACGAGACGTGACGTGACTTGACGAGACGTGACGACACGAGACGAGACCAGACGAGACGAGACGTGACGTGAGGTTACGAGACGAGAAGTGACGTGACGAGACGAGACGTGACGTGACGTGACGAGACGAGACGTGACGTGACGTGACGTGACGTAACGTAACGTGACGTAACGTAACGTGACGTGACGTGACGAGACGTGACTTGACGAGACGAGAGGTGACGTGACGAGCCGAGACGAGACGGGACGTGACGTGACGTGATGTGACGAGACTAGACGAGACGTGACGTGACGTGACGAGACGAGACCAGACAAGACGAGACGAGACAGGACGCTATGAGATGAGACGAGACCGGACGAGACGAGTCGTGACGACACGAGACGTCACGAGACGAGACGAGACGTGACGTGAAGTGACGTGACGTGACGCAACGAGATGAGACGAGACGAGACGTGACGTGACGTGAAGAGACGTGACGAGACGTGACGACACGAGACGATGCGAGGCGAGGGGAGACGAGAAGAGACGAGACGTGACGTGACGTGACTAGACGTGACGGGACGAGACGAGACGTGACGTAGCGTGACGACACGAGACGTGACGAGACGTGACGTGACGACACGAGACGTGACGTGACGTGACGAGACGAGACGAGACTAGACGAGACGAGACGTGACGTGACGTCGCGTAACGTGACGTGAAATGACGTGACGTGAAGAGACGAGACGAGACGTGCACGGTGACGCGCACGGTGACGCACACGGTGACGGGCACGGTGCTGGACACGGTGACCAGCACGGGAACGGGCACTGTGACGGGCACGGTGGCGGGCACGGTGACCAGCACAGTGATGGGCTCGAAGACGGGAACGGTGACGGGCACGTTTACGGGCACGGTGACGGGCACGGTGACGGGAAGGTGACGGGCATGGATAAGGGCACGGTGATGGACACGGTGACGGGCACGGTGACTGGCACGGTGACTTACAATGTGACGCATACGCTTACGCTTATGTCCAAAGAGACGATACGTGACGAGACAAGACGTGACGTGAAGTAACGTGACGTGACGAGACGAGACGAGACGAGACGAGACGGGACGAGACGATACGAGACGCGACGCGACGAGACGAGACGAGACAAGACGAGACGTGACTTGACGTGACGTGACGTTACGAGACGAGACGTGACGAGACGTGAAGTGACGTGACGAGATGTGACGACACGTGACGTGAGGTGACGAGACGGGACGAGACGTGACGTGACGTAACGTGACGTGCCGTGAAGTGCGTGACGTGACGAGAAGAGACGAGACGTGACGTCACGCGACGTGACGAGAAGAGACGAGACGTGACGTGACGTGACGGGACGAGACGAGACGAGACGTGACGTGACATTGACGAGACGTGATGTGACGAGACGAGACGAGACGTGACGTGACGTGACGTGACGAGACGTGACGAGACAGGTCGAGACGAGAAGAGACTTGACGTGACGTGACGAGACGAGACGTAACGTGACGAGACGAGACGTGACATGACGTGACGTGACGGGACGCGACGAGACGAGACGAGACCAGACGAGACGTGACGTGACGTGACGAGACGAGACAAGACGAGATGGGACGAGACGAAACAAGACGAGACGAGACGCGTCGCGACGCGACGCTACGAGACGAGACAAGACGAGCCGTGACTTGACGTGACGTGACGTGATGTTACGAGACGAGACGTGACGTGACGTGAAGTGACGTGACGAGACGAGACGACACGTGACGTGACGAGACGAGACGTGACGTGACGAGACGAGACGAGACGTGAAAAGACGTGAAGTGCGTGACGTGACGTGACGTTACGTGACGAGACGTGACGTGACGTGACGAGACGAGACGAGACGTGACGTGATGTGACGTGCCGGGACGAGACGAGACAAGACGAGACGTGACGTGACATTGACGAGACGTGACGTGACGAGACGAGACGAGACGTGACGTGACATGACGAGACGAGACGAGACGGGACCAGACGAGAAGAGACGTGACGTGACGACACGAGACGTGACGTGACGACACGAGACGTGACGTGACGTGACGTGAAGTGACGTGACGAGACGAGACGTGACGTTACGTAACGTGACGTGAGGTGAAGTGACGTGACGAGACGAGACGAGACGTGACGTTACGTAACGTGACGTGACGTGACGAGACGAGACGAGACGTGCCGTGGCGTGACGTGACGAGACGCGAAGTGCACGGTGCCGGGCACGGTGACGGGCACGGTGACGGGCACGGTGACGGGCGAGGTGGTGGGCACGGTGACGGGCACCGTAAGGGCATGTTGACGGGCACTGTGCCGGGCACGGTGATGGGCACGGTAACGGCAACGGTGACGGGGACGGTGACTGTCACGGTGTTGGGCACGGTGACGAGCACGGTGACGGGCACGGTGTGGGGCATGATGACGGGCACGGTGTCGGGCACGGTGACGGTCACGGTGATTTACAATGTGACGCATACTCTTACGCTTATGTCCACAGAGACGAGACGTGACGAGACGAGACGAGACGTGACGTGACGGTACGTGACGACACGAGATGAGACGTCACGTACGTGACATGAGTAGACGAGACGAGACGTGACGTGACTTGACGAGACGTGACGACACGAGACGAGACCAGACGAGACGAGACGTGACGTGAGGTTACGAGACGAGAAGTGACGTGACGAGACGAGACGTGACGTGACGTGACGAGACGAGACGTGACGTGACGTGACGTGACGTAACGTAACGTGACGTAACGTAACGTGACGTGACGTGACGAGACGTGACTTGACGAGACGAGAGGTGACGTGACGAGCCGAGACGAGACGGGACGTGACGTGACGTGATGTGACGAGACTAGACGAGACGTGACGTGACGTGACGAGACGAGACCAGACAAGACGAGACGAGACAGGACGCTATGAGATGAGACGAGACCGGACGAGACGAGTCGTGACGACACGAGACGTCACGAGACGAGACGAGACGTGACGTGAAGTGACGTGAAGTGACGTGACGTGACGCAACGAGATGAGACGAGACGAGACGTGACGTGACGTGAAGAGACGTGACGAGACGTGACGACACGAGACGATGCGAGGCGAGGGGAGACGAGAAGAGACGAGACGTGACGTGACGTGACTAGACGTGACGGGACGAGACGAGACGTGACGTAGCGTGACGACACGAGACGTGACGAGACGTGACGTGACGACACGAGACGTGACGTGACGTGACGAGACGAGACGAGACTAGACGAGACGAGACGTGACGTGACGTCGCGTAACGTGACGTGAAATGACGTGACGTGAAGAGACGAGACGAGACGTGCACGGTGACGCGCACGGTGACGCACACGGTGACGGGCACGGTGCTGGACACGGTGACCAGCACGGGAACGGGCACTGTGACGGGCACGGTGGCGGGCACGGTGACCAGCACAGTGATGGGCTCGAAGACGGGAACGGTGACGGGCACGTTTACGGGCACGGTGACGGGCACGGTGACGGGAAGGTGACGGGCATGGATAAGGGCACGGTGATGGACACGGTGACGGGCACGGTGACTGGCACGGTGACTTACAATGTGACGCATACGCTTACGCTTATGTCCAAAGAGACGATACGTGACGAGACAAGACGTGACGTGAAGTAACGTGACGTGACGAGACGAGACGAGACGAGACGAGACGGGACGAGACGATACGAGACGCGACGCGACGAGACGAGACGAGACAAGACGAGACGTGACTTGACGTGACGTGACGTTACGAGACGAGACGTGACGAGACGTGAAGTGACGTGACGAGATGTGACGACACGTGACGTGAGGTGACGAGACGGGACGAGACGTGACGTGACGTAACGTGACGTGCCGTGAAGTGCGTGACGTGACGAGAAGAGACGAGACGTGACGTCACGCGACGTGACGAGAAGAGACGAGACGTGACGTGACGTGACGGGACGAGACGAGACGAGACGTGACGTGACATTGACGAGACGTGATGTGACGAGACGAGACGAGACGTGACGTGACGTGACGTGACGAGACGTGACGAGACAGGTCGAGACGAGAAGAGACTTGACGTGACGTGACGAGACGAGACGTAACGTGACGAGACGAGACGTGACATGACGTGACGTGACGGGACGCGACGAGACGAGACGAGACCAGACGAGACGTGACGAGACGAGACGTGATGTCACGTGACGTGAAGTGACGTGACGTGACCTAACGAGATGAACCGAGACGTGACGTGACGTGAAAGGACGTGACGAGACGTGATGAGAAGAGACGAGACGTGACGTGACTAGACGTGACGGGACGAGACGAGACGTGACGTGGCGTCACGTGACGTGACGTGACGAGACGAGACGTGATGTGACGTGAGGTGACGTGAAGTGCGTGACGTGACGAGACAAGACGAGACGTGACGTGACGTCACGAGACGTGACGAGACGAGACGAGACCTGACGTGACGTGACGTGATGTGACGTGAAGTGAGGTGACGTGACAAGACGAGACGTGCAAGGTGACGCGCACGGTGACGGGCACGGTACTGGGCACGGTGACTGGCACGATGACCGGCACGGTCACGGGCACGGTGACGGGCACGGTGACGGGCACGGTGATGGGCACTAAGACGGGAACGGTGACGGGCACGTTGACGGTCACGGTGACGAGCACGGTGTCGGGCTCGGTGATGGGCACGGCGATGGGCACGGTAACGGGCACGGTGACGGGCACGGTTACTTACAATGTGACGCATACGTTTACGCTTATGTCCACAGAGATGAGACGTGACGAGACGAGACTAGACGAGAGGAGACGAGACGTGACGTGACGAGACGAGACGAGACGTGTCGTGATGTGACGCTTTGTGACGAGACGAGACGAGACGTGACCTGACGTGACGTGACGTGACGTGACGAGACGAGACGTGACGAGACCTGACGAGACGAGACGAAACGAGACGAGACGAAACGAGACGTGACGTGACGTGACGACACGAGACAAGACGTGACGTGATGTGACGTGACAAGAAGAGACGAGACGAGACGTGACGTGAGGTGACGAGACGAGACGAGACGTGTCGTGATGTGAGGTTTTGTGACGAGACGAGACGAGACGTGCCCTGACGTGACGTGACGTGACGTGACGTGACGAGAAGAGACGTGACGAGACCTGACGAGACGAGACGTGACGTGACGTGACGAGACGAGACGTGACGAGACCTGACGAGACGAGACGTGACGTGACGTGACGAGACGAGACGAGACGTGAGGTGACATGACGTGACGAGACGTGACGTGACGTGACGAGACGAGACGAGACGTGACGTGACGTGACGTGATTTGACGATACGAGACTAGACGAGACGTGACGTGAAATGATGTGACGTGACGTGAAGAGACGTAACGTGACGTGACGTGACGAGACGAGACGTGCACGGTGACGCGCACGCTGACGGGCACGGTGACGGGCACCATGGTGGGCGCGATGACTGACATTGGGACGGCCACGGTGACGGACACGGTGACTGGCACAGTGAAGGGCACGGTGATGGTCATGAACACGGTAAGGTGACGGGTACGGTGACGGGCAGGGTGACGGGCACGCTGACGGGCACGGTGACGGTCACGGTGACGGTGACGGTGACGGGAACGGTGACGGGCACGGTTATGAGCACGGATAGGGGCACAGTGACGGGCACGGTGACGGGCACGGTGACTTTCAATGTGACGCATAAGCTTACGCTGATGTCCACAGAGACGAGACGTGACGAGACGAGACGTGACGTGACGAGACGTGACGTGAAGTGACGTGACGTGACGTGACGCGACGAGACGAGACGAGACAAGACGAGATGGGACGAGACGAAACAAGACGAGACGAGACGCGACGCGACGCGACACTACGAGACGAGACAAGACGAGCCGTGACTTGACGTGACGTGACGTGATGTTACGAGACGAGACGTGACGTGCCGTGACGTGAAGTGACGTGACGAGACGAGACCTCACGTGACGTGACGAGACGTGACGTGACGAGACGAGACGTGACGTGACGTGAAGTGCGTGACGTTTCGTGACGTTACGTGACGAGACGAGACGTGACGTGACGTGACGAGACGGGACGTGACGTGACGTGACGTGCCGGGACGTGACGTGACGTGACGTGCCGGGACGTGACGTGACGTGACGTGCCGGGACGAGACGAGACAAGACGAGAGGTGACGTGACATTGACGAGACGTGACGTGACGAGACGAGACGAGACGTGACGAGACGAGACGAGACGGGACCAGACGAGAAGAGACGTGACGTGACGAGACGAGACGTGACGTGACGAGACGTGACGTGACGTGACGTGACGAGACGAGACGTGACGTGACGTGTAGGGACGAGACGAGACGTGAGGTGACGTGACATGAGGTGACGAGACGAGAAGAGACGAGACGTGACGTGACGAGACGAGACGTGAGGTGAAGTGACGAGACGAGACGAGACGAGACGAGACGTGACGTTACGTAACGTGACGTGACATGACGAGACGAGAAGAGACGTGACGTGACGAGACGAGACGAGACGTGACGTGACGTGACGAGACGAGACGTGCCGTGGCGTGACGTGACGAGACGCGAAGTGCACGGTGCCGGGCACGATGACGGGCACGGTGACGGGCGAGGTGGTGGGCACGGTGACGGGCACGGTAAGGGCATGGTGACGGGCACTGTGCCGGCCACGGTGATGGGCACGGTAAATGCAACGGTGACGGGGACGGTGACTGGCACGGTGTTGGGCACGGTGACGGGCACGGTGAGATGCATGATGACGGCCACGGTGTCGAGCACGGTGACGGGCTAAGTGACTTACAATGTGACGCATACTCTTACGCTTATGTCCACAGAGACGAGACGTGACGAGACGAGACGTGACGTGACGAGACGGTACGTGACGACACGAGATGAGACGTCACGTACGTGACATGAGTAGACGAGACGAGACGTGACGTGACTTGACGAGACGTGACGACACGAGACGAGACGAGACGTGACGTGACGTTACGAGACGAGAAGTGACGTGACGAGACGAGACGTGACGTGACGTGAGGTAACGTGACGTGACGTGACGTGACGTGACGAGACGTGACTTGACGAGACGAGAGGTGACTTGACGAGCCGAGACGTGACGTGACGTGATGTGACGAGACTAGACGAGACGCGACGTGACGTGACATGACGAGACGAGACGAGACCAGACAGGACGAGACGAGACGGGACGCGATGAGATGAGACAAGACCGGACGAGACGAGTCGTGACGCCACGAGACGTGACGTGACGTGAAGTGACGTGACGTGACGCAACGAGATGAGACGAGACGAGACGTGACGTGACGTGAAGAGACGTGACGAGACGTGACGACACGAGACGATGCGAGGCGAGGGGAGACGATAAGAGACGAGACGTGACGTGACGTGACTAGACGTGACGGGACGAGACGAGACGTGACGTGGCGTGACGAGACGAGACGTGACGGGACGTGACGTGACGTGACGACACGAGACGAGACGTGACGCGACGTGACGAGACGAGACGAGACTAGACGAGACGAGACGAGACGTGACGTGACGTCGCGTAACGTGACGTGAAATGACGTGACGTGAAGAGACGTGACGGGACGTGCACGGTGACGCGCACGGTGACGGGCACTGTGTCGGGCACGGTGACGCGCACGGTGACGGGCACGGTGACGCACACGGTGACGGGCACGGTGCTGGACACGGTGACTGGCACGGGGACGGGCACTGTGACGAGCACGGTAGCGGGCACGGTGACGGGCACAGTGATGGGCTCGAAGACGGGAAGGTGACGGGCACGTTTACGGGCACGGTGATGGACACGGTGACGGGCACGGTGACTTACAATGTGACGCATACGCTCACGCTTATGTCCAAAGAGACGAGACGTGACGAGACAAGACGTGACGTGAAGTAACGTGACGTGACGAGACGAGACGAGACGGGACGAGACGAGACGAGACGCGACGCGACGAGACGAGACGAGACAAGACGAGACGTGACTTGACGTGACGTGACGTGACGTGACGTTACGAGACGAGACGAGACGTGACGTGACGTGAAGTGACGTGACGAGACGTGACGACACGTGACGTGAGGTGACGAGACGGGACGAGACGTGACGTGACGTAACGTGACGTGCCGTGAAGTGCGTGACGTGACGAGAAGAGACGAGACGTGACGTCACGCGACGTGACGAGACGAGACGAGACGTGACGTGACGTGACGGGACGAGACGAGACGAGACGTGACGTGACATTGACGAGACATGATGTGACGAGACGAGACGAGACGTGACGTGACGTGACGTGACGTGACGAGACGAGACAGGTCGAGACGAGAAGAGACTTGACGTGACGTAACGAGACGAGACGTAACGTGACGAGACGAGACGAGACGTGACATGACGTGACGTGAAGGGACGCGACGAGACGAGACCAGACGAGACGTGACGAGAAGAGACGTGATGTGACGTGACGTGAAGTGACGTGACGTGACGTGACGTAACGAGATGAGACGAGACGTGACGTGACGTGAAGAGACGTGACGAGACGTGACGAGAAGAGACGAGACGTGACGTGACTAGACGTGACGGGACGAGACGAGACGTGACGTGGCATGACGTGACGTGACGTGACGTGACGTGACGAGACGTGACGTGAGCTGACGTGAAGTGCGTGACGTGACGTGACGTGACGAGACGAGACGAGACGTGACGTGACGTCACGAGACGTGACGAGACGTCACGAGACGTGACGAGACGAGACGAGACGAGACCTGACGTGACGTGACGTGATGTGACGTGAAGTGAGGTGACGTGACGAGACGAAACGTGCAAGGTGACGCGCATGGTGACGGGCACGGTACTGGGCACGGTGACTGGCACGATGACGGGCGCGGTGACGGGCACGGTGATGGACACTAAGACGGGAACGGTGTCGGGCACGTTGACGGTCACGGTGACGGGCACGGTTACTTACAATGTGACAAATACGTTTACGCTTATGTCCACAGAGATGAGACGTGACGAGACGAGACTAGACGAGAAGAGACGAGACGTGACGTGACGTGACGAGACGAGAAGAGACGGGACGAGACGAGACGAAACGAGACGTGACGTGACGTGACGACACGAGACGAGACGTGACGTGATGTGACGTGACAAGAAGAGACGAGACGAGACGTGACGTGAGGTGACGAGACGAGACGAGACGTGTCGTGACGTGACGTTTCGTGACGAGACGAGACGTGACGAGACCTGACGAGACGAGACGTGACGTGACGTGACGAGACGAGACGAGACGTGAGGTGACATGACGTGACGTGACGAGACGTGACGTGACGTGACTTGACGTGACGTGACGCGACGTGACGGTACGAGACGTGACGAGACGTGACGAGACGAGACGAGACGTGACGTGATTTGACGATACGAGACGAGACGTGACGTGAAATGATGTGACGTGACGTGAAGAGACGTAACGTGACGTGACGTGACGAGACGAGACGTGCACGGTGACGCGCACGGTGACGGGCACGGTGACGGGCACGGTGGTGGGCATGATGACTGACATTGGGACGGCCACGGTGACGGACACGGTGACTGGCACAGTGAAGGGCACGGTGATGGTCACGAAGACAGGAAAGGTGACGGGTACGGTGACGGGCACGGTGACGGGCACGCTGACGGCCACGGTGACGGTCACGGTGACGGCCACGGTGACGGTCACGGTGTAGGGAACGGTGACGGGCACGGTGACGGGCACGGTGACGCGCACGGTTACGAGCACGGAGAGGGGCACAGTGACAGGCACGGTGACGGGCACGGTGACGGGCACGGTGGTGGGCACGGTGACGGGCACGGTGACGGGCACGGTGACGGGCACGGTGACGGGTACGGTGACTTACAATGTGACGCATAAGCTTACGCTGATGTCCACAGAGACGAGACGTGACGAGACAAGACGAGACGTGACGTGACTTCACGAGACGAGATGAGAGGTCACGTGACGTGACGAGACAAGACGTGACGAGACGTGACGTGAAGTGACGTGACGTGACGTGACGAGACGAGACGAGACAAGACGAGCCGTGACTTGACGTGACGTGATGTTACGAGACGAGACGTGACGTGACGTGACGTGAAGTGACGTGACGAGACGAGACGACACGTGACGTGACGAGACGAGACGTGACGTGACGAGACGAGACGTGACGTGAAGTGCGTGACGTGACGTGATGTTACGTGACGATCCGAGACGTGACGTGACGTGACGAGACGAGACGTGATGTGACGTGACGTGACGTGCCGGGACAAGACGAGACAAGACGAGACGTGACGTGACATTGACGAGACGTGACGTGACGAGACCAGACGAGACGTGACGTGACGTGACGTGACGAGACGAGACGAGACGAGACGGGACCAGACGAGAAGAGACGTGACGTGACGAGACGAGACGTGACGTGACGAGACGAGACGTGACGTGACGTGACGTGAAGTGACGTGACGAGACGAGACGTGACGTGACGTGTAGGGACAAGACGAGACGTGAGGTGACGTGACATGAGGTGACGAGACGAGAGGAGACGAGACGTGACGTGACGAGACGAGACGTGAGGTGAAGTGACGTGACGAGACGAGACGAGACGTGACGTTACGTAACGTGACGTGACGTGACGTGACGTGACGAGACGAGACGAGACGTGACGTGACGAGACGAGACGAGACGTGACGAGACGTGACGTGACGTGACGTGACGAGACGAGACGTGCCGTGGCGTGACGTGACGAGACGCGAAGTGCACGGTGCCGGGCACGGTGACGGGCACTGTAAGGTCATGGTGACGGGCACTGTGCCGGCCACGGTGATGGGCACGGTAACGGCAACGGTGACGGGGATGGTGACTGGCACGGTGTTGGGCACGGTGACGAGCACGGTGACGGGCACGGTGAGGGGCATGATGACGGGCACGGTGTCGGGCACGGTGACGGGGACGGTGACTTACAATGTGACGCATACTCTTACGCTTATGTCCACAGAGAATAGACGTGAGGAGACGAGACGAGACGTGACGTGACTTGAAGAGACGTGACGACACGAGACGAGACGAGACGTGACGGGACGAGACGAGACGAGACGTGACGTGACGTGACGTGAAGTGACCTGACGTGACGTAACGAGACGAGACGAGATGTGACGTGACGTGACGAGACGTGACGAGACGTTTCGAGACGAAACGAGAGGAGACGTGACGTGTCGTGACGTGACGTAACGTAACGTGACGTGACGAGAAGAGACGTTACGGGACGAGAAGTGACGTGACGATATGTGACGTTACGGGACGAGACCAGACGAGACGTGACGTGACCTGACGAGACGAGACGAGACGTGACGAGACGTGACGAGACGTAACGTGATGTGACGTGACGAGACGTGACGAGACGAGAGAGACGTGACTTGACGTGACGTGACGACACGAGACGAGACGTGACGTGACGAGACGAGACCAGACAAGACGAGACGGGACGAGACGAGACGAGACGTGACGAGACTAGACGAGACTAGACGAGACGAGACGTGACGTGACGAGACGAGACGTGACGTGACGAGACGAGACGTGACGTGACGTGAGCTGACCAGACGAGACGTAACGTGACATTGACGAGACGTGACGTGACGAGAAGAGACGAGACGTGACCTGACGTGACGTGACGAGACGAGACGGGACGAGACGAGAAGACACGTGACGTGACGTGACGTCACGAGACGTGACGTGACGTGACGACACGAGACGAGACGTGACGTTACGTGTAGGGACGAGACGAGACGTGAGGTGACGAGACGTGACGAGACGAGACGAGACGTGACGTGATGTGACCACACGAGACGAGACGTGAGGTGAAGTGACGTGACGAGACGAGACGTGACGTGACGTGACCCGCCGTGACGAGACGAGACGTGACGTGACGAGACGTGACGTGACGTGACGAGACGAGACGAGACGTGACGTGACCTGAGGTGACGATACGAGACGAGACGAGAAGTGCACGGTGACGGGCACGGTGACGGGCACGGTGACTGGCACGGTAATGGGCACGGTGACGGGCACGGTGACTTACAATGTGACGCATACGCTTAAGCTTAAGTCCACAGAGACGAGACGTGACGAGACGAGACTAGACGAGGGGAGACGAGACTTGACGTGACGTGACTTGACGAGACGGGACGAGACGAGACGAGACGAGACGTCACGTGACGTGACGTGACGAGACTAGACGTGACGCGACGGCACGTGACGAGACGAGACAAGACGTGATGTGACGTGACGACACGAGACGAAACGTGACGTGATGTGACGCGAGAAGAAGAGACGAGACGTAGCGTGACGTGACGTGACGTGACGTGACGTGACGAGACGTGACGTGACCTGACGTGACGTGACGAGACGAGACGAGACGTGACGAGACGTGACGAGACCTGACGAGACGTGACGTGACGTGGCGTGAGGAGACGAGACGAGACGTGATGTGACATGACGTGACGTGGCGAGACGTGACCTGACGCGGCGTGACGTGACGCGGCGTGACTATACGAGACGTTACGTGACGAGACGAGACGTGACGTGACGTGACGAGACGAGAGGAGACGAGACTAGACGTGACGTGACGTGACCTGACGATACGAGACGAGACGGGACGTGACGTCACGTGACGTGAATGACGTGACGTGAAGTAACGTGACGTGACGAGACGACACGAGACGTGCACGGTGACGGGTTCGGTGACGGGCACGGTGACGGGCAAGGTGTTGGGCACGGTGACGGGCACGGTGACGGGCACGGTGACGGGCAAGGTGCTGGGCACGGTGCCGGGCACGGTGACGGGCTCGGTGATGGGCACGGTGACGGGCACGTAGACGGGCAAGGTTACATGCACGCTGACTGGCACGGTGACTGGCACGGTGACGTGACGAGACGACACGTGAGGTGACGTGACGTGACGTAACTTGACGTAACGTGACCACACGAGACGAGACGTGAGGTGAAGTGACGTGACGAGACGAGACGTGACGTGACGTGAGGACACGAGACGAGACGAGACGTGGCGTCACGTTACGTGACGTGACGACACGAGACGAGACTTGACGTGACGTGACCAGACGTGACGAGACGAGACGAGACGTGACGAGACGAGACGTGACGAGACGAGACGTGACGCGAAGTGACGTGACGTGACGAGACGTGACGAGACGTGACGATACGAGACGAGACGAGACGTGACGTGACGTGACGAGACGAGACGTGACGTGACATTGACGAGACGTGACGAGACGTGACGTGACGTGTTTTGACGTGACGAGACGAGACGGGACGAGACGAGAAGAGACGTGACGTGACGTGACGAGACGAGACGTGACGTGACGTGTAGGGACGAGACGAGACGAGACGAGACGTGAGATGACGTGACGTGACGTGACGAGACGAGACGAGACGTGACGTGACGAGACGAGACTAGACGAGACGTGACGTGACGAGACGAGACGTGCACGGTGCCGGGCACGGTGACGGGCACGGTTACGGGCACGGTGACGGGCACGGTGACGGGCAAAATGATGGGCATGGTAACGGGCACGGTGACGGGCACGGTGACTGGTACGGTGATGGGCACCGTAACGGCAACGGTGACAGGCACGGTGACTGTCACGGTGATGGGCACGGTGACGGGCACGGTGACGGGCACGGTAACGAGCATGGTGACGGGCACGGTTACGGGCACGGTGACGGGCACGGTGACGGGCACGGTGACTTACAATGTGAAGCATACGCTTACGCTTATGTCCACAGAGACGAGACGTGACGAGACGAGACGAGACGTGACGTGACGTGACGTTACCAGACGAGAAGTGACGAGACTGGAGGTGAAGTGACGTGACGAGACGAGACGTGACGTGACCCGACTTGACGAGACGAGACGTGACGTGACGTGACGAGACGTAACGTGACGAGACGAGACGTGACGAGACAAGACGTGACGTGACGAGACGAGACCAGACAAGACGAGACGGGACGAGACGAGATGAGACGTGACGAGACTAGACGAGACGAGACGTGACGTGACGAGACGAGACGTGAAGTGACGTGACGTGACGAGACGAGACGTGACGTGACTTGACGGGACGAGACGAGACGTGACGTGACATTGACGAGACGTGACGTGACGAGACGAGACGAGACGTGACGTGACGAGACGAGTAGAGACGAGACGGGACGAGACGAGAAGAGACGCGACATGACGTGACGTGACGTGAGGAGACGTGACGTGACGTGACGTGACGAGACGAGACGAGACGAGACGTGACGTTACGTGTAGGGACGAGACGAGACGAGACGTGAGGTGACGTGACGTGACGAGACGAGACTAGACGAGACGTGACGTGACGTGATGTGACCACACGAGACGAGACGAGACTGGAGGTGAAGTGACGTGACGAGACGAGACGTGACGTGACCCGACTTGACGAGACGAGACGTGACGTGACGTGACGAGACGTAACGTGACGAGACGAGACGTGACGTGACGAAACGAGACGAGGCGAGACTGGCACGGTGACGGGCACGGTGACGGGCACGTTGACTGGCACGGTGATGGGCACGGTGACGGGCACGGTGACTTACAATGTGACGCATACGCTTACGCTTAAGTCCACAGAGACGAGACGTGACGAGACGAGACTAGACGAGAGTAGACGAGACTTGACGTGACGTGACTTGACGAGACGTGACGAGACGGGAGGAGACGAGACGAGACGAAACGAGACCAGACGAGACAACGTGATGTGACGTGACGACACGAGACGAGACGTGACGTGATGTGACAAGAAGAGACGAGACGTGACGTGACGTGACGTGACGAGACGAGACGTGACGTGACCTGACGTGACGTGACGTGACGAGACGAGACGAGACGTGACGAGACCTGACGAGACGTGACGTGACGTGGCGTGAGGAGACGAGACGTGATGTGACATGACGTGACGTGACGAGACGTGACCTGACTTGACGTGACGTGACGCGACGTGACTATACGAGACGAGACGTCACGAGACGAGACGTGACGTGACGTGACGTGACGTGACGTGACGAGATGAGAGGAGACGAGACGAGACAAGACGTGACGTGACCTGACGATGCGAGACGAGACGAGACGTGACGTCACGTGACGTGAATGACGTGACGCGAAGTGACGTGACGTGACGAGACGAAACGTGCATGGTGACGCGCACGGTGATGGCACGGTGACGGGCACGGTGTCGGGCACGGTGGTGGTCACGGTGATTGACACGAGGACGGGCACGGTGACGGTCATGGTGACTGGCACGGTGACGGGCACGGTGATGGGCACGAAGACGGGAACGGTGACGGGCACGGTTACGGGCACGGTGACGGGCACGGTGACGGTCAAGGTGACGGGCACGGTGATGGGCACGGTGACGGGCACTGTGAAGGGCACGGTCACGGGCACGGTGACGGGCACGGTGAATTACAATCTGACGCATACGCTTACGCTTATGTCCACAGAGACGAGACGTGACGAGACGAGACTAGACGGGACGAGACGAGACTAGACGAGACGTGACGTGACGTGACGAGACGAGACGAGATGGGACGAGACGAAACAAGACGAAACGCGACGCGACGCGACGCTACGAGACGAGACAAGATGAGACGTGACTTGACGTGACGTGACGTGACGTAACGTTACGAGACTAGACGTGACGTGACGTGACGAGACGTGACGTGACGTGACGGGACGAGACGAGACGGGACGAGACGAGAAGAGACGAGACGAGCCAAGACGAAACGAGACGAGACGAGACGTGATGTGACGTGACGTGACGTGACGAGACGTGACGAGACGAGACGTGACGACACGAGACGAGACGTGACGTAACGTGACGAGACGAGACGTGACGTGACGTTACGTGACGTGACGAGACGTGACGAGACGAGACGAGACGTATTGACGTGACGTAACGAGACGAGACGTGACGTGACGTGACGTGACGAGACGAGACGTGACCAGACGAGACGAGACGTGACGTGACGTGACGTGACGAGGCGAGGCGAGACGTGACGAGACGAGACCTGACGAGACGTGACGGGACGAGACGAGACGGGACGAGACGAGAAGAGACGAGACGAGCCAAGACGAAACGAGACGAGACGAGACGTGATGTGACGTGACGTGACGTGACGAGACGTGACGACACGAGACGAGACGTGACGTAACGTGACGAGACGAGACGTGACGTGACGTTACGTGACGTAACGAGACGTGACGAGACGAGACGAGACGTATTGACGTGACGTAACGAGACGAGACGTGACGTGACGTGACGTGACGAGACGAGACGTGACCAGACGAGACGAGACGTGACGTGACGTGACGTGACGAGACGAGGCGAGACGTGACGAGACGAGACCTGACGAGACGAGAAGTGCACGGTGACGGGCACGGTGACGGGCAAGGTGTTGGGCACGGTGACGGGCACGGTTACGGGCACGGTGACGGGCACGGTGACGGTCAAGGTGACGGGCACGGTGATGGGCACGGTGACGGGCACTGTGAAGGGCACGGTCACGGGCACGGTGACGGGCACGGTGAATTACAATCTGACGCATACGCTTACGCTTATGTCCACAGAGACGAGACGTGACGAGACGAGACTAGATGTGACGTGACGAGACGAGACGTGACATGCCGTGACGAGACGAGATGTGACGTGACGAGACGTGACGTGACGAGACGAGACGAGACGTGACGTGACCTGACGTGACGATACGAGACGAGACGAGAAGTGCACGGTGACGGGCACGGTGACGGGCACGGTGATGGGCACGGTGACGGGCACGGTGACTTACAATGTGACGCATACGCTTACGCTTAAGTCCACAGAGACGAGACGTGACGAGACGAGACTAGACGAGGGGAGACGAGACGAGACGTCACGTGACGTGACGTGACGAGACTAGACGTGACGCGACGGCACGTGACGAGACGAGACAAGACGTGATGTGACGTGACGACACGAGAAGAAACGTGACGTGATGTGACGCGAGAAGAAGAGACGAGACGTAGCGTGACGTGACGTGACGAGATGAGACGAGACGTGACGTGACCTGACGTGACGTGACGAGACGAGACCAGACGTGACGAGACGTGACGAGACCTGACGAGACGTGACGTGACATGGCGTGAGGAGACGAGACGAGACGTGATGTGACATGACGTGACGTGGCGAGACGTGACCAGACTTGGCGTGACGTGACGCGGCGTGACTATACGAGACGTTACGTGACGAGACGAAACGAGACGTGACGTGACGTGACGAGACGAGAGGAGACGAGACGAGACTAGAAGTGACGTGACGTGACCTGACGATACGAGACGAGACGAGACGTGACGTCACGTGACGTGAATGACGTGACGTGAAGTAACGTGACGTGACGAGACGACACGAGACGTGCACGGTGACGGGTTAGGTGACGGGCACGGTGACGGGCAAGGTGTTGGGCACGGTGACGGGCACGGTGACGGGCACGGTGAAGGGCAAGGTGCTGGGCATGTGCCGGGCACGGTGACGGGCTCGGTGATGGGCACGGTGACGGGCACGATGACGGGCACGGTTACGGGCACGCTGACTGGCACGGTGACTGGCACGGTGATGGGAAAGGTGACGGGCACGGTGACGTGACGAGACGAGACGTGAGGTGACGTGACGTGACGTAACTTGACGTAACGTGACCACACGAGACGAGACGTGAGGTGAAGTGACGTGACGAGACGAGACCTGACGTGACGTGAGGACACGAGACTTGACGAGACGTGGCGTGACGTTACGTGACGTGACGACACGAGACGAGACTTGACGTGACGTGACCAGACGTGACGAGACGAGACGAGACGAGACGTGACGAGACGAGATGTGACGAGACGAGACGTGACGCGAAGTGACGTGACGAGACGTGACGATACGAGACGAGACGAGACGTGACGTGACGTGACGAGACGAGACGTGACGTGACATTGACGAGACGTGACGAGACGTGACGTGTTTTGACGTGACGAGACGAGACGGGACGAGACGAGAAGAGACGTGACGTGACGTGACGAGACGAGACGTGACGTGACGTGACGTGACGAGACGATACGGGACGAGACGAGAAGAGACGTGACGAGACGAGACGTGACGTGACGTGACGTGACGAGACGAGACGAGACGTGACGTGACGTGTAGGAACGAGACGAGACGAGAAGTGAGGTGACGTGACGTGACGTGACCACACGAGACGAGACGTGAGGTGAAGTGACGTGACGAGACGTGACGTTACGTAACTCGACGTGACGTGACGTGACGTGACGAGACGACACGTGACGTGACGAGACGAGACTAGACGAGACGTGACGTGATGTGACGTGACGAGACGAGACGTGCACGGTGACGGGCACGGTAACGGGCACGGTGACGGGCAGGGTGACGGGCACGGTGACGGGCAAGGTGATGGGCATGGTAACGGGCACGGTGACGGGCACGGTGACTCACGTTGATGGGCACGGTGACGGGCACGGTGACGGGCACGGTGACGGGCACGGTAACGGGCATGATGACGGGCACGGTGACGGGCACGGTGACGGGCACGGTGACGGGCACGGTGACTTACAATGTGACGCATACGCTTACGCTTATGTCCACAGAGACGAGACGTGACGAGACGAGACGAGACGTGACGTGACGACACGAGACGAGACGAGACAAGACGTGACGTGACGAGACGAGACCAGACAAGACGAGACGGGACGAGACTAGATGAGACGTGGCGAGACTAGACGAGACGAGACGTGACGTGACGAGACGAGACGTGAAGTGAAGTGACGTGACGAGACGAGACGTGACGTGACTTGACGGGACGAGACGAGACGTGACGTGACATTGACGAGACGTGAGGTGACGAGACGAGACGAGACGAGACGTGACGTGACGAGACGAGACGAGACGGGACGAGACGAGAAGAGACGCGACATGACGTGACGTGACGAGACGTGACGTGACGTGACGTGACGAGACGGGACGAGACGTGACGTTACATGTAGGGACGAGACGAGACGAGACGTGAGGTGACGTGACGTGACGAGACGAGACGAGACGAGACGTGACGTGACGTGATGTGACCACACGAGACGAGACCAGACGTGAGGTGAAGTGACGTGACGAGACGAGACGTGACGTGACCCGACGTGATGAGACGAGACGTGACGTGACGTGACGAGACGTGACGTGACGTGACGAGACGAGACGTGACGTGACCTGACGTGACGAAACGAGACGAGACGAGACTGGCACTGTGACGGGCACGGTGACGGGCACGTTGACTGGCACGGTGATGGGCACGGTGACGGGCACGGTGACTTACAATGTGACGCATACGCTTACGCTTAAGTCCACAGAGACGAGACGTGACGAGACGAGACTAGACGAGAGTAGACGAGACTTGACGTGACGTGACTTGACGAGACGAGACGTGACGAGACGGGAGGAGACGAGACGAGACGAAACGAGACGAGACGAGTCAACGTGATGTGACGTGACGACACGAGACAAGACGTGACGTGATGTGACGTGACAAGAAGAGACGAGACGTGACGTGACGTGACGTGACGAGACGTTACGTGACCTGACGTGACGTGACGTGACGAGACGAGACGAGACGTGACGAGACCTGACGAGACGTGACGTGACGTGGCGTGAGGAGACGAGACGAGACGTGATGTGACATGACGTTACGTGACGAGACGTGACCTGACTTGACGTGACGTGACGCGACGTGACTATACGAGACGAGACGTGACGAGACGAGACGTGACGTGACGTGACGTGAAGAGACGAGAGGAGACGAGACGAGACAAGACGTGACGTGACCTGACGATGCGAGACGAGACGAGACGTGACGTCACGTGACGTGAATGACGTGACGCGAAGTGACGTGACGTGACGTGACGAGACGAAACGTGCATGGTGACGCGCACGGTGATGCCACGGTGACGGGCACGGTGTCGGGCACGGTGGTGGTCACGGTGATTGACACGAGGACGGGCACGGTGACGGTCATGGTGACTGGCACGGTGACGGGCACGGTGATGGGCACGAAGACGGGAACGGTGACGGGCACGGTTACGGGCACGGTGACGGACACGGTGACGGTCAATGTGACGGGCACGGTGATGGGCACGGTGACGGGCACTGTGAAGGGCACGGTGACGGACACGGTGACGGGCACGGTGAATTACAATCTGACGCATACGCTTACGCTTATGTCCACAGAGACGAGACGTGACGAGACGAGACTAGACGGGACGAGACGAGACTAGACGAGACGTGACGTGACGTGACGAGACGAGACGAGATGGGACGAGACGAAACAAGACGATACGCGACGCGACGCTACGAGACGAGACAAGATGAGACGTGACTTGACGTGACGTGACGTAACGTTACGAGACGAGACGAGACGTGACGTGACGAGACGAGACGTGACGTGTCGTGACGTGAATAGTCGTGACGTGACGTGATGTGACGTGACGTGACGAGACGTGACGAGACGAGAGGTGACAACACGAGACGAGACGTGACGTAACGTGACGAGACGAGACGTGACGTGACGTTACGTGACGTGACGAGACGTGACGAGACGAGACGAGACGTGATGACGTGACGTGACGAGACGAGACGAGACGAGACGTGACGTGACGTGACGAGACGAGACGTGACCAGACGAGACGAGAAGTGACGTGACGTGACGAGACGAGACGAGGCGCGACGTGACGAGACGAGACGTGACGAGACGACACGAGACGAGACAAGACAAGACGACACGAGACGAGACGTGACGAGACGTGACGACACGAGACGAGACGAGACGTGCCGTGACGTGACGTGACGAGACCAGACAAGACGAGACGGGACGAGACGAGACGTGACGAGACTAGACGAGAGGTGACGTGACGTAGAGTGACGTCACGTGACGTGACGGGACGAGACGCGCCGTGACGTGTAGGGACGAGACGAGACCTGAGGTGTCGTGACGTGACGTGACCACACGAGACGAGACGAGACGTGAGATGAAGTGACGTGACGAGACGAGACGTGACGTTACGTAACTCGACGTGACGTGACCTGACCTGACGTGACGTGACAAGACGAGACGAGACGAGACGAGACGAGACGTGACGTGACGTGACGTGACGAGACGAGACGAGACGAGACTAGACCAGACGTGACGTGACGTGACGAGACGAGACGAGAAGTGACGTGACGAGACGAGACGTGCACGGTGCCGGGCACGGTGACGGGCATGGTTACGGGCACGGTGACGGGTACGGTGACGGGCAAGGTGGTTGTCACGGTAACGGTCACGGTGACGGGCACGGTGACGGGTCCGGTGATGGGCACCGTAACGGCAACGGTGACTGGATCGGTGATGGGCACGGTGTCGGGCACGGTGACGGGCACGGTAACGGGCATGGTGACGATCACGGTGACGGGCATGGTGACGGGCACGGGGACTTACAATGTGACGCATACGCTTACACTTATGTCCACAGAGACGACACGTGACGAGACGAGACTAGACGGGACGAGACGAGACTAGACGAGACGTGACGTGACGGGACGAGACGAGACGAGATGGGACCAGACGAAACAAGACGATACGCGACGCGACGCGACGCTACGAGACGAGACTAGATGAGACGTGACTTGACGTGACGTGACGTGACGTAACGTTACGAGACGAGACGTGACGTGACGAGACGAGACGTGACGTGACGTGACGTGCCGTGACGTGACGTGACGAGAGGTGACGTGACGTGACGGGACGAGACGACACGTGACGTGACATTGACGAGACGTGACGTGACGAGACGACACGAGACGTGACGTGACGTGACGAGACGAGACGGGACGAGACGAGTAGAGACGAGACGAGCCGAGACGAAACGAGACGAGACGAGACGTGATGTGACGTGACGTGACGAGACGTGACGAGACGAGACGAGACGAGACGTGACGACACGAGACGAGACGTGACGTAACGTGACGAGACGAGACGTAACGTGACGTTACGTGACGTGACGAGACGTGACGAGACGAGACGAGACGTGATGACGTGACGTGACGTGACGAGACGAGACGAGACGTGACGTGACGTGACGAGACGAGACGTGACCAGACGAGACGAGACGTGACGTGACGTGACGAGACGAGACGAGACGAGACGTGACGAGACGAGACGTGACGAAACGACATGAGACGAGACGAGACAAGACAAGACGAGACGAGACGAGACGTGACGTGACGTGACGACACGAGACGAGACGAGACGTGACGTGACGTGACGAGACGAGACCAGACAAGACGAGACAGGACGAGACGAGACGTAACGAGACTAGACGAGACGTGACGTGACGTAGCGGGACGTGACGTGACGTCACGAGACGAGACGCGACGTGACGTGTAGGGACGAGACGAGATGAGACGAGACGTGAGGTGTCGTGACGAGACGTGACGTGACCACACGAGACGAGACGAGACGTGAGGTGAAGTGACGTGACGAGACGAGACGTGACGTTACGTAACTCTATATGACGTGACGTGACGTGACGTGACAAGACGAGACGAGACGAGACGAGACGTGACGTGACGTGACGAGACGAGACGAGACGAGACTAGACCAGAAGTGACGTGACGTGACGAGACGAGACGAGACGTGACGTGAGGAGACGAGACGTGCACGGTGCCGGGCACGGTGACGGGCGTTGTTACGGGCACGGTGACGGGCCCGGTGACGGGCAAGTTGGTTGTCACGGTAACGTCACGGTGACGGGCACGGTGACGCGTCCAGTGATGGGCACCGTAACGGCAACGGTGACTGGCACGGTGACTGGCACGGTGATGGCCTCGGTGTCGGGCACGGTGACTTACAATCTGATACATACGCTTACGCTTATGTCCACAGAGACGAGACGTGACGAGTCGAGACGAGACGTGACGTGACGTGACGTGACGTTACGTGACGACACGACACGAGATGAGACGTCACGTACGTGACATGAGTAGACGAGACGAGACGAGCATGACGTGACGTGACGAGACGTGACGACACGAGACGAGATGAGACGAGACGTGACGTGACGTGACGTGATGTTACGAGTCGAGAAGTGACGAGACGAGACGAGACGTGACGTGAGGTGACGTACCGTAACGTGACGTGACGAGACGAGACGTGACGTGACGAGACGAGACGAGACGAGACGGGACGAGACGTGACGTGACGTGACGTGACGAGACGAGTCGAGACGAGACGTGACGTGACGTGAAGTGACCTGACGTGACGTAACGAGACGAGACGTGACGTGACGACACGTGACGAGACGTGGCGAGACGAGACGTGATGTGACGTGACGGGACGAGACGAAACGAGACGAGAGATGACGTGACATTGACGTGACGTGACGAGACGTAACGAGACGAGACGTGACGCAACGAGACGAGACGCAACGTGACTTGACGTGACGTTACGAAACGAGACGAGACGTAACGAGACGAGACGGGACGAGAATAGACGAGACGTGACGTGACGTGACGAGTCGAGACGAGACGTGACGCGACGAGACGAGACGCGACGTGACTTGACGTGACGTTACGACACGAGAGGAGACGAGACGTGACGTGACGAGACCAAACGAGACGAGCCGTGACGTGACATTGACGTGACGTGAAGTGACGAGACGTGACGAGCCGAGACGTCACGTGACGAGACGAGACGAGACGCGACGTGACTTGACGTCACGAGACGAGACGTCACGAGACAAGACGAGACGTGACGAGGCGAGAGGAGACGAGACGTGACGAGACGTGACGTGACGTTACGGGACGAGACGAGACGTGACGTGACGTGACGTGACGAGAGGAGACGTTACGAGACCAGACGAGACGTGACGTGACGAGACGAGACGAGAAGTGACGTGACGAGACGAGACGTGCACGGTGCCGGGCACGGTGACGGGCATGGTTACGGGCACGGTGACGGGTACGGTGACGGGCAAGGTGGTTGTCACGGTAACGGTCACGGTGACGGGCACGGTGACGGGTCCGGTGATGGGCACCGTAACGGCAACGGTGACTGGATCGGTGATGGGCACGGTGTCGGGCACGGTGACGGGCACGGTAACGGGCATGGTGACGATCACGGTGACGGGCATGGTGACGGGCACGGGGACTTACAATGTGACGCATACGCTTACACTTATGTCCACAGAGACGACACGTGACGAGACGAGACTAGACGGGACGAGACGAGACTAGACGAGACGTGACGTGACGGGACGAGACGAGACGAGATGGGACCAGACGAAACAAGACGATACGCGACGCGACGCGACGCTACGAGACGAGACTAGATGAGACGTGACTTGACGTGACGTGACGTGACGTAACGTTACGAGACGAGACGTGACGTGACGAGACGAGACGTGACGTGACGTGACGTGCCGTGACGTGACGTGACGAGAGGTGACGTGACGTGACGGGACGAGACGACACGTGACGTGACATTGACGAGACGTGACGTGACGAGACGACACGAGACGTGACGTGACGTGACGAGACGAGACGGGACGAGACGAGTAGAGACGAGACGAGCCGAGACGAAACGAGACGAGACGAGACGTGATGTGACGTGACGTGACGAGACGTGACGAGACGAGACGAGACGAGACGTGACGACACGAGACGAGACGTGACGTAACGTGACGAGACGAGACGTAACGTGACGTTACGTGACGTGACGAGACGTGACGAGACGAGACGAGACGTGATGACGTGACGTGACGTGACGAGACGAGACGAGACGTGACGTGACGTGACGAGACGAGACGTGACCAGACGAGACGAGACGTGACGTGACGTGACGAGACGAGACGAGACGAGACGTGACGAGACGAGACGTGACGAAACGACATGAGACGAGACGAGACAAGACAAGACGAGACGAGACGAGACGTGACGTGACGTGACGACACGAGACGAGACGAGACGTGACGTGACGTGACGAGACGAGACCAGACAAGACGAGACAGGACGAGACGAGACGTAACGAGACTAGACGAGACGTGACGTGACGTAGCGGGACGTGACGTGACGTCACGAGACGAGACGCGACGTGACGTGTAGGGACGAGACGAGATGAGACGAGACGTGAGGTGTCGTGACGAGACGTGACGTGACCACACGAGACGAGACGAGACGTGAGGTGAAGTGACGTGACGAGACGAGACGTGACGTTACGTAACTCTATATGACGTGACGTGACGTGACGTGACAAGACGAGACGAGACGAGACGAGACGTGACGTGACGTGACGAGACGAGACGAGACGAGACTAGACCAGAAGTGACGTGACGTGACGAGACGAGACGAGACGTGACGTGAGGAGACGAGACGTGCACGGTGCCGGGCACGGTGACGGGCGTTGTTACGGGCACGGTGACGGGCCCGGTGACGGGCAAGTTGGTTGTCACGGTAACGTCACGGTGACGGGCACGGTGACGCGTCCAGTGATGGGCACCGTAACGGCAACGGTGACTGGCACGGTGACTGGCACGGTGATGGCCTCGGTGTCGGGCACGGTGACTTACAATCTGATACATACGCTTACGCTTATGTCCACAGAGACGAGACGTGACGAGTCGAGACGAGACGTGACGTGACGTGACGTGACGTTACGTGACGACACGACACGAGATGAGACGTCACGTACGTGACATGAGTAGACGAGACGAGACGAGCATGACGTGACGTGACGAGACGTGACGACACGAGACGAGATGAGACGAGACGTGACGTGACGTGACGTGATGTTACGAGTCGAGAAGTGACGAGACGAGACGAGACGTGACGTGAGGTGACGTACCGTAACGTGACGTGACGAGACGAGACGTGACGTGACGAGACGAGACGAGACGAGACGGGACGAGACGTGACGTGACGTGACGTGACGAGACGAGTCGAGACGAGACGTGACGTGACGTGAAGTGACCTGACGTGACGTAACGAGACGAGACGTGACGTGACGACACGTGACGAGACGTGGCGAGACGAGACGTGATGTGACGTGACGGGACGAGACGAAACGAGACGAGAGATGACGTGACATTGACGTGACGTGACGAGACGTAACGAGACGAGACGTGACGCAACGAGACGAGACGCAACGTGACTTGACGTGACGTTACGAAACGAGACGAGACGTAACGAGACGAGACGGGACGAGAATAGACGAGACGTGACGTGACGTGACGAGTCGAGACGAGACGTGACGCGACGAGACGAGACGCGACGTGACTTGACGTGACGTTACGACACGAGAGGAGACGAGACGTGACGTGACGAGACCAAACGAGACGAGCCGTGACGTGACATTGACGTGACGTGAAGTGACGAGACGTGACGAGCCGAGACGTCACGTGACGAGACGAGACGAGACGCGACGTGACTTGACGTCACGAGACGAGACGTCACGATACAAGACGAGACGTGACGAGGCGAGAGGAGACGAGACGTGACGAGACGTGACGTGACGTTACGGGACGAGACGTGACGTGACGTGACGAGAGGAGACGTTACGAGACCAGACGAGACGTGACGTGACGTGACGAGACGAGACGAAACGAGACGTGACGGGACGAGATAAGAGAGACGTGAATTGACGTGACGTGACGAGACGAGACGTGACGTGACGATACGTGACGGAGACGTAATGTCACGTGACGTGATGTGACAAGACGAGACGAGACGTTACGTGACGTGACGAGACGAGACGAGACGAGAAGAGACGAGACGAGTTGAGACGAGACGAGACGTGACGAGACGAGACGTGACGTGGCGTGACCTGACGTGACTTGACGTGACGTGACGTGACGAAACGAGACGAGACGAAACGAGACGAGATGTGACGAGAGGAGACGTGACGAGACGAGACGTGACGTGACGGGACGAGACGAGACCTGACGTAACATTGACAACACGTGACGAGAAGAGACGAGACGTGACGTGACGTGTAGTGACGTGACGTGTAGTGACGTGACGAGACGAGACGAGACGGGACGAGACGAGAAGAGACGTGACGTGACGTGACGAGGCGTGACTTGACGTGACGTGACGAGACGAGACGTGACGTGACGTGACGAGACGAGACGTGACGAGACGTGACGTGACGTGACGTGACGAGACGACACGAGACGTGCACGTTGACGGGTTCTGTGACGGGCACGGTGATGGGCAAGGTGGTTGGAACGGTGACGGTCACGGTCACGGGCACGGTTACGGGCAGGTGACGGTCACGGTGACGGGCTCGGTGATGGGCACGGTGACGGGCACGGTGACGGGCACGTTGACGGGCACGGTGACGGGTACGGTGACGGGCACGTTGACTGGCACGGTGATAGGCAAGGTGACGGGCACGGTGACCGGCTCGTTGACGGGCACGTTGACGGGCACGGTGACTTACAATGTGACGCATACGCTTACGCTTATGTCCACAGAGACGAGACGTGACGAGACGAGACTAGACGAGAGGAGACGAGACGTGACGTGACGAGACGAGACGTGCACGGTGACTGGTTCGGTGACGGGCACGGTTACGGGCACGGTGACGGCAAGCCGGTGGGCACGGTGACGGGCACGTTGACGGGCACGGTGACGGGCATGGTGACGGGCACGGTGACGGGCTCGGTGATGGGCTCAGTGACGTGCACGGTGATGGGCACGGTGACGGCCACGGTGAACGGCACGATGACGCGCACGGGGACGGGCACGGTGACTTACAATGTGACGCATACGCTTACGCTTATGTCCACAGAGACGAGACGTGACGAGACGAGACTAAAAGAGAGGAGACGAGACGAGACGTGACGTGACCTGACGAGACGAGGCGAGACGAGACGAGACGCGACGCGACGAGACGAGATAATACGAGACGAGACGTGACGTGACGTGACGAGACGTGACGAGACGAGACGGGACGAGACGAAACGTGACGTGATGTGACGAGACGAGACGAAAAGAGACGAGACGAGACGTGACGTGATGTGACGAGACGTGACGAACGAGACGTGACGACACGAGACGAGACGAGACGTGACATGACGTTACGTGACGTGACGAGACGTGACGAGACGAGACGAGACGAGACGTGACGAGACGAGACGTGACGAGACGAGACGAGACGTGACGAGACGAGACGACACGAGACGAGACGAGACAAGACAAGACGAGACGAGACGTGACGTCACGTGACGTGACGACAAGAGACGAGCCGAGACGTGAAGTGACGTGATGAGACGAGACCAGACAAGACGAGACGAGACGGGACGAGACGAGACGTGACGGGACTAGACGAGATGAGACGTGACGTGACAAGACGTGACGTGAGGTGACGAGACGAGACGTGACGTGACGTGACGAGACGAGACGAGACGAGACGAGACGAGACAAGACGAGACGTGACTTGACGTGACGTGACGTGACGTTACGAGACGAGACGTGACGTGACGTGAAGTGACGTGACGAGACGTGACGACACGTGACGTGAGGTGACGAGACGGGACGAGACGTGACGTGACGTAACGTGACGTGCCGTGAAGTGCGTGACGTGACGGGAAGAGACGAGACGTGACGTCACGAGACGTGACGTCACGCGACGTGACCAGACGAGACGAGACGTGACGTGACGGGACGAGACGAGACGAGACGTGACGTGACATTGACGAGACATGATGTGACGAGACGAGACGAGACGTGACGTGACGTGACGTGACGAGACGAGACAGGTCGAGACGAGAAGAGACTTGACGTGACGTGACGAGACGGGACGTAACGTGACGAGACGAGACGTGACATGACGTGACGTGACGGGACGCGACGAGACGGGACCAGACGAGACGTGACGAGAAGAGACGTGATGTGACGTGACGTGAAGTGACGTGACGTGACGTGACGTAACGAGATGAGACGAGGCGTGACGGGACGTGAAGAGACGTGACGAGACGTGACGAGAAGAGACGAGACGTGACGTGACTAGACGTGACGGGACGAGACGAGACGTGACGTGGCGTGACGTGAAGTGCGTGACGTGACGTGACGTGACGAGACGAGACGAGACGTGACGTGACGTCACGAGACGTGACGAGACGTCACGAGACGTGACGAGACGAGACGAGACCTGACGTGACGTGACGTGATGTGACGTGAAGTGAGGTGACGTGACGAGACGTGCAAGGTGACGCGCACGGTAACGGGCACGGTATTGGGCACGGTGACTGGCACGATGACGGGCACGGTGACCGGCACGGTGACGGGCACGGCGACGGGCACGGTGATGGACACTAAGACGGGAACGGTGACGGGCACGTTGACGGTCACGGTGACGAGCACGGTGTCGGGCTCGGTGATGGGCACGGTGATGGGCACGGTAACGGGCACGGTGACGGGCACGGTTACTTACAATGGGACGCATACGTTTACGCTTATGTCCACAGAGATGAGACGTGACGAGACGAGACTAGACGAGAAGAGACGAGACGTGACGTGACGTGACGAGACGAGACGAGACGGGACGAGACGAGACGAGACGAAACGAGACGAGACGAAACGAGACGTGACGTGACGTGACGACACGAGACGAGACGTGACGTGATGTGACGTGACAAGAAGAGACGAGACGAGACGAGACGTGAGGTGACGAGACGAGACGAGACGTGTCGTGACGTGACGTTTCGTGACGAGACGAGACGTGACGAGACCTGACGAGACGAGACGTGACGTGACGTGACGAGACGAGACAAGACGTGAGGTGACATGACGTGACGTGACGAGACGTGACGTGACTTGACGTGACGTGACGCGACGTGACGGTACGAGACGTGACGAGACGTGACGAGACGAGACGTGACGTGACGTGACGTGATTTGACGATACGAGACGAGACGTCACGTGAAATGATGTGACGTGACGTGAAGAGACGTAACGTGACGTGACGTGACGAGACGAGACGTGCACGGTGACGCGCACGGTGACGGGCACGGTGACGGGCACGGTGGTGGGCATGATGACTGACATTGGGACGGCCACGGTGACGGACACGGTGACTGGCACAGTGAAGGGCACGGTGATGGTCACGAAGACAGGAAAGGTGACGGGTACGGTGACGGGCACGGTGACGGGCACGCTGACGGCCACGGTGATGGTCACGGTGACGCCCACGGTGACGGTCACGGTGTAGGGAACGGTGACGGGCACGGTGACGGGCACGGTGACGGGCACGGTTATGAGCACGGAGAGGGGCACAGTGACAGGCACGGTGACGGGCACGGTGACGGGCACTGTGGTGGGCACGGTGACGGGCACGGTGACGGGCACGGTGACGGGTACGGTGACTTACAATGTGACGCATAAGCTTAGGCTGATGTCCACAGAGACGAGACGTGACGAGACAAGACGAGACGTGACGTGACTTCACGAGACGAGATGAGAGGTCACGTGACGTGACGAGACAAGACGTGACGAGACGTGACGTGAAGTGACGTGACGTGACGTGACGAGACGAGACGAGACTAGACGAGACGTGACGTGACGTGACGTGACGAGACGAGACAAGACGAGATGGGACGAGACGAAACAAGACGAGACGAGACGCGACGCGACGCGACGCTACGAGACGAGACAAGACGAGCCGTGACTTGACGTGACGTGATGTTACGAGACGAGAGGTGACGTGACGTGACGTGAAGTGACGTGACGAGACGAGACGACACGTGACGTGACGAGACGAGACGTGACGTGACGAGACGAGACGTGACGATCCGAGACGTGACGTGACGAGACGAGACGAGACGTGACGTGACGTGACGTGACGTGCCGGGACGAGACGAGACAAGACGAGACTTGACGTGACATTGACGAGACGTGACGTGACGAGACCAGACGAGACGTGACGTGACGTGACGTGACGAGACGAGACGGGACCAGACGAGAAGAGACGTGACGTGACGAAACGAGACGTGACGTGACGAGACGAGACGTGACGTGACGTGACGTGACGTGAAGTGACGTGACGAGACGAGACGTGACGTGACGTGTAGGGACAAGACGAGACGTGAGGTGACGTGACATGATGTGACGAGACGAGAAGAGACGAGACGTGACGTGACGAGACGAGACGTGAGGTGAAGTGACGTGAAGAGACGAGACGAGACGAGACGTTACGTAACGTAACGTGACGTGACGTGACGAGACGAGACGAGACGTGACGTGACGAGACGAGACGAGACGAGACGTGACGAGACGAGACGAGACGTGACGAGACGTGACGTGACGTGACGTGACGAGACGAGACGTGCCGTGGCGTGACGTGACGAGACGCGAAGTGCACTGTGCCGGGCACGGTGACGGGCACGGTGACGGGCACAGTGACGGGCGGGGTGGTGGGCACGGTGACGGGCACTGTAAGGGCATGGTGACGGGCACTGTGCCGGCCACGGTGATGGGCACGGTAACGGCAACGGTGACGGGGATGGTGACTGGCACGGAGTTGGGCACGGTACGAGCACGGTGACGGGCACGGTGAGGGGCATGATGACGGGCACGGTGTCGGGCACGGTGACGGGGACGGTGACTTACAATGTGACGCATACTCTTACGCTTATGTCCACAGAGACGAGACGTGAGGAGACGAGACGAGACGTGACGTGACGTGACGGTACGTGACGACACGAGATGAGACGTCACGTACGTGACATGAGTAGACGAGACGAGACGTGACGTGACTTGAAGAGACGTGACGACACGAGACGAGACGAGACGAGACGTGACGGGACGAGACGAGACGAGACGTGACGTGACGTGAAGTGACCTGACGTGACGTAACGAGACGAGACGAGATGTGACGTGACGTGACGAGACGTGACGAGACGTTTCGAGACGAGACGAGACGAGACGAGACGTGACGTGACGTGACGTGACGTAACGTAACGTGACGTGACGAGACGAGACGTTACGGGACGAGAAGTGACGTGACGAGATGTGACGTTACGGGACGAGACCAGACGAGACGTGACGTGACCTGACGAGACGAGACGAGACCTGACGAGACGTGACGAGACGTAACGTGATGTGACGTGACGAGACGAGACGTGACGAGACGAGAGAGACGTGACTTGACGTGACGTGACGACACGAGACGAGACGAGACGTGACGTGACGAGACGAGACCAGACAAGACGAGACGGGACGAGACGAGACGTGACGAGACTAGACGAGACGTGTCGTGACGAGACGAGACGTGACGAGACGAGACGTGACGTGACGTGACCTGACCAGACGAGACGTAACGTGACATTGACGAGACGTGACGTGACGAGAAGAGACGAGACGTGACGTGATGTGACGTGACGAGACGAGACGGGACGAGACGAGAAGACACGTGACGTGACGTGACCTGACGAGACGAGACGGGACGAGACGGGACGCGACGCCACGAGACGAGATGATACGAGACGAGACGTGACGTGACGTGACAAGACGTGACGAGACGATACGTGACGTGACGAGACGTGAGGAGACGAGACGTGACGAGACGAGACGTGACGTGACGGGACAACACGAGACGAGACTAGACGTGACGTGACGTTACGTGACGTGACGAGACGTGAGGAGACGAGACGTGACGAGACGAGACGAGACGTGACGAGACGAGACGTGACGAGACGAGACGTTATGACGTGACGTGACGTGACGAGACGTTACGAGACGTGACGTGGCGTGACGTGACGACACGTGATATGACGAGACGAGAGAGACGTGACGTGACTAGACGAGACGAGACGTGACGTGACGATACATGACGAGACGAAATGTCACGTGACGTGACGTGACGCGACGAGACGAGATGAGACGTGACGTGACGTGACGACACGAGACGAGACGAGAAGAGACGAGACGAGTTGAGACGAGACGAGCCGTGACGAGACGAGACGTGACGTGGCATGACCTGACGTGGCTTGACGTGACGTGACATGACGAGACCAGACGAGACGTGACGTGACGTGACGTGACGTGACGAGACGAGACGAGACGAGACGTGCACGGTGTCGGGCAAGGTGACGGGCACGGTGACGGGCACCGTAACGGGCACGGTGACTGGCACGGTGACGGGCATGGTGACTGGCACGGTGACGGGCACGCTGATGGGCAGGAAGACGGGAACGCTGACGGGCACGGTTACGGGCACGGGAACGGGCACGGTGACGGGCATGGTGACGGGCTCGGTGACGGGCACGCTGTTGGGCACGGTGACGGGCACTGAGAAGGGCACTGTGACGGGCACGGTGACGGGCACGGTGACGGGCACGGTGACGGGCACGGTGACTTACAATCTGACGCATACGCTTACGCTTATGTCCACAGAGACGAGACATGACGAGACTAGACGGGACGAGACGAGACGAGACTAGAAGAGACGTGACGTGACGTGACCTGACGAGACGAGATGGGACGAGACGAAACAAGACGAGACGCGACGCGACGCTACGAGACGAGACAAGACGAGACGTGACTTGACGTGACGTGAAGTTACGAGAATAGACGAGACGAGACGTGACATGACGTGACGTGAAGTGACGTGACGAGATGAGACGACACTTCACGTGACGAGGCGAGACGTGACGTGACGTGACGAGACGAGACTAGACGAGACGTGACGTGACGTGACGTGACGAGACGAGACGTGCCGTTACGTGACGAGACGAGACGTGCGCGGTGCCGGGCACGGTGACAGGCACGGTGACGGGCAAGGACGTGGGCGCGTGACGGGCACGGTGACGGGCACGGTGACGGGCACGGTGACGAGCACGGTGATGGGCACGGTAACGGCAACGGTGACGGCAAAGGTGACGGGCACAGTGACTGGCACGGTGATGGGCACGGTGACGGGACGGTGACGGGCATGGTGACGGGCACGGTGACGGGCACGGTGACTAACAATGTGACGCACACGCTTATGCTTATGTCCACAGAGACGAGACGTGACGAGGCGAGACGTGAGGTGACGTTACGTGACGACACGACACGAGATGAGACATCACGTACGTGACATGAGTAGACGAGACGAGACGTGACGAGACGTGACGAGACGTGACGACACCAGACGTGACGAGACGTGACGTGACGTTACGAGACGAGAAGTGACGAGACGAGACGAGACGTGACGTGACCTGACTAAACGTAACGTGACCTGACGAGACGAGACGTCACGTGACGAGACGAGACGAGACGAGACGGGACGAGACGAGACGAGACGTGACGTGACGTGACGTGACGTGACGTGACGTGACGAGACCTGACCAGACGAGACGTAACGTGACATTGACGAGACGTGACGTGACGAGAAGAGACGAGACGTGACGTGATGTGACGTGACGAGACGAGACGGGACGAGACGAGAAGACACGTGACGTGACGTGACCTGACGAGACGAGACGGGACGAGACGGGACGCGACGCCACGAGACGAGATGATACGAGACGAGACGTGACGTGACGTGACAAGACGTGACGAGACGATACGTGACGTGACGAGACGTGAGGAGACGAGACGTGACGAGACGAGACGTGACGTGACGGGACAACACGAGACGAGACTAGACGTGACGTGACGTTACGTGACGTGACGAGACGTGAGGAGACGAGACGTGACGAGACGAGACGAGACGTGACGAGACGAGACGTGACGAGACGAGACGTTATGACGTGACGTGACGTGACGAGACGTTACGAGACGTGACGTGGCGTGACGTGACGACACGTGATATGACGAGACGAGAGAGACGTGACGTGACTAGACGAGACGAGACGTGACGTGACGATACATGACGAGACGAAATGTCACGTGACGTGACGTGACGCGACGAGACGAGATGAGACGTGACGTGACGTGACGACACGAGACGAGACGAGAAGAGACGAGACGAGTTGAGACGAGACGAGCCGTGACGAGACGAGACGTGACGTGGCATGACCTGACGTGGCTTGACGTGACGTGACATGACGAGACCAGACGAGACGTGACGTGACGTGACGTGACGTGACGAGACGAGACGAGACGAGACGTGCACGGTGTCGGGCAAGGTGACGGGCACGGTGACGGGCACCGTAACGGGCACGGTGACTGGCACGGTGACGGGCATGGTGACTGGCACGGTGACGGGCACGCTGATGGGCAGGAAGACGGGAACGCTGACGGGCACGGTTACGGGCACGGGAACGGGCACGGTGACGGGCATGGTGACGGGCTCGGTGACGGGCACGCTGTTGGGCACGGTGACGGGCACTGAGAAGGGCACTGTGACGGGCACGGTGACGGGCACGGTGACGGGCACGGTGACGGGCACGGTGACTTACAATCTGACGCATACGCTTACGCTTATGTCCACAGAGACGAGACATGACGAGACTAGACGGGACGAGACGAGACGAGACTAGAAGAGACGTGACGTGACGTGACCTGACGAGACGAGATGGGACGAGACGAAACAAGACGAGACGCGACGCGACGCTACGAGACGAGACAAGACGAGACGTGACTTGACGTGACGTGAAGTTACGAGAATAGACGAGACGAGACGTGACATGACGTGACGTGAAGTGACGTGACGAGATGAGACGACACTTCACGTGACGAGGCGAGACGTGACGTGACGTGACGAGACGAGACTAGACGAGACGTGACGTGACGTGACGTGACGAGACGAGACGTGCCGTTACGTGACGAGACGAGACGTGCGCGGTGCCGGGCACGGTGACAGGCACGGTGACGGGCAAGGACGTGGGCGCGTGACGGGCACGGTGACGGGCACGGTGACGGGCACGGTGACGAGCACGGTGATGGGCACGGTAACGGCAACGGTGACGGCAAAGGTGACGGGCACAGTGACTGGCACGGTGATGGGCACGGTGACGGGACGGTGACGGGCATGGTGACGGGCACGGTGACGGGCACGGTGACTAACAATGTGACGCACACGCTTATGCTTATGTCCACAGAGACGAGACGTGACGAGGCGAGACGTGAGGTGACGTTACGTGACGACACGACACGAGATGAGACATCACGTACGTGACATGAGTAGACGAGACGAGACGTGACGAGACGTGACGAGACGTGACGACACCAGACGTGACGAGACGTGACGTGACGTTACGAGACGAGAAGTGACGAGACGAGACGAGACGTGACGTGACCTGACTAAACGTAACGTGACCTGACGAGACGAGACGTCACGTGACGAGACGAGACGAGACGAGACGGGACGAGACGAGACGAGACGTGACGTGACGTGACGTGACGTGACGTGACGAGACGAGACGAGACGTGACGAGACGTGACGAGACGTGACGACACCAGACGTGACGAGACGTGACGTGACGTGACGTTACGAGACGAGAAGTGACGAGACGAGACGAGACGTGACGTGACCTGACTAAACGTAACGTGACCTGACGAGACGAGACGTCACGTGACGAGACGAGACGAGACGAGACGGGACGAGACGAGACGAGACGTGACGTGACGTGACGTGACGTGACGTGACATGACAAGACGTGACGAGACGTGACGTGGCGTGAGGAGACGAGACGAGACGAGACGTGATGTGACATGACGTGACGTGACGAGACGTGATGTGACGTGACGAGACGTGACGTGACGAGACTTGACGTGACGTCACGTGACGCGACGTGACTATACGAGACGAGACGTGACGAGACGTGACGAGACGAGAAGAAACGTGACGAGACGTGACGTCACGTGACGTGACGAGACGAGAGGAGACGAGACGAAACTAGACGTGACGTGACGTGAATTGACGTGACGTGACGAGACGAGACGAAACGTGCAGGGTGACGCGCACGGTGATGGCACGGTGACGGGCATGGTGACTGGCACGGTGACGGGCACGCTGATGGGCAGGAAGACGGGAACGCTGACGGGCACGGTTACGGGCACGGGAACGGGCACGGTGACGGGCATGGTGACGGGCACGGTGACTGGCACGGTGTTGGGCACGGTGACGGGCAATGAGAAGGGCACTGTGACGGGCACGGTCACGGGCACGGTGACGGGCACGGTGACGGGCACGGTGACTTACAATCTGACGCATACGCTTACGTTTATGTCCACAGAGACGAGACATGACGAGACTAGACGGGACGAGACGAGACGCGACGCGACGCTACGAGACGAGACAAGGCGAGACGTGACTTGACGTGACGTGACGTTACGAGAAGAGACGAGACGAGACGTGACATGACGTGACGTGATGTGACGTGACGCGATGAGACGACACGTGACGTGACGAGACGAGACGTGACGTGACGTGACGTGACGAGACGAGACTAGACGAGACGTGACGTGACGTGACATGACGAGACGAGACGAGACGAGACGAGACGTGCCGTTACGAGACGAGACGAGACGTGCGCGGTGCCGGGCACGGTGACAGGCACGGTGACGGGCAAGGAGGTGGGCACGTGACGGGCACGATGACGGGCACGGTGACGAGCACGGTGATGGGCACGGTAACGGCAACGGTGACGGCAACGGTGACGGGCACGGTGACTGGCACGGTGATGGGCACGGTGACGGGACGGTGACGGGCATGGTGACGGGCACGGTGACGGGCACGTTGACTAACAATGTGACGCACACGCTTATGCTTATGTCCACAGAGACGAGACGTGACGAGGCGAGACGTGAGGTGACGTTACGTGACGACACGACACGCGATGAGACATCACGTACGTGACATGAGTAGACGAGACGTGACGAGACGTGACGACACCAGACGTGACGAGACGTGACGTGACGTGACGTGACGTGACGTTACGAGACGAGAAGTGACGAGACGAGACGAGACGTGACGTGACCTGACTAAACGTAACGTGACCTGACGAGACGAGACGTCACGTGACGAGACGAGACGAGACGAGACGGGACGAGACGAGACGAGACGTGACGTGACGTGACGTGACGAGACAAGACGAGACGTGACGTGACGAGGCGCCACGAGACGTGATGTGACTTAACGAGACGAGACGTGACGTGACGTGACATGACGAGACGTGACGAGACGTGACGAGACGTGACGTGGCGTGAGGAGACGAGACGAGACGTGATGTGACATGACGTGACGTGACGAGACGTGATGTGACGTGACGAGACGTGACGTGACGAGACTTGACGTGACGTGACGTGACGCGACGTGACTATACGAGACGAGACGTGACGAGACGTGACGAGACGTGACGAGACGAGACGAGACGTGACGAGACGTGACGTGACGTGACGAGACGAGAGGAGACGAGACGAAACTAGCCGTGACGTGACGTGAAGTGACGTGACGTGACGAGACGAGACGAAACGTGCAGGGTGACGCGCACGGTGATGGCACGGTGACGGGCATGGTGACTGGCACGGTGACGGGCACGCTGATGTGCAGGAAGACGGGAACGCTGACGGGCACGGTTACGGGCACGGGAACGGGCACGGTGACGGGCATGGTGACGGGCACGGTGACGGGCACGGTGTTGGGCACTGTGACGGGCACTGAGAAGGGCACTGTGACGGGCACGGTGACGGTCACGGTGACGGGCACGGTGACGGGCACGGTGACGGACACGGTGACGGGCAAGGTGGTGGGCACCGTGACGGGCACGGTGACTGACACGGTGATGGGCACGGCGACGGGCACGTTGACGGGCACGTTGACGGGCACGGTGACTGGCACGGTGATGGTCAAGGTGACAGGCACGGTGAGCGGCACGTTGACGGGCACGTTGTGGGGCACATGAACGGGCACGGTGACGGCCAAGGTGACTTACAATGTGACGCATACGCTTACGCTTATGTCCACAGAGACGAGACGTGACGAGACGAGACTAGACGAGAGCAGAGGAGACGAGACGTGACGTGACGTGACGTGACGAGACGAGACGATACGTGCACGGTGACGGGTTCGGTGACGGGCACGGTGACGGTCACGATGACGGGCAAGCCGTTGGGCACGATGACGGGCACGGTGACGTGCACGGTGACGGGCACGGTGACGGGCTCGGTGATGGGCACGGTGAGTGCCACTGTGACCGGCACGTTGACGGGCACGGTGACGGGCACGGTGACTTACAATGTGACGCATACGCTTAATCTCATGTCCACAGAGACGAGACGTGACGAGACGAGACTAGACGAAAGGAGACGAGACGAGACGTGACGTGACGTGACCTGACGAGACGAGACGAGACGAGACGGAACGAGACGAGACGAGACGCGACGCGACGAGACGAGATGATACGAGACGAGACGCGACGTGACGTGACGAGACGTGACGAGACGAGACGAGACGTGACTTGACGTGACGTGATGTGACGAGACGAGACGAGCCGAGACGAAACGAGACGAGACGTGACGTGAAGTGACGAGAAGTGACGAGACGAGACGTGACGACACGAGACGAGACGTGACGTGACATGACGACACGACACGAGACGAGCCGAGACGAAACGAGACGAGACGTGACGTGAAGTGACGAGACGTGACGAGACGAGACGTGACGACACGAGACGGGACGTGACGTGACATGACGACACGAGAAGAGGCGAGGCGAGACGAGACGGGACGAGGCTAGACGAGACGGGACGAGACGTGACGAGACATGACGAGACGAAACGTGACGACACGAGACGTGACGAGACGAGAGGAGACGAGACGAGACGTGACCTGACGTGACGTGACGTGACGAGACGAGGCGAGGCGAGACGAGACGAGACGAGACGTGACGTGACGTGATGAGACGAGACGTGACCAGACGAGACGAGACGTGACGTGACGTGACGAGACGAGACGAGACGTGACGAGACGTAACGTCAGGTGACGTGACGTGACGTGACGAGACGAGACGTGACGAGACGTGACGTGACGACACGAGACGAGACGAGAAGAGACGTGACGAGTTGAGACGAGACGAGACGTGACGAGACGAGACGTGACGTGGCGTGACCTCACGTGACTTGACGTGACGTGACGTGACGAGACCAGACGAGACGTGACGTGACGTGACGCGACGAGACGAGACGAGACGAGACGTGCACGGTGTCGGGCAAGGTGACGGGCACGGTGATGAGCACCGTGACGGGCACGGTGACTGGCACGGTGACTGGCACAGTGACGGGCACGCTGACTTACAATGTGACGCATTCGCTTACGCTGATGTCCACAGAGACGAGACGTGACGAGACGAGACGAGACGTGGCGTGACGTGACGTGACGACACGAGACGAGACGAGACGTGACGTGACGTGACGAGACGAGATGTGACGAGACGAGACGAGACGGGACGAGAGGAGACGAGACGTGACGAGACGACACGAGACGTGACGTGACATGACGTGACGTGAAGTGACGTGACGTGACGTGACGTGACGAGACGTGACGAGACGTGACTAGACGAGACGAGACGTGACGAGACGAGACGTGAAGTGACATTGACGAGACGTGACGAGACGAGACGTGACGTGACGTGACGAGACGAGACGAGACGGGACGAGACGCGAAGAGACGTGACGTGACGTGAGGAGACGTGACGTGACGTGACGAGACGAGACGAGTGATACGTGACGTGTAGGGACGAGACGAGACGTGAGGTGACGTGACGTGACGTAACGTGACCACACAAAACGAGACGTGAGGTGAAGTGACGTGACGAGACGAGTCGTGACGTGACGTGACGTGAAGTGACGAGACGAGACGAGACGAGACGTGACGTGACGTGACGTGACGAGACGAGACGAGACGTGACGTGACGTGATGTGACGTGACGTGACGAGACGAGACGTGCACGGTGACGGGTTCGGTGACGAACACGGTGACGGGCAAGGTGGTGGGCACGGTGACGGGCACGATAATGGGCACGGCGACTGGCACGGTGATGGGCAAGGTGACGGGCACGGTGAGTGGCACGGTGATGGGCAAGGTGACGGGCACGGTGAGTGGCACGTTGACGGGCACGTTGACGGGCACAGCGACGGGCACGGTGACGGGATTAGTGACTTACAATGTGACGCATACGCTTACGCTTATGTCCACAGAGACGAGACTAGACCACAGGAGAGGAGACGAGACGTGACGTAACGTGACGAGACGAGACGTGCACGGTGACGGGTTCGGTGACGGGCACGGTGACGGGCAAGCCGTTGGGCACGGTGAGGGCACGGTGACGGGCACGGTGACGGGCACGGTGCCGGGCACGGTGACGGGCTCGCTGATGGGCACAGTGACGGGCACGGTTACTGGCACGGTGATGGGCATGGTGAGTGCCACGGTGACCGGCACGTTGACGGGCACGGTGACTTACAATGTGACGCATACGCTTACTCTTATTTCCACAGAGACGAACCGTGACGAGACGAGACTAGACGAAAGGAGACGAGACGAGACGAGGCGTGACGTGACGTGACGTGACCTGACGAGACGAGACGAGACGAGACGGAACGAGACGAGACGAGACGCGACGCGACGAGACGAGATGATACGAGACGAGACGTGTCGTGACGTGACGAGACGTGACGAGACGAGACGAGACGTGACTTCACGTGACGTGATGTGACGAGACGAGACGAGACGAGCCGAGACGAAACGAGACGAGACGTGAAGTGACGAGACGTGACGACACGAGACGAGACGTGACGTGACATGACGACACGAGACGAGACGTGACGTCACGTAACGAGACGAGACGAGACGTGACAAGACGAGACCAGAAGAGACGTGTTATGACGTGACGTGACGTGACGAGACGAGACGAGGCGAGGCGAGGCGAGACGAGACGAGACGGGACGAGACGAGATGGGACCAGACGAAACAAGACGATACGCGACGCGACGCGACGCTACGAGACGAGACAAGATGAGACGTGACTTGACGTGACGTGACGTGACGTAACGTTACGAGACGAGACGTGACGTGACGAGACGAGACGTGACGTGACGTGACGTGCCGTGACGTGACGTGACGAGAGGTGACGTGACGTGACGGGACGAGACGACACGTGACGTGACATTGACGAGACGTGACGTGACGAGACGACACGAGACGTGACGTGACGAGACGAGAGGGGACGAGACGAGTAGAGACGAGACGAGCCGAGACGAAACGAGACGAGACGAGACGTGATGTACGTGACGTGACGAGACGTGACGAGACGAGACGAGACGTGACGACACGAGACGAGACGTGATGTAACAAGACGAGACGAGACGTAACGTGACGTTACGTGACGTGACGAGACGTGACGAGACGAGACGTGATGACGTGACGTGACGTGACGAGACGAGACGAGACGTGACGTGACGTGACGAGACGAGACGTGACCAGACGAGACGAGACGTGACGTGACGTGACGTGACGAGACGAGACGAGGCGAGACGTGAGGAGACGAGACGTGACGAAACGACATGAGACGAGACGAGACAAGACAAGACGAGACGAGACGAGACGTGACGTGACGTGACGTGACGTGACGACACGAGACGAGACGAGACGTGACGTGACGTGACGAGACGAGACCAGACAAGACGAGACAGCACGAGACGAGACGTAACGAGACTAGACGAGACGTGACGTGACGTAGCGGGACGTGACGTGACGTCACGAGACGAGAGGCGACGTGACGTGTAGGGACGAGATGAGACGAGACGCGAGGTGTCGTGACGTGACGTGACGTGACGTGACGTGACCACACGAGACGAGACGATACGTGAGGTGAAGTGACGTGACGAGACGAGACGTGACGTTACGTAACTCGATGTGACGTGACGTGACGTGACGTGACATGACAAGACGAGACGAGACGAGACGAGACGAGACGTGACGTGACGTGATGAGACGAGACTAGACCAGAAGTGACGTGACGTGACGAGACGAGACGAGACGTGACGTGAGGAGACGAGACGTGCACGGTGCCGGGCACGGTGACGGGCATTGTTACGGGCACGGTGACGGACCCGGTGACGGGCAAGGTGGTTGTCACGGTAACGGTCACGGTGACGGGCACGGTGACGCGTCCGGTGATGGGCACCGTAACGGCAACGGTGACTGGCACGGTGACTGGCACGGTGATGGGCTCGGTGTCGGGCACGGTGACTTACAATCTGATACATACGCTTACGCTTATGTCCACAGAGACGAGACGTGACGAGACGAGACGAGACGTTACGTGACCTGACGTGACGTGACGTTACGTGACGACACGACACGAGATGAGACGTCACGTACGTGACATGAGTAGACGAGACGAGACGAGCCGTGACGTGACGTGACGAGACGTGACGACACGAGACGAGATGAGACGAGACGTGACGTGACGTGATGTTACGAGTCGAGAAGTGACGAGACGAGACGAGAAGTGACGTGACGTGACGTGACGACACGTGACGAGACGTGACGAGACGAGAGGTGATGTGACGTGACGTGACGGGACGAGACGAAACGAGACGAGAGATGACGTGACATTGACGTGACGTGACGAGACGTAACGAGACGAGACGTGACGCAACGAGACGAGACGCGACGTGACTTGACGTGACGTTACGAAACGAGACGAGACGTAACGAGACGAGACGGGACGAGAATAGACGAGACGTGACGTGACGTGACGAGACGAGTCGAGACGAGACGTGACGCGACGAGACGAGACGCGACGTGAC
The DNA here is from genome assembly GCA_030765045.1 of Tenodera sinensis. Classification (NCBI taxonomy): domain Eukaryota; kingdom Metazoa; phylum Arthropoda; class Insecta; order Mantodea; family Mantidae; genus Tenodera; species Tenodera sinensis. Next base: position 46,584,531 of record CM060971.1, on the reverse strand, counting down.
TTGACGTGACGTTACCACACGAGAGGAGACGAGACGTGACGGGACGAGACCAAACGAGACGAGCCGTGACGTGACATTGACGTGACGTGAAGTGACGAGACGTGACGAGACGAGACGTCACGTGACGAGACGAGACGCGACGTGACTTGACGTCACGAGACGAGACGTCACGAGACAAGACGAGACGTGACGAGGCGAGAGGAGACGAGACGTGACGAGACGTGACGTGACGTTACGGGACGAGACGAGACGAGACGTGACGTGACGTGACGAGAGGAGACGTTACGAGACCAGACGAGACGTGACGTGACGAGACGAGACGAAACGAGACGTGACGGGACGAGATAAGAGAGACGTGAATTGACGTGACGTGACGAGACGAGACGTGACGTGACGGAGACGTAATGTCACGTGACGTGATGTGACGTGACGAGACGAGACGTTACGTGACGTGACGAGACGAGACGAGACGAGACGAGAAGAGACGAGACGAGTTGAGACGAGACGAGACGTGACGAGACGAGACGTGACGTGGCGTGACCTGACGTGACTTGACGTGACGTGACGTGACGAAACGAGACGAGACGAAACGAGACGAGATGTGACGAGAGGAGACGTGACGAGACGAGACGAGACGTGACGTGACGTGACCACACGAGGCGAGACGTGAGGTGAAGTGACGTGACGAGACGAGACGAGACGTGACGTTACGTGATGTGACGTGACGTGACGGGACGAGACGAGAAGAGACGAGACGTGACGTGACCCGACGTGACGAGACGTGACTTGACGTGACGTGACGAGACGAGACGTGACGTGACGTGACGAAACGAGACGAGACGAGACGTGCAAGGTACCGGTCATGGTGACGGGCACGGTGACGGGCACGGTGACGGGCACGGTGACGGGCACGATGACGGGCACGGTGACCGGCACGGTGACGGGCACGGTGACTAACAATCTGACGCATACGCTTACGCTTATGTTCACTGAGACGAGACGTGTCGAGACGAGACTAGACGAGAGGAGACGAGACTTGACGTGACGTGACTTGACGAGACGAGACGTGACGAGACAGGTCGAGACGAGACGAGACGAGACGAAACGAGACGAGACGTGACGTGACGTGACGAGACTAGAGGTGACGCGACGGGACGTGACGAGACGAGACAAGACGTGACGTGACGTGACCACACGAGGCGAGTCGTGAGGTGAAGTGACGTGACGAGACGAGACGAGACGTGACGTTACGTGATGTGACGTGACGTGACGGGACGAGACGAGAAGAGACGAGACGTGACGTGACCCGACGTGACGAGACGTGACTTGACGTGACGTGACGAGACGAGACGTGACGTGACGTGACGAAACGAGACGAGACGAGACGTGCAAGGTACCGGGCACGGTGACGGGCACGGTGACGGGCACGGTGACGGGCACGGTGACGGGCACGGTGACGGGCACGGTGACGGGCACGGTGACCGGCACGGTGACGGGCACGGTGACTAACAATGTGACGCATACGCTTACGCTTATGTTCACTGAGACGAGACGTGTCGAGACGAGACTAGACGAGAGGAGACGAGACTTGACGTGACGTGACTTGACGAGACGAGACGTGACGAGACAGGACGAGACGAGACGAGACGAAACGAGACGAGACGTGACGTGACGTGACGAGACTAGAGGTGACGCGACGGGACGTGACGAGACCTGAGGAGACGTGACGTGACGTGGCGTGAGGAGACGAGACGAGATGTGATCTGACATGACGTGACGTGACGAGACGTGACATGACGAGACGTGACGTGACTTGACGTGACGTGACGTGACGAGACGTGACTATACGAGACGAGACGAGACGACACGTGACGTGACGAGACAAGACGTGACGTGACGTGCCGTGACGTGACGTGACGAAACGAAGCGAGACGAGACTAGTCGAGACGTGACGTGACGTGACGTGACCAGACGAGACGAGACGTGCCGTGACGTGACGAGACGAGACGTTCACGGTGCCGGGCACGGTGACGGGAACGGTTACGGGCACGGTGACGGGCACGGTGATGGGCAAGGTGGTGGGCACGGTGACGGGAACGGTTACGGGCACGGTGACGGGCACGGTGATGAGCAAGGTGGTGGGTACGGTGACGGTCACGGTGACTAACAATTTGACGCATACGCTTATGCTTATGTCCACAGAGACGAGACGTGACGAGACGAGACGTGACGTGACGTTACGTGACCACACGACACGAGATGAGACGTCACGTACGTGACATGTGTAGACGAGACGAGACGTGACGTGACGTGACGAGACGTGACGACACGAGACGGGACGAGACGTGACGTGACGTGACGTTACGAGACGAGAAGTGACGAGACGAGACGAGACCTGACGTGACGTGACGTGACTAAACGTAACGTGACCTGACGAGACGAGACGTCACGTGACGAGACGAGACGAGACGAGACGGGACGAGACGAGACGTGACGTGACGTGACGAGACGAGACGAGACGAGACGTGACGTGACGTGACGAGACGTGACGAGACGTGACGTGGCGTGAGAGAGACGAGACGACACGAGACGTGATGTGACATGACGTGAGGTGACGAGACGTGATGTGACGTGACGAGATGTGACGTGACGAGACTTGACGTGACGTGACGTGACGCGTCGTGACTATACGAGACGAGACGTGACGAGACGTGACGAGACGAGACGTGACGAGACGTGACGTGACGTGACGTGACGAGACGAGAGGAGACGAGACGAGACAAGACGTGACGTGACGTGACGCGACGTGACGTGAAGTGACGTGACGTGACGAGACGAGACGAGACGGGCACGATGACGGGCACGGTGACGGGCACGGTGACTTACAATGTGACGCATACGCTTACGCTTATGTCCACAGAGACGAGACGTGACGTGACGACACTAGACGAGAAGAGAGGAGACGTGACGTGACGAGACGAGACCAAACATGCACGGTGACGGGTTCGGTTACGGGCACGGTGACGGGCACGGTGACGGTCACGGTGACGGTCACGGTGACGGGCTCGGTGATGGGCACGGTGACATGCACGGTGACTGGCAATGTGATGGGCACTGTGACGGCCACGGTGACCGGCACGATGACGGGCACGGTGACGAGCACGGTGACTTACAATGTGACGCATACGCTTACGCTTATGTCCACAGAGACGCGACGCGACGAGACGAGATGATACGAGACGAGACGTGACGTGACGTGACAAGACGTGACGAGACGAGACGAGACGAGACGAGACGTGACGTGACGTGACCTGACGAGACGAGACGGGACGAGACGGGACGCGACGCCACGAGACGAGATGATACGAGACGAGACGTGACGTGACGTGACAAGACGTGACGAGACGATACGTGACGTGACGAGACGTGAGGAGACGAGACGTGACGAGACGAGACGTGACGTGACGGGACAACACGAGACGAGACTAGACGTGACGTGACGTTACGTGACGTGACGAGACGTGAGGAGACGAGACGTGACGAGACGAGACGAGACGTGACGAGACGAGACGTGACGAGACGAGACGTTATGACGTGACGTGACGTGACGAGACGAGACGAGACGTGACGTGACGTGGCGTGACGTGACGACACGTGATATGACGAGACGAGAGAGACGTGACGTGACTAGACGAGACGTGACGTGACGATACATGACGAGACGTAATGTCACGTGACGTGACGTGACGCGACGAGACGAGATGAGACGTGACGTGACGTGACGTGACTACACGAGACGAGACGAGAAGAGACGAGACGAGTTGAGACGAGACGAGACGAGACGTGACGAGACGAGACGTGACGTGGCATGACCTGACGTGGCTTGACGTGACGTGACATGACGAGACCAGACGAGACGTGACGTGACGTGACGTGACGAGACGAGACGAGACGAGACGTGCACGGTGTCGGGCAAGGTGACGGGCACGGTGACGGGCACCGTAACGGGCACGGTGACTGGCACGGTGACGGGCATGGTGACTGGCACGGTGACGGGCACGCTGATGGGCAGGAAGACGGGAACGCTGACGGGCACGGTTACGGGCACGGGAACGGGCACGGTGACGGGCATGTGACGGGCTCGGTGACGGGCACGCTGTTGGGCACGGTGACGGGCACTGAGAAGGGCACTGTGACTGGCACGGTGACGGGCACGGTGACTTACAATCTGACGCATACGCTTACGCTTATGTCCACAGAGACGAGACATGACGAGACTAGACGGGACGAGACGAGACGAGACTAGAAGAGACGCGACGTGACGTGACCTGACGAGACGAGATGGGACGAGACGAAACAAGACGTGACGCGACGCGACGCTACGAGACGAGACAAGACGAGACGTGACTTGACGTGACGTGACGTTACGAGAATAGACGAGACGAGACGTGACATGACGAGACGTGAAGTGACGTGACGAGATGAGACGACACTTGACGTGACGAGACGAGACGTGACGTGACGTGACGTGACGTGACGAGACGAGACTAGACGAGACGTGACGTGACGTGACGTGACGTGACGAGACGAGACGAGACGAGACGTGCCGTTACGTGACGAGACGAGACGTGCGCGGTGCCGGGCACGGTGACAGGCACGGTGACGGGCAAGGACGTGGGCACGTGACGGGCACGGTGACGGGCACGGTGACGAGCACGGTGATGGGCACGGTAACGGCAACGGTGACGGCAACGGTGACGGGCACGGTGACTCGCACGGTGATGGGCACGGTGACGGGACGGTGACGGGCATGGTGACGGGCACGGTGACGGGCATTGTGACTAACAATGTGACGCACACGCTTATGCTTATGTCCACAGAGACGAGACGTGACGAGGCGAGACGTGAGGTGACGTTACGTGACGACACGACACGAGATGAGACATCACGTACGTGACATGAGTAGACGAGACGAGACGTGACGAGACGTGACGACACCAGACGTGACGAGACGTGACGTGACGTGACGTTACGAGACGAGAAGTGACGAGACGAGACGAGACGTGACGTGACCTGACTAAACGTAACGTGACCTGACGAGACGAGACGTCACGTGACGAGACGAGACGAGACGGGACGAGACGAGACAAGACGTGACGTGACGTGACGTGACGTGACGTGACGTGACGAGACAAGACGAGACGTGACGTGACGAGGCGACACGAGACGTGATGTGACTTAACGAGACGTGACGTGACGTGACATGACGAGACGTGACGAGACGTGACGAGACGTGACGTGGCGTGAGGAGACGAGACGAGACGTGATATGACATGACGTGACGTGACGAGACGTGATGTGACGTGACGAGACGTGACGTGACACGACTTGACGTGACGTGACGTGACGCGACGTGACTATACGAGACGAGACGTGACGAGACGTGACGAGACGAGACGAGACGTGACGAGACGCGACGTGACGTGACGAGACGAGAGGAGACGAGACGAAACTAGCCGTGACGTGACGTGAAGTGACGTGACGTGACGTGACGACACGAGACGAAACGTGCAGGGTGACGCGCACGGTGATGGCACGGTGACGGGCATGGTGACTGGCACGGTGACGGGCACGCTGATGGGCAGGAAGACGGGAACGCTGACGGGCACGGTCACGGGCACGGGAACGGGCATGGTGACGGGCACGGTGACGGGCACCGTGACGGGCATGGTGTTGGGCACGGTGACGGGCACTGAGAAGGGCACTGTGACGGGCACGGTGACGGGCTCGGTGACGGGCACGGTGAGGGGCACGGTGACGGACACGGTGACGGGCAAGGTGGTGGGCACCGTGACAGGCACGGTGACTGACACGGTGATGGGCACGGCGACGGGCAGGTTGACGGGCACGTTGACGGGCACGGTGACTGGCACGGTGATGGTCAAGGTGACAGGCACGGTGAGCGGCACGTTGACGGGCACATGAACGGGCACGGTGACGGGCAAGGTGACTTACAATGTGACGCATACGCTTACGCTTATGTCCACAGAGACGAGACGTGACGAGACGAGACTAGACGAGAGCAGAGGAGACGAGACAAGACGTGACGTGACGTGACGAGACGAGACGAGACGTGCACGGTGACGGGTTCGGTGACGGGCACGGTGACGGTCACGATGACGGGCAAGCCGTTGGGCACGATGACGGGCACGGTGACGTGCACGGTGACGGGCACGGTGACGGGCTCGGTGATGGGCACGGTGAGTGCCACTGTGACCGGCACGTTGACGGGCACGGTGACGGGCACGGTGACTTACCATGTGACGCATACGCTTACTCTCATGTCCACAGAGACGAGACGTGACGAGACGAGACTAGACGAAAGGAGACGAGACGAGACGTGACGTGACGTGACCTGACGAGAAGAGACGAGACGGAACGAGACGAGACGAGACGCGACGCGACGAGACGAGATGATACGAGACGAGACGCGACGTGACGTGACGAGACGTGACGAGACGAGACGAGACGTGACTTGACGTGACATGATGTGACGAGACGAGACGAGCCGAGACGAAACGAGACGAGACGTGACGTGAAGTGACGAGAAGTGACGAGACGAGACGTGACGACACGAGACGAGACGTGACGTGGCATGACGACACGACACGAGACGAGCCGAGACGAAACGAGACGAGACGTGACGTGAAGTGACGAGACGTGACGAGACGAGACGAGACGTGACGACACGAGACGGGACGTGACGTCACATGACGACACGAGAAGAGGCGAGGCGAGACGAGACGGGACGAGGCGAGACGAGACGGGACGAGACGTGACGAGACATGACGAGACGAAACGTGACGACACGAGACGTGACGAGACGGGAGGAGACGAGACGAGACGTGACCTGACGTGACGTGACGTGACGAGACGAGGCGAGGCAAGACGAGACGAGACGTGACGTGACGTGACGTGATGAGACGAGACGTGACCAGACGAGACGAGACGTGACGTGACGAGACGAGACGAGACGTGACTTGACGTGACGTGACGTGATGAGACGAGATGAGACGTGACGTGACGATACGTGACGAGACGTAACGTCAGGTGACGTGACGTGACGTGACGAGACGAGACGTGACGAGACGTGACGTGACGACACGAGACGAGACGAGAAGAGACGAGACGAGTTGAGACGAGACGAGACGTGACGAGACGAGACGTGACGTGGCGTGACCTCACGTGACTTGACGTGACGTGACGAGACCAGACGAGACGTGACGTGACGTGACGCGACGAGACGAGACGAGACGTGCACGGTGTCGGGCAAGGTGACGGGCACGGTGACTGGCACGGTGACTGGCACAGTGACGGGCACGCTGACTTACAATGTGACGCATTCGCTTACGCTGATGTCCACAGAGACGAGACGTGACGAGACGAGACGAGACGTGGCGTGACGTGACGTGACGTGACGACACGAGACGAGACGAGACGAGACGTGACGTGACGAGACGAGATGTGACGACACGAGACGAGACGGGACGAGAGGAGACGAGACGTGACGAGACGACACGAGACGTGACGTGACGTGACATGATGTGACGTGAAGTGACGTGACGTAACGAGACGAGACGTGACGTGACGTGACGAGACCTGACGAGACGTGACTAGACGAGACGAGACGTGACGTGACGGGACGAGACGTGAAGTGACATTGACGAGACGTGACGAGACGAGACGTGACGTGACGTGACGAGACGAGACGGGACGAGACGCGAAGAGACGTGACGTGACGTGAGGAGACGTGACGTGACGTGACGAGACGAGACGAGTGATACGTGACGTGTAGGGACGAGACGAGACGTGAGGTGACGTGACGTGACGTAACGTGACCACACGAAACGAGACGTGAGGTGAAGTGACGTGAAGAGACGAGTCGTGACGTGACGTGACGTGAAGTGACGAGACGAGACGAGACGTGACGTGACGTGACGTGACGAGACGAGACGAGACGTGACGAGACGTGATGTGACGTGACGTGACGAGACGAGACGTGCACGGTGACGGGTTCGGTGACGAACACGGTGACGGGCAAGGTGGTGGGCACGGTGACGGGCTCGATGATGGGCACGGCGACGGGCACGGTGACGGGCCCGTTGACGGGCAAGGTGACGGGCACGGTGACGGGCACGGTGACTGGCACGGTGATGGGCTAGGTGACGGGCACGGTGAGTGGCACGTTGACGGGCACGTTGACGGGCACAGCGACGGGCACGGTGACGGGATTGGTGACTTACAATGTGACGCATACGCTTACGGTTATGTCCACAGAGACGAGACGTGACGAGACGAGACTAGACCAGAGGAGAGGAGACGAGACGTGACGTGACCCGACGAGACGAGACGTGCACGGTGACGGGTTCGGTGACGGGCACGGTGACGGGCAAGCCGTTGGGCACGGTGAGGGCACGGTGACGGGCACGGTGACGGGCACGGTGCCGGGCACGGTGACGGGCTCGCTGATGGGCACGGTGACGGGCACGGTTACTGGCACGGTGATGGGCACGGTGAGTGCCACGGTGACCGGCACGTTGACGGGCACGGTGACTTACAATGTGACGCATACGCTTACTCTTATTTCCACAGAGACGAACCGTGACGAGACGAGACTAGACGAAAGGAGACGAGACGAGACGAGGCGTGACGTGACGTGACGTGACCTGACGAGACGAGACGAGACGAGACGGAACGAGACGAGACGAGACGCGACGAGACGAGATGATACGAGACGAGACGTGACGTGACGTGACGAGACGTGACGAGACGAGACGAGACGTGACTTGACGTGACGTGATGTGACGAGACGAGACGAGACGAGCCGAGACGAAACGAGACGAGACGTGAAGTGACGAGACGTGACGACACGAGACGAGACGTGACGTGACATGACGACACGAGACGAGACGTGACGTCACGTAACGAGACGTGACGAGACGAGACGTGACGAGACGAGACGTGACGAGACGAGACCAGAAGAGACGTGACGTGACGTGACGAGACGAGACGTGACGTGACGTGACGTGACGTGACGAGACGAGACTTGACGTGACGTGATGTGACGTGACGAAACGAGACGAGACGTGACGAGACGAGACGGGACGTGACGTGACGTGACGTGACGATACGAGACGAGACGTGACGAGACGAGACGTGACGTGACGTGACCTGACGAGACGAGACGAGACGAGACGTGACGTGACGTGACGTGACCACACGAGACGTGCACGGTGTCGGGCAAGGTGACGGGCACGGTGATGGATACCGTGACGGTCACGGTGACGGGCACGGTAACGGGCACTGTAACTGGCATGGGGACGGGCACGGTGACTAGTACGGTGAGGGGCACGGTGACGGGCACAGTGACGGGCACGGTGACGGGCACGCTGACTTACAATGTGACGCATACGCTTACGCTGATGTCCACAGAGACGAGACGTGACGTGACGACACGAGACGAGACGAGACGACACGAGACGAGACGAGACGTCACGTGACGTGACGTGACGAGACGAGACGAGGCGAGACGTACGAGACCTGACGAGACGTGACCAGACGAGACATGACGGGACGAGAAGAGACGTGACGTGACGTGGCGACACGAGACGAGAAGAGACGTGACGTGACGTGACGAGACGTGACGTGACGTGAGGTGACGAGACGTGACGTGAAGTGACGTGACGTGACGTAACGAGACGAGACGTGACGTGACGTGACGTGACGAGACGTGACGTGACCAGACGAGACGAGACGAGACGGGACGTGACGTGACGTGATGGGACGAGACGAGACGTGACGTGACATTGACGAGACGTGACGAGACGAGACGTGACGTGACCTGACGAGACGAGACGGGACGAGACGAGAAGAGACGTGACGTGACGAGACGAGACGTGACGTGACGTGACGAGACGAGACGAGACTTGACGTGACGTGACGTGTAGGGACGAGACGAGACGTGAGGTGACGTGACGTAACGTGACCACACGAGACGAGACGTGAGGTGAAGTGACGTGACGAGACGAGACAAGATGAGACGTGACGTAACGTGTCGTGACGTGACGAGACGAGACGTGACGAGACGTGATGTGACGTGACGTGAAGTGGCGAGACGAGACGAGACGTGACGTGACGAGACGAGAAGAGACGTGCACGGTGATGGGTTCGGTGACGTTCACGTTGACGGTCATGGTGACGGCAAGGTGGTGGGCACGGTGATGGGCCCGGTGACGGGCACGGTGACGGGCTCGGTGATGGGCACGGTGACGGCCACGGTAACGGGCACGGTGACTGGCACGGTGAAGGGGACGGTGACGGGCACGGTGACCAGCACGGTGACGGGCACGTTGACGGGCACGGTGACGGGCACGGTGACTTACAATGTGACGCATACGCTTACGCTTATGTCCACAGAGACGAGTCGTGACGAGACGAGACTAGACGAGAGGAGACGAGACGTGACGTGACGAGACGGGACGAGACGAGATGAGACGAGACGAGACGTGACTTGACGTGACGAGACGAGACGAGACAAGACGAGACGTGACGTGACGTGATGTGACGAGGCGAGAGGAGACGAGACGTGACGTGACGTTGCGGGACGAGACGAGACATGACGGGACGAGAAGAGACGTGACGTGACGTGGCGACACGTGACGAGACGTGACGTGACGTGACGAGACCAGACGTGACGAGACGAGACGTGACGAGTCGTGACGAGACGTGACGTGACGTGAGGTGACGAGACGTGACGTGAAGTGACGTGACGTGACGTGACGTAACGAGACGAGACGAGACGTGACGTGACGTGACGAGACGTGACGTGACCAGACGAGACGAGACGAGACGGGACGTGACGTGACGTGATGGGACGAGACGAGACGTGACGTGACGTGACATTGACGAGACGTGACGAAACGAGACGTGACGTGTCGTGACGTGACGTGACGAGACGAGACGAGACGGGACGAGACGAGAAGAGACGTGAAGTGACGTGAAGAGACGAGTCGTGACGTGACGTGAAGTGACGAGACGAGACGAGACGTGACGTGACGTGACGTGACGAGACGAGACGAGACGTGACGAGACGTGATGTGACGTGACGTGACGAGACGAGACGTGCACGGTGACGGGTTCGGTGACGAACACGGTGACGGGCAAGGTGGTGGGCACGGTGACGGGCACGATGATGGGCACGGCGACGGGCACGGTGACGGGCCCGTTGACGGGCAAGGTGACGGGCACGGTGACGGGCACGGTGACTGGCACGGTGATGGGCTAGGTGACGGGCAAGGTGAGTGGCACGTTGACGGGCACGTTGACGGGCACAGCGACGGGCACGGTGACAGGATTGGTGACTTACAATGTGACGCATACGCTTACGGTTATGTCCACAGAGACGAGACGTGACGAGACGAGACTAGACCAGAGGAGAGGAGACGAGACGTGACGTGACCCGACGAGACGAGACGTGCACGGTGACGGGTTCGGTGACGGGCACGGTGACGGGCAAGCCGTTGGGCACGGTGAGGGCACGGTGACGGGCACGGTGACGGGCACGGTGCCGGGCACGGTGACGGGCTCGCTGATGGGCACGGTGACGGGCACGGTTACTGGCACGGTGATGGGCACGGTGAGTGCCACGGTGACCGGCACGTTGACGGGCACGGTGACTTACAATGTGACGCATACGCTTACTCTTATTTCCACAGAGACGAACCGTGACGAGACGAGACTAGACGAAAGGAGACGAGACGAGACGAGGCGTGACGTGACGTGACGTGACCTGACGAGACGAGACGAGACGAGACGGAACGAGACGAGACGAGACGCGACGAGACGAGATGATACGAGACGAGACGTGACGTGACGTGACGAGACGTGACGAGACGAGACGAGACGTGACTTGACGTGACGTGATGTGACGAGACGAGACGAGACGAGCCGAGACGAAACGAGACGAGACGTGAAGTGACGAGACGTGACGACACGAGACGAGACGTGACGTGACATGACGACACGAGACGAGACGTGACGTCACGTAACGAGACGTGACGAGACGAGACGTGACGAGACGAGACGTGACGAGACGAGACCAGAAGAGACGTGACGTGACGAGACGAGACGTGACGTGACGTGACGTGACGAGACGAGACTTGACGTGACGTGATGTGACGTGACGAAACGAGACGAGACGTGACGAGACGAGACGGGACGTGACGTGACGTGACGTGACGATACGAGACGAGACGTGACGAGACGAGACGTGACGTGACGTGACCTGACGAGACGAGACGAGACGAGACGTGACGTGACGTGACGTGACCACACGAGACGTGCACGGTGTCGGGCAAGGTGACGGGCACGGTGATGGATACCGTGACGGTCACGGTGACGGGCACGGTAACGGGCACTGTAACTGGCATGGGGACGGGCACGGTGACTAGTACGGTGAGGGGCACGGTGACGGGCACAGTGACGGGCACGGTGACGGGCACGCTGACTTACAATGTGACGCATACGCTTACGCTGATGTCCACAGAGACGAGACATGACGTGACGACACGAGACGAGACGAGACGACACGAGACGAGACGAGACGTCACGTGACGTGACGTGACGAGACGAGACGAGGCGAGACGTACGAGACCTGACGAGACGTGACCAGACGAGACATGACGGGACGAGAAGAGACGTGACGTGACGTGGCGACACGAGACGAGACGAGACGTGACGTGACGTGACGAGACGTGACGTGACGTGAGGTGACGAGACGTGACGTGAAGTGACGTGACGTGACGTAACGAGACGAGACGTGACGTGACGTGACGTGACGAGACGTGACGTGACCAGACGAGACGAGACGAGACGGGACGTGACGTGACGTGATGGGACGAGACGAGACGTGACGTGACATTGACGAGACGTGACGAGACGAGACGTGACGTGACCTGACGAGACGAGACGGGACGAGACGAGAAGAGACGTGACGTGACGAGACGAGACGTGACGTGACGTGACGAGACGAGACGAGACTTGACGTGACGTGACGTGTAGGGACGAGACGAGACGTGAGGTGACGTGACGTAACGTGACCACACGAGACGAGACGTGAGGTGAAGTGACGTGACGAGACGAGACAAGATGAGACGTGACGTAACGTGTCGTGACGTGACGAGACGAGACGTGACGAGACGTGATGTGACGTGACGTGAAGTGGCGAGACGAGACGAGACGTGACGTGACGAGACGAGAAGAGACGTGCACGGTGATGGGTTCGGTGACGTTCACGTTGACGGTCATGGTGACGGCAAGGTGGTGGGCACGGTGATGGGCCCGGTGACGGGCACGGTGACGGGCTCGGTGATGGGCACGGTGACGGCCACGGTAACGGGCACGGTGACTGGCACGGTGAAGGGGACGGTGACGGGCACGGTGACCAGCACGGTGACGGGCACGTTGACGGGCACGGTGACGGGCACGGTGACTTACAATGTGACGCATACGCTTACGCTTATGTCCACAGAGACGAGTCGTGACGAGACGAGACTAGACGAGAGGAGACGAGACGTGACGTGACGAGACGGGACGAGACGAGATGAGACGAGACGAGACGTGACTTGACGTGACGAGACGAGACGAGACAAGACGAGACGTGACGTGACGTGATGTGACGAGGCGAGAGGAGACGAGACGTGACGTGACGTTGCGGGACGAGACGAGACATGACGGGACGAGAAGAGACGTGACGTGACGTGGCGACACGTGACGAGACGTGACGTGACGTGACGAGACGTGACGAGACGAGACCAGAAGAGACGTGACGTGACGAGACGAGACGTGACGTGACGTGACGTGACGAGACGAGACTTGACGTGACGTGATGTGACGTGACGAAACGAGACGAGACGTGACGAGACGAGACGGGACGTGACGTGACGTGACGTGACGATACGAGACGAGACGTGACGAGACGAGACGTGACGTGACGTGACCTGACGAGACGAGACGAGACGAGACGTGACGTGACGTGACGTGACCACACGAGACGTGCACGGTGTCGGGCAAGGTGACGGGCACGGTGATGGATACCGTGACGGTCACGGTGACGGGCACGGTAACGGGCACTGTAACTGGCATGGGGACGGGCACGGTGACTAGTACGGTGAGGGGCACGGTGACGGGCACAGTGACGGGCACGGTGACGGGCACGCTGACTTACAATGTGACGCATACGCTTACGCTGATGTCCACAGAGACGAGACATGACGTGACGACACGAGACGAGACGAGACGACACGAGACGAGACGAGACGTCACGTGACGTGACGTGACGAGACGAGACGAGGCGAGACGTACGAGACCTGACGAGACGTGACCAGACGAGACATGACGGGACGAGAAGAGACGTGACGTGACGTGGCGACACGAGACGAGACGAGACGTGACGTGACGTGACGAGACGTGACGTGACGTGAGGTGACGAGACGTGACGTGAAGTGACGTGACGTGACGTAACGAGACGAGACGTGACGTGACGTGACGTGACGAGACGTGACGTGACCAGACGAGACGAGACGAGACGGGACGTGACGTGACGTGATGGGACGAGACGAGACGTGACGTGACATTGACGAGACGTGACGAGACGAGACGTGACGTGACCTGACGAGACGAGACGGGACGAGACGAGAAGAGACGTGACGTGACGAGACGAGACGTGACGTGACGTGACGAGACGAGACGAGACTTGACGTGACGTGACGTGTAGGGACGAGACGAGACGTGAGGTGACGTGACGTAACGTGACCACACGAGACGAGACGTGAGGTGAAGTGACGTGACGAGACGAGACAAGATGAGACGTGACGTAACGTGTCGTGACGTGACGAGACGAGACGTGACGAGACGTGATGTGACGTGACGTGAAGTGGCGAGACGAGACGAGACGTGACGTGACGAGACGAGAAGAGACGTGCACGGTGATGGGTTCGGTGACGTTCACGTTGACGGTCATGGTGACGGCAAGGTGGTGGGCACGGTGATGGGCCCGGTGACGGGCACGGTGACGGGCTCGGTGATGGGCACGGTGACGGCCACGGTAACGGGCACGGTGACTGGCACGGTGAAGGGGACGGTGACGGGCACGGTGACCAGCACGGTGACGGGCACGTTGACGGGCACGGTGACGGGCACGGTGACTTACAATGTGACGCATACGCTTACGCTTATGTCCACAGAGACGAGTCGTGACGAGACGAGACTAGACGAGAGGAGACGAGACGTGACGTGACGAGACGGGACGAGACGAGATGAGACGAGACGAGACGTGACTTGACGTGACGAGACGAGACGAGACAAGACGAGACGTGACGTGACGTGATGTGACGAGGCGAGAGGAGACGAGACGTGACGTGACGTTGCGGGACGAGACGAGACATGACGGGACGAGAAGAGACGTGACGTGACGTGGCGACACGTGACGAGACGTGACGTGACGTGACGAGACCAGACGTGACGAGACGAGACGTGACGAGTCGTGACGAGACGTGACGTGACGTGAGGTGACGAGACGTGACGTGAAGTGACGTGACGTGACGTGACGTAACGAGACGAGACGAGACGTGACGTGACGTGACGAGACGTGACGTGACCAGACGAGACGAGACGAGACGGGACGTGACGTGACGTGACGTGATGGGACGAGACGAGACGTGACGTGACGTGACATTGACGAGACGTGACGAAACGAGACGTGACGTGTCGTGACGTGACGTGACGAGACGAGACGAGACGGGACGAGACGAGAAGAGACGTGACGTGACGTGACGAGACGAGACGTGACGTGACGTGACGTGACGAGACGAGACTTGACGTGACGTGACGTGACGAAACGAGACGAGACGTGACGAGACGAGACGTGACGTGACGTGACGAGACGAGACGAGACGTGACGTGACGTGACGTGACGAAACGAGACGAGACGTGAATTGACCTGACGAGACGAGACGAGACGAGACGTGACGTGACGTGACGTGACCAGACGAGACGACACGAGACGTGCACGGTGTCGGGCAAGGTGACGGGCACGGTGATAAGAACCGTGATGGTCACGGTGACGGGCACGGTAACGGGCACTGTAACTGGCATGGTGACGGGCACGGTGACTAGTACGGTGAGGGGCACGGTGACGGGCACAGTGA
Organism: Tenodera sinensis; assembly: GCA_030765045.1. Taxonomy (NCBI): domain Eukaryota; kingdom Metazoa; phylum Arthropoda; class Insecta; order Mantodea; family Mantidae; genus Tenodera; species Tenodera sinensis. Next base: position 46,568,266 of record CM060971.1, on the reverse strand, counting down.
CGGGCACGGTGACGGGCACGCTGACTTACAATGTGACGCATACGCTTACGCTGATGTCCACAGAGACGAGACGTGACGTGACGACACGAGACGAGACGTCACCTGACGTGACGTGACGTGACGTGACGAGACGAGACGAGGCGAGCTGAGACGAGACCTGACGAGACGTGACGAGACGAGACATGACGGGACCAGAAGAGACGTGACGTGACGTGGCGACACGAGACGAGACGAGACGTGACGTGACGAGACCAGACGTGACGAGACGAGACGTGACGAGACGTGACGAGACGTGACGTGACGAGACGTGAGGTGACGAGACGTGACGTGAAGTGACGTGACGTGACGTGACGTGACGTAACGAGACGAGACGTGATGTGACGTGACGAGACGTGACGTGACCAGACGAGACGAGACGAGACGGGACGTGACGTGACGTGATGGGACGAGACGAGACTTGACGTGGCATTGACGAGACGTGACGAGACGAGACGTGTCGTGACGTGACGTGACGAGACGAGACGGGACGAGACGAGAAGAGACGTGACGTGACGAGACGTGACGTGACGTGACTTGACGTGACGAGACGAGAGGAGACTTGACGTGACGTGACGTGTAGGGACGAGACGAGACGTGAGGTGACGTGACGTAACGTGCCCACACGAGACGAGACGTGAGGTGAAGTGACGTGACGAGACGAGACAAGAGGAGACGTGACGTAACGTGACGTGACGTGACGAGACGAGACGTGACGAGAGGTGATGTGACGTGACGTGAAGTGACGAGACGAGACGAGACGTGTCGTGACGAGACGAGAACAGACGTGCACGGTGATGGGTTCGGTGACGGGCACGTTGACGGTCATGGTGACGGGCAAGGTGGTGGGCACGGTGATGGGCACGGTGACGGGCACGGTGACGGGCTCGGTGATGGGCACGGTGACGGCCACGGTGACGGGCACGGTGACTGGCACGGTGATGGGCACGGTGACGGGCACGGTGACCGGCACGGCGACGGGCACGTTGACGGGCACGGTGACGGGCACGGTGACTTACAATGTGACGCATACGCTTACGCTTATGTCCACAGAGACGTGACGAGACGAGACTAGACGAGAGGAGACGAGACGTGACGTGACGAGACGGGACGAGACGAGATGAGACGAGACGAGACGTGACGTGACGTGACGAGACGAGACGAGACAAGACGAGACGTGACGTGACGTGACGTCATGTGACGAGACGAGACGAGCCAAGACGAAACGAGCCGAGACGAGACGTGACGTGACGTGACGAGACTAGACGTGACGTGACGACAGGAGACGAGACGTGACGTGACGTTACGTGACGTGACGAGACTTGACGAGACGAGACGAGACGTCACGAGACGAGATGAAACGTGACGAGACGAGACGTGTTATGACGTGAAGTGACGTGCCGAGACGAGACGAGACGAGACGTGACGAGGCGAGGCGAGACGAGACGAGACGTGACGAGACGTGACGAGACGAGACGAAACGTGACGACACGAGACGTGACGTGACGTGATGAGAGGAGACGAGACGAGACGTGACGTGACGTGACGTGACGAGACCAGACGTGACGAGACGAGACGAGACGAGACGTGACGAGACGTGACGGAACGTGACGTGACATGACGTGAGGTGACGAGACGTGACGTGAAGTGACGTGACGTTACGTGACGTAACGAGACGAGACGACACGTGACGTAACGTGACGAGACGTGACGTGACCAGACGAGACGAGACGGGACGTGACGTGACGTGATGGGACGAGACGAGACGTGACGTGACATTGACGAGACGTGACGAGACGAGACGTGACGTGTCGTGACGTGACGTGACGTGACGAGAGGAGACGGGACGAGACGAGAAGAGACGTGACGTGACGTGACGAGACCAGACGTGACGTGAGGTGAAGTGACGTGACGTGACCACACGAGACGAGACGTGAGGTGAAGTGACGAGACGAGACAAGACGAGACGTGACGTAACGTGACGTGACGTGACGAGACGAGACGTGACGAGACGTGATGTGACGTGACGTGAAGTGACGAGACGAGACGAGACGAGACGTGACGCGACGAGACGAGAAGAGACGTGCACGGTGATGGGTTCGGTGACGTTCACGTTGACGGTCATGGTGACGGGCAAGGTGGTGGGCACGGTGATGGGCACGGTGACGGGCTCGGTGATGGGCACTGTGACGGCCACGGTAACGGGAACGGTGACTGGCACGGTGAAGGGGACGGTGACGGGCACGGTGACCAGCAAGGTGACGGGCACGTTGACGGGCACGGTGACGGGCACGGTGACTTACAATGTGACGCATACGCTTACGCTTATGTCCACAGAGACGAGACGTGACGAGAGGAGACTAGACCTGAGGAGACGAGACGTGACGTGACGAGACGGGACGAGACGAGATGAGACGAGACGTGACGTGACGAGACGTCACGAGACGAGACGAGACGAGACTTGACGAGGCGAGAGGAGACGAGACGTGACGTGACGTTGCGGGACGAGAAGAGACATGACGGGACGAGAAGAGACGTGACGTGACGTGACGAGACCAGACGTGACGAGACGAGACGTGACGAGTCGTGACGAGACGTGACGTGACGTGAGGTGACGAGACGTGACGTGAAGTGACGTGACGTGACGTGACGTAACGAGACGGGACGAGACGTGACGTGACGTGACGAGACGTGACGTGACCAGACGAGACGAGACGGGACGTGACGTGACGTGACGTGATGGGACGAGACGAGACGTGACGTGACATTGACGAGACGTGACGAGACGAGACGTGACGTGTCGTGACGAGACGTGACGAGACGAGACGAGACGTGACGTGACGAGACGAGAAGAGACGTGCACGGTGATGGGTTCGGTGACGTTCACGTTGACGGTCATGGTGACGGGCAAGGTGGTGGGCACGGTGATGGGCACGGTGACGGGCTCGGTGATGGGCACTGTGACGGCCACGGTAACGGGAACGGTGACTGGCACGGTGAAGGGGACGGTGACGGGCACGGTGACCAGCAAGGTGACGGGCACGTTGACGGGCACGGTGACGGGCACGGTGACTTACAATGTGACGCATACGCTTACGCTTATGTCCACAGAGACGAGACGTGACGAGACGAGACTAGACGAGAGGAGACTAGACGAGAGGAGACGAGACGTGACGTGACGAGACGGGACGAGACGAGATGAGACGAGACGAGACGTGACGTGACGTGACGAGACGAGAAAAGACGAGACGTGACGTGACGTGATGTGACGAGACGAGACGAGCCAAGACGAAACGAGCCGAGACGAGACGTGACGTGACGAGACGTGACGTGACTCACGAGACGAGACGAGACGTGACGTGACTTTACGTGACGTGACGAGACTTGACGAGACGAGACGAGACGTCACGAGACGAGACGAAACGTGACGAGACGAGACGTGTTATGACTTGACGTGACGTGCCGAGACGAGACGAGACGTGACGAGGCGAGACGAGACGACACGAGACGTGACGAGACGTGACGAGACGTGACGAGACGAGACGAAACGTGACGACACGAGACGTGACGTGACGTGATGAGAGGAGACGAGACGAGACGTGACGTGACGTGACGTGACGAGACGAGACGAGGCGAGGCGAGACGACACGAGACGAGACGTGACGAGACGTGACGACACGGACGTGACGACACGGACGTGACGTGACGTCACGAGACGAGAGGAGACGAGACGAGACGAGACGTGACGTAACGTGACGAGACGAGACGATACTGGACGAGAGGAGACGAGCCGTGACGAGACGTGACGAGACGCAACGAGACGGGCACGGTGACGGGCACGGGGACGTGCCGGTGACTTGCACTGTGACGGGCACGTTGACGGGCACTTTGACGGACACGGTGACAGGCACGGTGACGGGCACGGTGACGGGCACGTTGACGGGCACGGTGACGGTCACGGTGACTTACAATGTGACGCATACGCTAACGCTTATGTCCACAGAGACGAGACGTGACGAGACGAGACTAGACGAGAGGAGACGAGACGTGACGTGACGAGACGGGACGAGACGAGATGAGACGAGACGAGACGTGACGTGACGCGACGAGACGAGACAAGACGAGACGTGACGTGACGTGGCGTGATGTGACGAGACGAGACGAGCCAAGACGAAACGAGCCGAGACGAGACGTGACGTGACGAGACGTGACGTGACTCACGAGACGAGACGAGACGTGACGTGACTTTACGTGACGTGACGAGACTTGACGAGACGAGACGAGACGTCACGAGACGAGACGAAACGTGACGAGACGAGACGTGTTATGACGTGACGTGACGTGCCGAGACGAGACGAGACGTGACGAGACGTGACGAGACGTGACGAGACGAGACGAAACGTGACGACACGAGACGTGACGTGACGTGATGAGAGGAGACGAGACGAGACGTGACGTGACGTGACGTGACGAGACGAGACGAGGCGAGGCGAGACGACACGAGACGAGACGTGACGAGACGTGACGACACGGACGTGACGACACGGACGTGACGTGACGTCGCGAGACGAGAGGAGACGAGACGAGACGTGACGTAACGTGACGACACGAGACGAGACTGGACGAGAGGAGACGAGCCGTGACGAGACGTGACGAGACACAACGAGACGGGCACGGTGACGGGCACGGGGACGTGCCGGTGACTTGCACTGTGACGGGCACGTTGACGGGCACTTTGACGGACACGGTGACAGGCACGGTGACGGGCACAGTGACGGGAACGGTGACGGGCACGGTGACGGGCACGGGGACTTGCACGGTGACTTTCACTGTGACGGGCACGTTGACGGGCACTTTGACGGACACGGTGACAGGCACGGTGACGGGCACGGTTACGGGCACTGTGACGGGCACGGTGACTTACAATGTGACTCATAGGCTTACGCTGATGTGCACAGAGACGAGACCTGACGTGACGGGACGTGACGGGACGTGACGTGACGTGACGTGACGAGACGAGACGAGAGGTGACGTGACGTGTCATGACGTGACGAGACGAGACGAGACGCTACGTGACGAGCCGAGACGAGAGTAGCGGAGAAGAGACGAGACGTGACGTGACGTGACGTGACGACACGAGACGAGACGAGAGGTGACGTGACGTTACGTGACGAGACGAGACGAGACGAGACGTGACGAGGCGAGACGAGACGAGACGAGACGTGACGAGACGTGACGAGACGAGACGAGACGTGACGACACGAGACGTGACGTGACGTGATGAGAGGAGACGAGACGAGACGTGACGTGACGTGACGTGACGTGACGAGACCAGACGTGACGAGACGAGACGAGACGTGACGAGACGTGACGGAACGTGACATGACATGACGTGAGGTGACGAGACGTGACGTGAAGTGACGTGACCAGACGAGACGAGACGGGACGTGACGTGACGTGATGGGACGAGACGAGACGTGACGTGACATTGACGAGACGTGACGAGACGAGACGTGACGTGTCGTGACGTGACGTGACGTGACGAGAGGAGACGGGACGAGACGAGAAGAGACGTGACGTGACGTGACGAGACCAGACGTGACGTGAGGTGACGAGACGAGACGAGACTTGACGTGACGTGACGTGTAGGGACGAGACGAGACGTGAGGTGACGTGACGTAACGTGACCACACGAGACGTGACGTGAGGTGAAGTGACGTGACGAGACGAGACAAGATGAGACGTGACGTAACGTGACGTGACGTGACGAGACGAGACGTGAGAGACGTGATGTGACGTGACGTGAAGTGACGAGACGAGACGAGACGAGACGTGACGTGACGAGACGTGAACAGACGTGCACGGTGATGGGTTCGGTGACGGGCACGGTGACGGTCATGGTGACGGGCAAGGTGGTGGGCACGGTGATGTGCACGGTGACGGGCTCGGTGATGGTCACGGTGCCGGCCACGGTAACGGGCACAGTGACTGGCACGGTGATGGTCACGGTGACGGGCACGGTGACCGGCACGGTGACGGGCACGTTGACGGGCACGGTGACGGGCACGGTGACTTACAATGTGACGCATACGCTTACGCTTACGTCCACAGAGACGAGACGTGACGAGACGAGACTAGACGAGAGGAGACGAGACGTGACGTGACGAGACGGGACGAGACGAGATGAGACGAGACGAGACGTGACGTGACGTGACGAGACGAGACAAGACGAGACGTGACGTGACGTGATGTGACGAGACGAGACGAGCCAAGACGAAACGAGCCGAGACGAGACGTGACGTGACGAGACGTGACGTGACTCACAAGACGAGACGAGACGTGACGTGACTATACGTGACGTGACGAGACTTGACGAGACGAGACGTCACGAGACGAGACGAAACGTGACGAGACGAGACGTGTTATGACGTGACGTGACGTGCCGAGACGAGACGAGACGAGACGTGACGAGGCGAGACGAGACGAGACGTGACGAGGCGAGACGAGACGAGACGAGACGTGACGAGACGTGACGAGACGAGACGAAACGTGACGACACGAGACGTGACGTGACGTGATGAGAGGAGACGAGACGAGACGTGACGTGACGTGACGAGACGAGACGAGGCGAGACGACACGAGACGAGACGTGACGAGACGTGACGACACGGACGTGACGTGACGTCACGAGACGAGAGGAGACGAGACGAGACCAGACGTGACGTAACGTGACGAGACGAGACGAGACTGGACGAGAGGAGACGAGCCGTGACGAGACGTGACGAGACGCAACGAGACGGGCACGGTGACGGGCACGGGGACGTGCCGGTGACTTGCACTGTGACGGGCACGTTGACGGGCACTTTGACGGACACGGTGACAGGCACGGTGACGGGCACGGTGACGGGAACGGTGACGGGCACGGTGACGGGCAAGGGGACTTGCACGGTGACGGGCACGGTGACTAACAATGTGACGCATACGCTTACGCATATGTTCACTGAGACGAGACGTGTCGAGACGAGACTAGACGAGAGGAGACGAGACTTGACGTGACGTGACTTGACGAGACGAGACGTGACGAGACAGGACGAGACGAGACGAGACGAAACGAGACGAGACGTGACGTGACGTGACGAGACTAGAGGTGACGCGACGGGACGTGACGAGACCTGAGGAGACGTGACGTGACGTGGCGTGAGGAGACGAGACGAGATGTGATCTGACATGACGTGACGTGACGAGACGTGACATGACGAGACGTGACGTGACTTGACGTGACGTGACGTGACGAGACGTGACTATACGAGACGAGACGAGACGACACGTGACGTGACGAGACAAGACGTGACGTGACGTGCCGTGACGTGACGTGACGAAACGAAGCGAGACGAGACTAGTCGAGACGTGACGTGACGTGACGTGACCAGACGAGACGAGACGTGCCGTGACGTGACGAGACGAGACGTTCACGGTGCCGGGCACGGTGACGGGAACGGTTACGGGCACGGTGACGGGCACGGTGATGGGCAAGGTGGTGGGCACGGTGACGGGAACGGTTACGGGCACGGTGACGGGCACGGTGATGAGCAAGGTGGTGGGTACGGTGACGGTCACGGTGACTAACAATGTGACGCATACGCTTATGCTTATGTCCACAGAGACGAGACGTGACGAGACGAGACGTGACGTGACGTTACGTGACCACACGACACGAGATGAGACGTCACGTACGTGACATGTGTAGACGAGACGAGACGTGACGTGACGTGACGAGACGTGACGACACGAGACGGGACGAGACGTGACGTGACGTGACGTTACGAGACGAGAAGTGACGAGACGAGACGAGACCTGACGTGACGTGACGTGACTAAACGTAACGTGACCTGACGAGACGAGACGTCACGTGACGAGACGAGACGAGACGAGACGGGACGAGACGAGACGTGACGTGACGTGACGAGACGAGACGAGACGAGACGTGACGTGACGTGACGAGACGTGACGAGACGTGACGTGGCGTGAGAGAGACGAGACGACACGAGACGTGATGTGACATGACGTGAGGTGACGAGACGTGATGTGACGTGACGAGATGTGACGTGACGAGACTTGACGTGACGTGACGTGACGCGTCGTGACTATACGAGACGAGACGTGACGAGACGTGACGAGACGAGACGTGACGAGACGTGACGTGACGTGACGTGACGAGACGAGAGGAGACGAGACGAGACAAGACGTGACGTGACGTCACGCGACGTGACGTGACGAGACGAGACGAGACGGGCACGATGACGGGCACGGTGACGGGCACGGTGACTTACAATGTGACGCATACGCTTACGCTTATGTCCACAGAGACGAGACGTGACGTGACGACACTAGACGAGAAGAGAGGAGACGTGACGTGACGAGACGAGACCAAACATGCACGGTGACGGGTTCGGTGACGGGCACGGTGACGGGCACGGTGACGGTCACGGTGACGGTCACGGTGACGGGCTCGGTGATGGGCACGGTGACATGCACGGTGACTGGCAATGTGATGGGCACTGTGACGGCCACGGTGACCGGCACGATGACGGGCACGGTGACGAGCACGGTGACTTACAATGTGACGCATACGCTTACGCTTATGTCCACAGAGACGCGACGCGACGAGACGAGATGATACGAGACGAGACGTGACGTGACGTGACAAGACGTGACGAGACGAGACGAGACGAGACGAGACGTGACGTGACGTGACCTGACGAGACGAGACGGGACGAGACGGGACGCGACGCCACGAGACGAGATGATACGAGACGAGACGTGACGTGACGTGACAAGACGTGACGAGACGATACGTGACGTGACGAGACGTGAGGAGACGAGACGTGACGAGACGAGACGTGACGTGACGGGACAACACGAGACGAGACTAGACGTGACGTGACGTTACGTGACGTGACGAGACGTGAGGAGACGAGACGTGACGAGACGAGACGAGACGTGACGAGACGAGACGTGACGAGACGAGACGTTATGACGTGACGTGACGTGACGAGACGAGACGAGACGTGACGTGACGTGGCGTGACGTGACGACACGTGATATGACGAGACGAGAGAGACGTGACGTGACTAGACGAGACGTGACGTGACGATACATGACGAGACGTAATGTCACGTGACGTGACGTGACGCGACGAGACGAGATGAGACGTGACGTGACGTGACTACACGAGACGAGACGAGAAGAGACGAGACGAGTTGAGACGAGACGAGACGAGACGTGACGAGACGAGACGTGACGTGGCATGACCTGACGTGGCTTGACGTGACGTGACATGACGAGACCAGACGAGACGTGACGTGACGTGACGTGACGAGACGAGACGAGACGAGACGTGCACGGTGTCGGGCAAGGTGACGGGCACGGTGACGGGCACCGTAACGGGCACGGTGACTGGCACGGTGACGGGCATGGTGACTGGCACGGTGACGGGCACGCTGATGGGCAGGAAGACGGGAACGCTGACGGGCACGGTTACGGGCACGGGAACGGGCACGGTGACGGGCATGTGACGGGCTCGGTGACGGGCACGCTGTTGGGCACGGTGACGGGCACTGAGAAGGGCACTGTGACTGGCACGGTGACGGGCACGGTGACTTACAATCTGACGCATACGCTTACGCTTATGTCCACAGAGACGAGACATGACGAGACTAGACGGGACGAGACGAGACGAGACTAGAAGAGACGCGACGTGACGTGACCTGACGAGACGAGATGGGACGAGACGAAACAAGACGTGACGCGACGCGACGCTACGAGACGAGACAAGACGAGACGTGACTTGACGTGACGTGACGTTACGAGAATAGACGAGACGAGACGTGACATGACGAGACGTGAAGTGACGTGACGAGATGAGACGACACTTGACGTGACGAGACGAGACGTGACGTGACGTGACGTGACGTGACGAGACGAGACTAGACGAGACGTGACGTGACGTGACGTGACGTGACGAGACGAGACGAGACGAGACGTGCCGTTACGTGACGAGACGAGACGTGCGCGGTGCCGGGCACGGTGACAGGCACGGTGACGGGCAAGGACGTGGGCACGTGACGGGCACGGTGACGGGCACGGTGACGAGCACGGTGATGGGCACGGTAACGGCAACGGTGACGGCAACGGTGACGGGCACGGTGACTCGCAGGGTGATGGGCACGGTGACGGGACGGTGACGGGCATGGTGACGGGCACGGTGACGGGCATTGTGACTAACAATGTGACGCACACGCTTATGCTTATGTCCACAGAGACGAGACGTGACGAGGCGAGACGTGAGGTGACGTTACGTGACGACACGACACGAGATGAGACATCACGTACGTGACATGAGTAGACGAGACGAGACGTGACGAGACGTGACGACACCAGACGTGACGAGACGTGACGTGACGTGACGTTACGAGACGAGAAGTGACGAGACGAGACGAGACGTGACGTGACCTGACTAAACGTAACGTGACCTGACGAGACGAGACGTCACGTGACGAGACGAGACGAGACGGGACGAGACGAGACAAGACGTGACGTGACGTGACGTGACGTGACGTGACGTGACGTGACGAGACAAGACGAGACGTGACGTGACGAGGCGACACGAGACGTGATGTGACTTAACGAGACGTGACGTGACGTGACATGACGAGACGTGACGAGACGTGACGAGACGTGACGTGGCGTGAGGAGACGAGAC